>NW_019091578.1:336104-375368 GCF_001949145.1 Acanthaster planci | reverse complement strand
TTGTGTTGCTTATTAGCAGTATACTCATGTAAACATACATGTACAGAAACATAGTATTTGTTTTATTAGATCTTAGAAGCAAAGTTCCCCTAGATTCTTGAACCATTTACCTGCAAACTAAGCTACTTATCTTCATTCAAAGTTGAAGCTTAAATTTTTCTGCACCTTCCCAAACATTTTTTCCATCAAGAATAAGAACATCTAGATTACAAATTACTCAACATCAAAATATGTAAATAAAGAAATAACGTACCACTCTAACTATCAAGAAGTTTCAACACTGGGTATTTTCTATCCATGTAGGATATCTGGGCAGGCATCCTGTCCACAACCAACATCAGTGGGGACTCAGATTTTTTCAAAATGGGAGCAGGCTCTATGGATGTAGCTAGGTAAGGATATGTCAACACTATGATGTGGCAAAATACTCATAGAGAAGCTGTGGTTTGCTCTTCTGTTGCTTGTGATTGGTCACAGTTACAATGTTATGCAGTGCATGGCACTTGTGATTAGTCATCAGCTCAGCAACAGAAAGTTGCTGTGTCATATTTCCTGCTGAGCAGCTTCATGACCTTTGACCCTGTTAGTACTTAAAATAAAAAGTACTTCATACAGTGAGAGAAAGTCATTAATGCAACCATTGATTGCTTCGTGAAATCTGATGAGGAAGAACTTCGCCAATTAAAAAAAAAAAAACCATCAGATGGTACTTGAACTTTAACTTTGCTTACTATTTCCCCCTGGTGCTGATGTCAATTTAGGATTTGAGAACCAAACTTGCCTGCTCTTTCTGAAACTCTTGGAATATGTTTGTGAAGATTTGTTTCCTCATTTCAGATTTTTCCACTGTTCAGTTTCTCATTTGTTTCTTTGTCTCAAAGGTTGGTTGAGGAAGTCAAACAGAAGTGTAACGGTATTGTATTGTCCAATGAGGATGTGTACATGGCCACCACATATGATGCCTTTGTGCAGAAAGTTGTCAAGAAGGGACGTGGATTGGATGAGTTTGTCTTTGAGTATGATGCGGTAAGTCTCTTTGCTCAAGAGGCAGAATGTACAAATAAAACTCCTAATTATCATTGATTAAAGATATTGCTCGATGGAGTGAATCAATTCACATCTTGCATCAATTAAAGTTTGAGATAGAGAACATTTAACATTGTTTCACATGGGCTTTTTGGTCCAAGTTCTCATGAATGCCAGTATTTTGCACGAGCATGATATGAGAAAGTGAATGTGAAAGAGATTGTATCAGATTACATAGAAGTAATATTATTTAACACATTTTCAACCAAAAAGGACATTTGACCACATTTGTTCTTTACTTGATAATCTATATTGTGTCTCCCATCTCACTGGCTCATGAGATGTTCTTGGATTGAAATTTTCCATTGACCATTCCTCTCCTACCTTGCAGATCAAGATGAATGTGAATGACATGGACATCGAGTTTCCTCATCAGCTTTTCATCAACAATGAGTTTGTGGACTCTGAAGACGGCAGAACCTTTGACACCATTAACCCCTCTGATGAGAGCGTCATCTGTAAGGTTGCCAAAGGAACGGCAGCAGACGTTGATACTGCTGTCGCTGCTGCCAAGGTACTGAGCCACTCGCTGAGTCAGTTGCTTCAGAAATGTACCCTCTTCAACCCCATCTACCTGCAAACTTCAACCAGAACCCACTGCCTCCTTTTTCTAGCACATTTATGGATTCACACTTTGTAGCTCATCTACATGTACTTACACTTTACCTCCAAGATTAAGAACAATGAATACAAAATTCTTTTGAAGGTTTGTCAGATGTCAGTCCTGCGATGATGAACAGAGCGTACTGTCTGCCTACAGTAGATTGTCAGGTTTACAAACATCACCTGCAACAAACAAAACAAAGTCCTTTTGTCACCGATCACTCTAGCTGAAACCTCTACTCAGAACAGTGTCCTGGATCTCATGACATTTGGTCTTTTGCAGTTTCCTTAAAGTTGTTTATTTTTCTGCTCCTTTCTACATGTGCTCTTTTCATATGTTGATTGTAAATGAAATCTGATTCCAAGCTTTCTAATCTGTGTTTCCATTAAACCGCACCTGTGTGCTTTCTACTTCTGTGTTGTTATTGGGTTTGTTAGTCATCAGAATTTCAGGCCTTCTTCATTTTCCAAATTGATTGTCATGAAGATGTCTGTAACAAGCTGGTGTTTGATTTGATTGTAGGAAGCATTTGAGGAGGGAGAGTGGGGTAAAATGAACGCAAGAGACAGAGGAACTCTCATGTTCAAGTAAGTGTAGAGAAAACAAATAATGTATGAAGTTATTGGCCCAATAATTCATAGAATGTTCATACAAATTGACTTTCAGCTAATTAATTGGGAGACTGCTTCATCAGGTTATTGGAATGACTGAGGATGTGCAATGTGCATATGAGCGAGAGCTAAGACTTTGATCCTCAATATGCCATAAATGTGGCATCAAGTGTTCATTATTAAAGGGTTAGAATAAACTGTAATCAAAGTAGGTCATAGCGGCAGGGACAGTGTAACTTGTAATGGTTCTGTGATGTACCCTTGGCATTTTAAGCTGTACAAGAACTATAATGGTAGTTATGGCAGTAATGCTTCAAGATGACATCAAAAATTGTGGCGTCAGATATTTTCAAATTAACACTCTAATCCTTCTATGCAAAGATGCATTCTAGACAGAGTTGTCCTATCAGTCAACATCAGTCAATGATCCCTATATGTCTGTGTACTGTGCCAAATCAAGTGGAAGGAATTTTGGACTGTTTGTAAAGGGAGAGTCCATCCAAACTAGTAGCATAATTGATGGCATGGGTGCATTTTCAGGCTTGCTGATCTGATGGAGGAACATAAGGAAGAACTAGCAACGTTAGAATCCATTGATTCAGGAGCTGTCTACACTCTAGCCATCAAGACACATATCGGCATGTCCATTGATACCTTCCGCTACTTTGCTGGGTGGTGTGACAAGATCCAGGTACACAGGGGCAGGCCTAATAAGTCTTAGTGTATTCAGCGTGAACCAAACCCATGTGTGTGTATATGGGGCTTTGTAGAAGAACAATGAGATGCTGTGGTAATGTCACACTTATGGAAATATGAAAGAAATAAAACTAGTTCATTGTAAAAAAGAAGCCAACAGTTGGTTAAAGAGTAAAAAAATTATTTCAATTTATGGAGGATCTTTACATTTTCAGAGTTAATTTTAAAAGTAAAATTACATCTAGGCATGAAATGATCCACTATATTTAAAATAATAGAAATCGTTATTGTGATTTTAAGTCTTGACAACTGCTATTATCTTTGTTCCAACTTTCATTATGGAATATTAAATATTAACGTGAAATGTCATCCAGTGACTTTGCTGTCCCATCAGATCAAAGTAAACATTGTCAAGATTTATTTGCCTGAGAGTGTACATCCATTGCAGTATTATTTAATATTTGGATATCTTTTTTATTTTGTCAGGGTCTTACAATTCCCATCAACAATGCCCGACCAAACAAGAACTTGACCTACACCAAGCGTGAACCTATGGGGTAAGCCTTGTCAAGCACTGGCTCCCCAGTCAGTATTTGAGTGTGTTTTTGAGTATTTGTGTCATTTGAAAAGTTGTATTAGAACTCATGAGAGTTGAGGTCACAGTCCATCAGTACAGAGCGACTTATTCATGTTCTTGAAAACACTGGTAGAGATACCTTATGAAGATTTAACAGCTGGGAGCATCTGAGAAGGTTTTGCCTCCAGACTCTCATGTTTGTTCAAAGTAGTATGATAGATAGTTTATTGAAACATTCAGCTTTCCCACAAAAAACATTTTCAGAAACACCTCAACCAAAAGCAGATTTAGATTTTCAAATGAAGAACATTGGAAATTCTAGTGGTTGGTTTCCTCCACTTTATTTTGCCCTCTTGTGCCATTATTGAATACCCCTTAAGAAGTCCTGGCCAAAAAGCTAGCTCTCAGGAACCAAACCTTACAACCTTATAGGCTTTCGCACTTCTTTTTTTTTTTCAAAACCAAACCATTTACATCTGTTAAATACAAACATCTAAATCTTCCTTCTTCACCAGAGTATGCGGTATTGTGGTCCCATGGAACTACCCTCTCATGATGTTGGCCTGGAAGATGGCTTCTTGCCTCGCTGCAGGAAACACAGTGGTCCTCAAACCAGCCCAGGTCACCCCCCTGACGGCCCTCAAGTTTGCCGAGCTGGTGGTCAGAGCTGGCTTCCCACCTGGTGTCATCAACATCATCCCTGGATCAGGTAAGTGGCAAATCTGAAATTTGAATCTGAATGAATACATCGTCAGAACTCCTGCAAGAAGTTTAAACTCAACTGTGCCCGTGGAATGTCCAGATATGACTCAAAGTAGTGATATAAACTCCTCTTGTTCTGGTGTTGAATTCTTCAGGTTCTGTAGTAGGACAGAGAATGGCTGATCACCCTGATATTCGTAAGCTGGGATTCACTGGCTCTACGCCCATCGGAAAGACCATCATGAAGAGGTACAGTTTAGTTATAACTGACTTTTCAATTTTTTCCAATTCTAAGAATAAAGAATGCTTCCTTTCATTCTGTGAAATGAAACCAAAGAGTTGGTATCATTAAGTTGGCATTATAAGTTGGCTAGCTTATAGAAAGAACTATTGAAGAACCATTCAGTTTGGTGGTATTCTGGAGAGATCTGGGTAGAAACCGGAAATTCAGTCCAGCTTTCAACCAGGGTGAGATTCGAACCCAAGTCACTGAGAGGAAAGATGATGAATGTATCACTGCTGTACCAATGTGCCCCCCCCCCATGTACTAGTACTTAACAAGCTTGAATTAGATGCTCCCAACAAAGTTAGGGAGGAGGGGAATTAGGAAATAAAACTCACAACAGAAAAGGGGAAAGCTGTCCAGCCACTCGTCCTGTTGAAGTAAATCTCCACTAATGTAGCAGAGTAATCTCACTAGTTCCAAACTTGTTCAAGTGCTCAATACGTATAGATCAATCACACCTGTGTAACTGCCTTCTTTTACTTGGTTTGCATTTTGCCATGATCAGTTGTGCTGAGAGCAATCTCAAGAAGTGTTCCTTGGAGCTGGGAGGTAAATCCCCGCTGGTCATCTTCGCCGATTGTAACATGGAGACAGCAGTCAAGCAGGTAAGACTGATGTTGTAGGAGTAATAAGAAAAGTTCCCTGTGAAGAATTTCCCATCTGCCTACCACCTGCATGCCACCTTCATGCCACCTGCATGCCACCTGCATACCACCTGTCCACAAGTGTTGTGCCAAAGCAGTAATGGCTTCCAATTTTGTTTGCTGAATTAGACTTTATGAAACAGTTTGGGTGTCATCTTTTAATTTGATGTAAGTGCTTGTAAAGATCCAGCATAGATACTGCATGATCTAATGAAATCAGGGCTATTCCAATTGACAGCTTGGTGTTAACCACCCATGGAGCAGAAAGCATTGCTCGACAAATTAATGTGCTAATGGAAAAGCAACAGGGATCCTGTCACATTCAATATAATTGAATAGCAGTTTGTGTGGTATACAGTTTTTGCTTACAAGCACCTCATAGGAAATTTCTGTTTCCATAAATGTTCCTACGTGGGCATACTCACATGGACGCACATACTTAATCAGGATCTGCCCATGTAAGGGACATACCTTGGTTGTGTTTCAAAAAGGAGTATTCCTGGGTGAAATTGAGGTAGTGATAGCATGCTTGTGACACAATTTCAGTTTGTCATGTTTGAAATAGTCTGTGTCCAATTTGTATTGTTAGGCACTGGGTGCTGTGTTCTTCAACAAGGGAGAGAACTGCATTGCTGCTGGCCGGCTGTATGTTGAGGACAAGATCCATGATGAGTTTATCAAGAGAGTGGTAAGCCATCAAGCCATTGGTGACAAATTTAGTATGGAAATGTTAGCAAGGTAAATCAATTTTTCCATCTTGAGTTGTCCATCGTTATATTCATCGTGGCTTTACATCGATGTTTTGGTCATGTTAGGTTGAAGATGAAGATCGTTAGCGAGGTCAACTATTTTAATCTTGAGTTGTCTACTTTTATATTTATGGTGGCTTTAACGTCAAATGTTTTGGTCATGTTAGATTGAAGATGTCAAGAAGATGAAGATTGGTGACCCTCTTGATCGGTCAGTTGCCCATGGACCTCAGAACCACCGCTCTCATTTGGAGAAACTCCTGGAATACTGTGAGATTGGTCAAAAACAAGGAGCTACACTGATGTACGGAGGCAAACAGGTGGATAGGCCAGGTAAATCACTTGCACATAAACTCTGAACTTGTGACGTATTTCAACCTGTTAGAACATCAGATGGAAATATAACTCAGTGTATTGAATATTTAGATTGGAAGCTTTAAAGTTTTTAATTTGTTAAAGTTTTAGGGGTGTGGATTTAAACTACTGTTTTAAGGGTTTAATTGGTTGAGTTTACTACTTTTTGATTATGAACACAAGAAATAAGTGCAAAATTCTTACAATCATGGCCATGTGAGAGAGAAGTCATGCCTTCTATGCTGGGTTGGAAAGTTACAGCATTTTGCAAGATATTTGTGACTTCTCCAGTTTTCAGTTCCTGAAGTTTGAACCTTTGGTTTGGATATTTGCAGGTCTGTTCATGGAGCCCACGGTGTTCACCAATGTCAAGGACGACAACATGATTGCACAAGAAGAATCCTTCGGCCCTGTCATGGTTGTCAGCAAGTTCAATGCCAGGTCAGAAAAGAAGCCTTTCCTCCTGAGAAAATTAGTTATGCAAGAGCAAAGAAAGATGTAGTGTGAGATGTGTGGCACTATCGTCTCAGATCTATGAGTGATGTTCTCCTCTGATTAATGTGCTTCTTTCTGTTGACAAGCTTGATCTCTTCTGGCTTCACAGTGACATTGACGGAATGTTAAGAAGTGCCAATGCCACCGAGTATGGTCTGGCTTCAGGCGTCTTCACCAACGACATCAACAAAGCTCTTTACTGCAGTGATAAGCTCAATGCTGGCACCGTCTTTGTCAACTGCTACAACAAGACTGACGTGGCTGCACCATTTGGTGGTTTCAAACAGTCTGGCTTTGGCAAAGACTTGGGTAATGCTGTCCAATATCATTCTATTCCAATGGGTTATTATTTTGATCATGTAATATATTTTGATAATACTTTCAAAGGATCTGTTGATAACATTCTCCTGATCTTAATAATTTTACTGGATACCTGACCTCAAAATGAGGACATGTAAAGCCTCACACCTTCTGAAACTTATGGAACTTCATTTCAGCAAAGTTAATCGGAATAAGTTTGCAGTCAACACCGTTAAACAAGTCACAAGACCAGTCACAAGATCGGTCACAAGACCAGTCATCAGATCAGTCATGAGTCACAGAGTGGACATTGACAAACGAACACTTTTATTGCAGTTCATTAAAATATCTTGTGACTTGAATTCAGACTTGAGGTCTTGTATTGGTCTTGCGATGGTTTTGTGGGATCTTGTGATGCCTTAAGGGATATCAACTGTTGGACCTGACATCAGAGGTCTCATGAATGACTCAGCATTGATTGTTATTTCACCCTGCATGGATGTCAGATGTTAGGCTAATGTACAGGCCACTTCAAGTGTGGTACTAGTTTAGCAGGTTTGTCATGATTTCTTGTGTTCAATTTATGCAGGAATGGAGGCCATGAATGAATACTTGAAGACCAAGACAGTCACAGTGGAGTATTGATTACCCTAGCTCATCAAACACTTCTTGAAGTTACAGAAGTCAAAGGGGCATGAAGAGCCAATCACGTCCGAAAGAGTGATTTTACACAGAGGTATTCTGAGCCAACAAAGCTGCAGTGATTCTTTTTTTTTTTCGTATGAAATGTGTTTTTAACTTGAAATAAAACAAGATGAATAAATGATAGAAAGCCTAATATTGCATTTTGAGTGCAGCTGTAGGTGCTACACCAAGAATGTTCTCTGCAAGGAGCTGGCAAAAATTTTTGATTATGCAAAGTTTTTTTGTTTTTTGTTTTGTTTACAATTTTAAATACATCTTGTGGCAACAAATGAGCCAAAGAAGATTTATTCTGGAACATATGTCATGTTCATTTTTTTAATATGATTTTCAAGCTATAATCCAAACATATATTGGTTGATTCATTTCTTTCCCTCAGCTGAAACCTTTTTTTTTCAGTCACTGCACAGCTTGTTTCCAGACGAAGTTTGTTATTCATCCATTTCAAATCATTGTAACACTTCTAAATGCATGTGATCAATCATCATTCTAACCACTCACATCTTACAGGCATCTTACAGGTGATTATTAAAGTACCTTGCCTTGAAGTTTTCCAAATATGACTGGTGTTTCCAGAGCAGTTGACAGTAATATTTTAATCTGATAAAGAATTGCTAATTACCGAACCCCTGCAAATGGAAGCAGCCCAAGCAAGATGAGTCACAGACAAAGGTACAACCAAAACTTGAAAAGGAGGTTTAAACTGGAGAAAAGAGATTGCCGAGGAGACAGACAAATACTGGGTCATTTTCTGGGTTTGTTGGGTGAAAATAAAGTTGTGTGAATGTCAATTTGCCATTGGTTTTTGTTTGTAGTCACACAGATAAGCGGACATGTGCTTCAAGTATTCTTATTGAGCATTTTTGCTTTTCTCAATATTCAGAGATGTGCCTACTTTATATTCTAAGCACCAATTTGTGGATAATATTAAGGATAATGCTGTATCCTCATGCCCAATTTTATTATGCAGAAACATTTTATCATCTAAGTCTGTGTGTCTCTGCTGTACAGTTGACTTAATCTATGCTTTAGTTTAATTATTAACCCTAACACTCCTCAGTCCTCCAACAGGTGAAGGATTGAGGAGGGTTAGGGTTAATGGTGCCCGAGTTGGCTTAAGTTTGTGTAGAATGAATGCATGATTCTCCTCAACATACCATTTTATGTTTTAAATATTTTCTACCGGACTCATACACAGAATCATCTTGTAGCATAGGCTGATTTTGAGCCGCTGCCCCCCCCCCCCCGGTTTTATCCTTACAGAATATTCAGTATTTGCAATGTCAAAAAGACTTTCTAAACTATAGTTGCAGTTTTGAAGTGATCAACATAAATCATGAATTGAGTCTTGGATAAGAGTATTACAGACTTTTTTAAACCTCGAAACTATGATTACTTGTTTTTTATTTTGTGATGTCCACTAATGACCATTAATTTGCAACATCATGTATGAATGATGATTTACCAACATTAAATCGTGCAAAATTTAAATATTCCTGCTTCAATTCCGATTCACTGTGTTGTGCTGTGTTGAATGACTTGTACAATGAAATGCATAGTTACACACTGATTTAGGCTTGTACCGTGGATGGTACTAACCATTCACGAAATAGACAAATGTTTGAACTGCTTAATGTGGGTTTCATGCTAATGTTATGCCACGAATTCAGTTCAAGTCAACGGTCTGGTGTTTACTTCGTTCATAAATTTGCAGAATGTTTCAGAGGACTTTGAAATTTCATGTATGCTCCCTGAAAAGGTTACCTCTTCAAATTTGATCTCGGCAGTGAATTAAATAGCAAGCTATGCGCGGTTGAATTGAGTCGATTTATTCAACTTCCTACTTTTTAACCAAGCACTGTTTAACTTGTGACATCATGCCTTTAGACAAATAAATCAATTTGGTAACATTTATTCAATGTTGTTATTATCAGAACCGGCAAATTGGCCCATTCAAAGGCAAAAAGTAGTAAGATTATTATAATTTGCATTTTGAATAGGTAATACACGTACTTATAACATGAGAGATGAATTGAATGAATCGGAAAAGGGAGACACGGGTGTGTAACGAAATAAGTCCTCACAGATGGACTTTTAGCTTCATACATTGATCAAAGAGACTTGTAAATAAAGCGACAAAGATTCAACGGGAAAAACGCAAACATGCTTAGGTACAGTCAGGTAGGTTTGGTTATAGCATTATACTTGAAATTGTTGGGAAGTGGTGGTGAGCGCGCAACGATGGTTTGGCTTCCCAGCATCATTTTCATCCTTTTCGTGTTTATATCTTTTACAAGTTGACATAAAATATTCATTTAAAAACCCCATACACTGTTTTGCAACACACGGCGTTATACGTTCATTCTGTTACTAAGCTTACAAAAAGGAATGAATTGAAAATGGTCATTTTTCATACTTTCACCTCGTGGGTGTCGGGAGCCATTTCAGAGGGGTTGTCCTGTAAAGTTTCTTGCAAACATAAAAAAGGTCGTCTCATATTTTCTTGATTTCAAGTTGATTTTAAACACCAAAGAATATTCACGGGAAATGCTTCACCATACACTTATTCAATTTTGTTCGTTTGGGAAAGAAATACAAGTCCAAACATGTCCAAAGTAAATCTGAATTAATTGACACTTTGTTACCGTAGCGGTTTAGATAACCATTAACGAAATGTGACGATCAATCAAAGTAATCACCAAAAAATGAATTCGCCTTTACCCTACAAAACCGACCGCCATACGACATTGACAATTAAGTAAGATAAAATGCTACGAAGATGAATTATACTGCTCGTTAAATGAAATCTATTTGACTTCCGACAATCTAAATTTGAGTATATCGGTGCACGTAATTTTGAGTATCGTTCTAGGGAACTTGTGTTAAAGTAACTGGGAAAACTCTCACACACTGGTATCATCAACAGACTATCGTATATTGGATATTAAGTGATCTTATAACTAATTGAGTGAAGTTAAGGAAACAGGTGTATTAATAGTTTAGTTTGCTTCTTTTATATAAAAGAATTCTAAACCGAACTACATTTGCAAGTCTGTGTGCGTGGACGACATCAAGAGTTCAGTTATACAAACGAGATATATTTATCTGTTTTGCCTTTCAGAAAAAAAAACAGCATTAAAAAGACGGAGCCCTTTACTTTTACACGAAACTTGTGTGTGCCGTGTACGCCCGATTTGTTATCATAAGTAACATTTCCAACATTTTTATTTTAATAATTGAATCGTTCGTATGTCCAAATTTTTCATATTGGCTTTTACCTGCTTACGATGAGTTGAATACGGGCGTTTCACAGCAGTGCGCGTTAGCCAATCACAATGCGCAAAATCTGTCGACCAATGCGTGTATGGAAAGGACAAATTTCGCGCGTTGTGATTGGCCAATGCACTTCAAACTCTAGAAGGCGCAGCGTGTTGTGAAGCGCCCAAATTCCTCATGCATCTTGTGGTAAGTGTCGTCGAACGGGTTAGTCGTTCTGTGAAATGATCAGTATCTTTCCAATTTAGTTATCACCTGACTTAATGATTAATTAATCAATAAATCCCTCAGCTGATAGAAGTAGGTTAACGAGCAACCACCATTTTCCCAGAAAAATCAATTACCAATTCAAAGTCTTCTTAATAAGAAGTTTCGGCAAAATCAATGCAGAGTAATCGAAAAAGACGTATAGGTTGTGTGTCAATACTGACATGTCTAATTATGTTTGCGGTTTCAAATCAACAACTTCAATAGGCCGCCGGCCCGGAGATATATACTTGCATATAGGTGGGCCCATCAACTGCATATAACGGACCAAATAAAGGGGAATGGGCCTACATTAGGATCACATGGGTGCGGGATGGGATTTCTTATAACTGAATAAAGAAAAACGACAAAATTAGACTATGCCTCGATTATAATCATTGCATGACAATCTTGGGGGGAAACCTATGAGGTGTTGTTTATAAGAGCTATAATGTTCTCGACCTTCAGTTTAGATAGAGAACGTGCATGGTCTAGGACAAGGTTATAGCCACGGTTTCTCCAGGCCTACTTCTAATACATCGGTGCCATATTCCACTATATTAACAGGTGAATAAGTTTGCACCGTGTAATTTAAAGTGCGATGATATATCAATAAAACGTAAATTATGCAGTGCTTTTAATGGACTGAAATCATCCCTCAGTCATCCGCCCAATACTGTTAACCAGTGTTGTATTGGAGTCCATCACAAGTCCCTGTAAGTCCATCACAAGTCATTCAGTTTTAAACCAATTCACAGGCTATTCAAATCTTGCCGGCCTAATCTTGATGACCTTCGATCAGGTAGTGTGCGTAACTTCAGTTTCACCAGCTACTTCGATGACATCCACAATCTTCAAGCTGTCGGTGCCTTGGGGTTGAATCTGATCCCCACCCGCTCCACAGCTACACCAGAACAACTGCTTGATTCCTTTCCTGAAGGACCGATTTTTCATGGTGTAGATGATGGGATTTATACAGGAATTGCTGATGGAAAGGATCGCACAGAAGTGAAAGTAGGGTGCAGCGAAATTGACAGGCGCTCCCAAGTTGAATGCAAAGTAGACAACGTTAGTCGGTGTCCAGCAGACGACGTAAGCGATAATTACAACCAGCAGAGTTTTCTGAAGTTCCTTGGACGTTCGGAGCTGCCACATCTGTCTTTCTTTGGCGTGGTTAACTTCTTGACCGCCATCTGTATGAAGATAACGTAGCGGGTACTGTATTAAACTTACAAATGTGTTGCCCGAGTGAAGTAGGTAATTTTAATGCTCAAGCAATCTTCTCCACCACTGTTAACTTTCATACTTCAAAGTGATCCACGGTAAAAAAAAAAATGTCTTCAGGAAGCTTTCAAGTTGGTGGTTGCAGGCAGTTGGCTCGTCGCCCAGCCCGGAATAGGGTGCTGGGAAGGGCTGATGGCTTTGCACTGTGATTGGCTACATTGTGCACGACGTGTGACCTCGAGGTTATCACTTCCTGTCAGCGAAGCGTTATTTAAATTTTTGGGTTCGCAAATGGCAATGCTTTGACACGGACAAAGTGTCGGCTATGTGACACAAACATGCATATGGCCTTGGTACAAACACAGTGTGGTAATTAATCTTCTCACTAATAAGTACACTGATCAGGTGTCTTTTGGCTATGTATTTCAAAATCACTGGTTATCTTGGTGAATTTTGGATGAACGAGTAAAGTGTAGTGAAAATATTTTCAGCAAAGAAAAAAAGAATAAGTATCGAATCGATAACCGTCGCTGTGAGTGTAACGCACTGGGCGAGCTCGCGCGTCTGACAGACACAGGCGACGAGCGAACCTCTCACGAAACTCTTAGAGTACCTCGATACGAGGGAATTCCCAAAGGCACTCGATTTAACTGACAGCTAGCTGAGATTTGGGTTTAAGAACACGAAACACTTTGGCAAATTGTTTCCTAGTGTATGATTCATCTTGTCTGCATAAAATGCTCCAATACAGCGCGTGTTAAGGCATCGGGGATGTTCATACGCCCGCACGGATCGAAACATGGATCATCTGCTTTAACAAAGTAACACCTGCTTGTATTCAAAGTTTGCATGTTGAGTTCTTTCGTTCCTGGCCTGTGACTGGCGACTCGGAGACGGACTTGACATTGGTAACTCGGCCTGTGTGTAATGGGAAAGTTGCCTTCGGGGAAGGATACGTTGATGATGCGGATTTCGACAAACACACTGTGTTTGCACGGAAAAATTGTGGCATAATTTTCGATGAAGACAGATGTCAATGTTTACTTTTGGTTTTTAATATTATGACAAATTTAAGATATCCCCCCAATTAGCCCCCATTATTCATGCTTTGGTACCGACACGGTATTTTGTTTTAAACAAATCAATGGAACTCGCATAGTGTTTACCATCGGTTCTTCTCAGAACCACACGCCCATAAAAGAGATATTTTTCTTGTACATGGTGCAACCTTAAGCCTAACCTAGGCCTAATTAATGGAATTTAATTTACCTGATCTTTGACGCTTCTCCTTCAGTTGTTTCACTTGCTGGTTAAGGCTTGAGATCACCCTCCACTGTGTGATAACCATGATGCTTAGAGGTGCCAACAAGTACGCAGTGAAAATGTAGACGCCAGCTACAGCCTGCAAAGCGAAGTTACCCCAACCGACAAACAGACAAGCGGTCGTACCGTCGAACACATCATATATGATGAAGTAATACCAGTTGCAAAGTAACGCCAGGCACCAACAACCCAGTAAGATGAGGTATTTGTTTCTGGGTTGGAATAACGTCTTATACTTGTGAGGATGGACAATGGCTACATATCTTTGCAGATTTACCACTGCCAGGTTGAAGACAGAGACAAGCATACTGGTCCAGAGGGGGAACTTGGAATCGAACATGCGACACCTGATTTCACCACCCCAACCACCGCTAGGGGACGGGGTGTACGTGAAAAGATGAAATAGGACTGCCCACAGACAAGTCATGAAATCTACTATAGCTAGATGCACGAGAAAGTCACTGGTGTTGGAACGAAGGGATGGGACTCTTAGCATGACCAAACAGACAAGCAGGTTGCCAATGATCCCTACAGTGCAGATGAGACCGTATGACGTTCTTACCAAGATACTGTTCTCAATCTCGACACCAACGCCCCAACCTTCCTGCTCGTCCGATGCTACTGTAGGCCCAACTCCTTCCATTCTGTAAATCTAAATGTCTGAAA
The DNA here is from genome assembly GCF_001949145.1 of Acanthaster planci. The sequence continues at coordinate 360,827 of NW_019091578.1, read as the reverse complement.
CTAAGAACTACTAACACCTGAACTGCTCAGATTTAAATGATTTGATTGTTTGGGTTTTTGAGGGATGTAGGCCGGCCTTCGATTTCACATGAATGCGTTGTACAGCAAGGTTGTGCGGAGTACTGCAGCAAAAGGTATTGCGACCGCCTTATGAAGATTGACCCTTAAGGAATTAGAGTGAAGTATCCTTGTGATATAAGCAAATGCGCATGTGCGAGAATCTAAACTAGGGTACTTCAGACCAGCCCTTGCAACGTCAGGAGCATTCTCGCCTGCATCAACGGAGATCCATTATTGATGATATCGTGATGCATCACCGTCAGTGATGTCACGTTACAGTGGTCCGTCTCCGTGACTTCCGTACCAGAGCATCTATTACCCGTGGTTTTTAGCCTTATTCCACCCTTGGCCTTGCATCAGCATGGAGTACGCAATGATTTGGCGTCATATTAAGACCCGCTCCGGGGACCGATCCAGGAATTTTTCCGGGGGGGGGGTGACGCCGGAGTTTGTTTGTTTTTTTTTCTCGATGTCTAATTTTGCGGACAAGCGGAAATAATGATGAAACATTGCATGACATACATGTACATTGTTTACAATGTACTGGTGGACTTACCTTTGCACACATTATTTTTTTTTTATCATTATTTTTCCCCATTTTAAATTTTTTTTTGTTACTCAGAGCGGGAGGGGTTCGACCCCAGGATCAGCACCTGCGCTGTAGACACCCATATATACTGCCATATCAAACCTAAATGAATATTTGTTTACGTGCTTCACCGATAAGTTAGACTATTCCACACCAAGGTGAGTCACTATGACAACGCCGTTTGACTAGGAAGAATTTGGCGTGATATCACCGTTCTGAACAGTAGTGACACGACACGCACTGTTGTCCTTGCTCTGTTGCCGCGCGGTATACAAAAATGCGAGAAAAAAACATCGAGGCAGAAATAACATTTCAATATGATTCCAGTTGTTGAGTGACATTCTTCCAAACATGAATATCGATAACTTTAATGTTTGAACAAGTCTTTAGACTTGTTTCAATTCCTCGACATTTTCTATGTTTTCTTTCCCTCTTATTTTAATGAGACGTCCGACTTACTTGATTGCAGCTTGAAATTACACACAAGCTGGCTATGTCTACACCCACTTCCCAATCGTGATTTCAAGTCGTAGCCAGGTAATTCGGACATGGCTCTCATCGCTATCAGTCATGTTTGTGATGTGTGCATTATGTGACCTCATGGTCATTGTTCCTTGGTAACCAGAAATTTAATTGTCCTCGTTATCTCCGTCGGGTTGATAATTTCGTTCGACAGTATCATCTTTCAATTTTGTTAGGTGTTGTATGGCCGCTTTAGATAGCTTATCGTTCCCTACGTTCACTCGCAAGGAGGCACGGCGTTGTTTGGCCTAACTCGCGAATGATGTCACTTCGTTATGAATTTGGATCATGGGGCGTAAATGTCGGGGAATGGAGGGTATATCCCCCAAACTTTTGGGATGGGGGCAATTGAATCATCCCCTCCCCACACACGAATGTTTGTAATGAGAACAAAAGCAAAAATAACAAAGAAAGTGGATTATGATGAATTTTTTGGATTTTCTCACGACTAAACTTTTTGAAATATCACTGAAAAGGGAAAGCACGTTCTTAAAGTCATAAATATGGCATTATGATGTATGATTCTGCGTGAATTTGATACACTGTTACAGATGTACATCTTTATCATGAACATCGAGCCCTATATAGTGTATATGGTGTACCTCGCCCTTGCTTTTGAAATTATCATGGCCAGGCAAGTCATCCCCTCCATGTTTCCCTATGCCCCACCCCCCCAAAAAAAAAACATTTCGTGCACAGATTGACGCCACCGATTTAGATAGTATGGCAGATTGACCATGTACTTAGCTACCGAATGCTTCGAGTGTTCTTGTGGGGGCCCAATTTTTCTTTCCATTCCGAGATGTACTTATACTAACTTCATATCAGGAGTACCAATTCTGGGTAATTGGTGACGCAGGTGAGATCGTGTCTGTCCGTGGATTGGATGTATAACCTCGATAACATTCTCCTTTAAGTATTAAAATTAATGTACGTTGTTTTAATAATCTCCAGTATTCAGAATCAGCCTTGGGCATCAGCTGGTTTGCGTGTTTCATCAATTGACTGAACCAAATCATTCCATTTTTACAAGGGCAAACTGCCACGAAATAACCAGAAATGTCGTGTTGGAGATTGTTTACTCACTTTATTTTTTTTATTTAGAAGTCTGAATCGAAGGAATCAAACCTGTTGTCTTAAGTTATTACGAATAATAGTGTTTTTTACATCATAACTGGTAGTGATTTTGAAGTTTGCGTTTTCGTCTTTCCAGTCGAGCCATATAAAATTATGGAATCCTTCAGTATTAAATAATGCATAATTATAAGACGAGAAATACATCGAAGTCGTCGGATCCGCGGTGGCAAGCTGACACGTACCAGGCGTGGCTGCGATGGGTACGGTGTGGTGTAAACATGACTCGCGCTCTATAACGGCTTTTGTTTCTGACGTCCAATTTTTACACCGCGTAAACGCTTTCGTTTTAGTGATTCTCAATTGATCTTGACGTGGTTTGTAAAATTTTCTGATGAAAATTTCAGAGGCGCTTTCAATTTTGTTATGACCTTGCTTTGAAGTGTACCTTCTCAAATTTTTTCAGTATGACCTATAATAAATGCCCAACTTGTTTATAGGAAGTCGCTGAAACTTCATCCTTTGTATTATAATTCGATTGGCTAATTCCATAGTTAACTTTCATTCGATAAGCATTTCTTTATCTGTTGATGTCATACCTGGTAGAATTAAATCACTCAGATTCACACAGTGGTAACTCATTTGATTTTGTCTTACCCGTGAACGAGACGTTGGTAGCGATTGTTATTTTATTAGTTACTCAAGAATTCCTCCTAAGGGCAAAAAGCTTGCTTTTTTGCACAATCACCGTGCGGCACAAGAAGGTAACTTACACACCCCCTCCGGTAAAAAAGATAGAATATTCTGAAGGTACCAAAGACAAAGAGACACAAATGATAACGGGGAGATATCAAGCTATTCAAGTCGACAATTTTCTTTCGGATGCATAGGAATTATTCAACCCTTACGCTGTTGAACTAGCAGTAGGTGCTATGCTGATGAGTAGTCATCCCCCCCCCCCGGGAAAACCTCTTGCCCCTACCCCCTGAGAAAAATCCTGGCTATACGCCCATGGACAAAGGGCTGGTACAATGCAAACATATGAGCGTCCAGCCTCGTCAAATCCTCAGACAACACGTGCGTAATTTCATACAGAACAAGGGTAGTGTTTTTAAATGAGACACACTCTGTCGTGTTCTCTTGTCCTCACACTCCAAGAAAATAGGGAGATCAAGGAATACATCTACCTGATACTTCTTATACGTATTTCATTTCATTTATCATGGTCTGGACGTGTAAGCGGGTTATGCCTAATCCATAAGTCGACGATACCTGTCCCATATCCAGCTGGGATGGGGCAGACAACTTAAACCCTGACGGATTTGGTTGTTTTGTTTTGTTTTGTTTACAAAGAATACTTTATATAGGGGAATAAAAAAAGTAGTCTGTATATTTATTTATCAGATATTAGCGCCCAAACCCTAAGAAAACAACACCAGTAAATAAAAGCAAGAATGTCAGGACCGTTAGTAAGGCTTTGGATTTTTCCCCCACCATGTTGAATGAGCCCAAGCCACATTCACGTTTGAAGTCCCCCCCCATGACACCAAAAGCTGGATGAACCGCTGAGCGGTACATGTCGTTTCTGCTCTCATGTAACGACTCCGTCGCCAAAGTGTTGCGAATCACGTTCCCTGAATTTCGCGTTTTAACAATATGGTGAATGGTGTTCGTAATAAATTAAACATTCCAAGATGGAAATATCTTATCTTTGACGGCCACCGAACGCAACGCACACGTGTGTTATGTCGATTTGTGTACACACTTTCGGCTGTGCTGATATGACAGGCTGTCACGCTCGCGCGTAGCTGTTCCCGAACAGCCTCGCACTAGGCATGCGCTGTTGGGATACCGAACTGGTTCATACATGTATCCAAATGAACCCGACATTCGTTTTAAAAACTACACGTAACGTTGGACATCAAATCATCAAATCAAATTAACTTGACACCCATGTATGTGTGATGCTTTGTTTGTGGGGTACTAGATAGGAAGTACCCCACAAAGAGCCTTCGTTAGTTGTACTTATCAATTGCGAATTTTATTTTATTTTACACCAGGGATATTTGGTCGAAATTTCAAAGTGACTCTGGCTCAAATTGGAACTATTTGAAAACTGCAGTTCACACACCCATTTTATTTGGTGTATGTTACAAGAACAATGGAAATACTCCTCATAAGGATAAAGAAACAAGTGTTGGGGCTTCTTGTGTTGAGGTTAAACACAGAATTCTGAGTGCAAAGAGCTAGAGGTGCCGAATGGTTTGTGCCTGATTATTTGTGTTTTCCCATCGCAGCGCTTTTTTTTTGTAACCTCATCAAATTGCATTCTGAGAATGTGAAAGGGAAATGGCCAAAAATGAAAGCCCAATCTAACTCTCAGTGGTCTTTTTTCATGTCAAGCGTATAATAATCCTGTTTGTTCCATGCACGCGAATGCCAAACTGAAAGTCACAGTCTCCATGATCAAAAATAAAAGTCAAGAATTCAGGCACCGAGTTTAAAAAGAAGACCAAGAAGTGACAATGTAACTAGTCTCGAGGTTTGTGTGCAAGTTGCTGAACACCGACTGACTGAACTCCGATTACCAACTGAATTGAATTTAGAACACCATATAAATCCAATTCATATTCTGTCTGTTGTGGTGACATGATGACTCTCCTTGTTACACAGCCGTTATGATTGTCCTTTAGCAGCTAGGGTTATACTTGTACTAGGTTAAAAAATGCCAACCACCAGAAAAACGTTTACTTTTTGAGATAAAGAATACCTCACATTCTGAAAAGATTTCTGGCTACAGAGAGAGAGAGGGATTAAAATGCGAGGACGACCACGTCATGTTGTATATGCGTCCAAACGTTTAGGTACATGAATGCGGCCTGCATTCCCGTCGGTTTTACATAACCTAGATTGTCATGATTGTGATAATCCATATACACACGTACCTTGCATTTCGAGTTTATGTACATGTCGAGTTTATGTACATGTAGGCCTATGTATTTTATTCTTACTTGTATGTAGTTCGGTGTTCCTGCGTGATGCCCACAAGTTGGTTTACACGGATCTAAATCTTATTTTCAGCAGTAGACGGGGGCATTGGACCAACTATAGGAGCAACCATAGGTGCTATGTGAGGCCAAAACTTGCAGAAATATCAATCCGTGTTGGTCGTAGTTTTGCCTCAACTCGTATACCATTGCCCTGTTTACCGTGAGCGGTATATTCGTAGAAGTTAGACGTGGATTCATTATTTGGAGTTTTGTGGATAGCTTAGTGAGACTTGTTTGAGTTATCTTTTGTTTTTGTACTGACAATCAACCACAGTTTACCAGCGACCAGGAGGTGAAAACTTTACCGTGGCGTAGATAGAGAGACCCGTATAGGGCCGTGGGAAATGGTCTTAGTTATACATTTTTAATTTAAGCTCAGAGGGAGGCTTTTGCCTTTCCGAGTCTTCTCTTTGCATTCAGCCTTGTCATCTGCCCTAGTTTTACACCCTTTTGTATCGGCGTCTATTCATCATAGGCTTATTCTACAAATTTTGTGTGAGAATTCCAGGCACGCAAAATGTAAGGTCTGAAGGGAGCCTTTGCATAGTGGGAAAGGACAAGCTTTTGTGCTCACCAACAATCGTGAACGCTGAGTAAATGATTTGTGATGCCTTTGGATGATTGTAAATGGGGTTTCATCAGCGACCCCGATGTGGCTGCCTACCCTGTATATTTTTATTGAATAGGCCCTAAACCAGAACAATAAATTATTGTGAAAACGTTTCCCCGAGGATATGTAACGGAATTTAAAACTCTTGTTTGAGGCCTCCTTTGAGCCTTGTTTATTTTGTCAAGATCAAAAGAACCAGTTGCCTTCAGTAGTTTTCTAGCAAGCTTTCCAGTATTTGTATTGCATTCTGGCCTAAACAGCGTCACAACCCACCAAGCTCCATACTGTAGCGACAACTCTGCGCTTAATTCCACCTCAAGCAAGGACGTGATTGAGCATGTAAGAAGTTGTACATTTCTAAGGACTGTGGTATCGTGATCATGGTGTAAAAAGAAATAGGCCTAAGTATTCAAATGACGAGTTCCATTATTTATTTAGAAACTTTCATTTCATTACTTTTGAACTCCATCATCTTTGGACAAGTTGAGATTTATACTTGTCAACAGCAAGTCCAATCGTTAAATGTAAATGAGGAATATGTGTGTTTATTTCGTTGCTAATTTTGATTGTAATCGAATTAAAACTACAGTGTGGTAGGTTTTTGTGTGGGCTTGTTATCCTTTAATGTCGATTTTTACAAAATTCCCCCTGACTTCTCACACAGCTAGTCTGAGCCAATGATGAAGACGTTCGCATGTTTGCTTCTTCTAATGTGTCTCAGTTGTGTCTTTGCCACGAAAATGGAGGAAGGTATGTGACCTTTCATAAATTAATCTAATCTACCTAATCTTGGTGAATCCAATCCTCATTTTAAAGGAATGTCAGAAGTACAAAATAATTGTTCTTCAAGTGATTGAATGTGATGATTTTTCTACGGCATGTATACAGAGACACTGAGGGCACTGTTGATCGAGACGCTAAAGGAATTGAAGAATCAGGAAGTGGAAAGAGGTATGTGTCATGGAGATCCGATATAAGGTCAACAAATTTTAGCATAAGTATGAAAGACTTCACTCTGTACTAATGTTCATGCCAAAAATACCTTCTGCATACCTTATTTCATTGGCCTATCCAGCGGGGGGGACATGCCCCCCTCCCCACGGACTTAGAAAATATAGATATTGTAATTTTGTTTCAACCGAGATTACTTCATATGTGAGTAGGAAAGAAACTAATTGGTATATTTATTTATCAAATAAATAGGCTGTGCACCCCCCATTACCATGTTGAATAAGCCCGAAAGTGCATTTGCGTTTTGAATTTGTCCTCCTGACCCCAAAACCTGGATACGCTGGTGTCTCATTTGCCATGTCGAGCTATACAAGTGTACAAATAATATGCACGCTGGTTTATAAGAATACTCCATTGAAGTGTGCTGATGAAATCATACAGTCTCAACCACAACCACCATCCGTAAAACAAACAAATGTACACCAACACCAAAACAAACGAACAAACAAAAAACCTTTTTCTCATTTTTGTTTTGTTCGTGGAGTGGTAATATGCAAGATAATGTCTCTATTCTCAACACCAGTCATTAGCTTATCCAGATATTTTTACATGGATATCAGCGGCCAGGAAGACCTGCAATACAGAATGCATGACATAATGCCATTCATCCATAACTCCATTCATTAAAATCCATACATATGCAAATATTGATTACCCGGAAGTGTTGTACAGCTTTCTCATAAGCGCTACCCAGTGCGACATGTTCCTTCATTCAAAATCCCTTAGCCGACATCTTTCCTATTATGTACTCGACTTGATTAATATGTCGAGCTTTGTCATTCTTGGCCGCTGTAGTACACCGTGGCCCAGTGGTTCTTTGTGCAAGAGTACCGTGGTGTGTTCGGTCCTTGGGCCTTTCTCCACCTAGGAATTACGCCTGTACTAGTCATGCTTTTCTTTAGTCAAGTATTAAAGAGCGACGATTATCGCAAAATGTAAAGACGAGGACAGTGATGTTGAACTGTATTTTCCCCTCTACCCTGAAACCATTGAAACAAAGATGGAAAGTATGAAGCTAGAAAACGCAGCAACATTTTCAAAGAAACATCGAGCGGGAGATAGTTTCATAATAATAGATTTGTCAACTATATTCTTTCCCGTCCGCATTTGATAGGAGTTTATTGCAACGGGAAGTGGTGCGGACCTGGGCAAGAGTGCGTGATGTCGTCACACGGAAAGGTTTGCTGGGATACATAATGTGCCGGAGGCAATGTCCTACCTTTAGGCCTACCCTGCATGGATGAGTGACGAAATGGAAACGAAATGCGACGACTGATTCTTGATGTTCAAGTTATAAGACTGAGTAGTTTTAAGGACTCCATGGTAGCAGATTAAATGATCGTTGTATTATCTTGTTAACTTACTGCTTTGTAATGCTAATTCCATGGGGCGTCTTTTGTATTGTGCTGTTCTTGTAATCTTAACAAGACCTCTGCATCTGTAACGTCATCCAGAAATTTGATTTGATTTGAATCTGCTAATAAACGGAAGCAGTCAGACGGATAATTGTCCGAACAACGTAATAACCTCCCCTTTACTGAAGACAAGTAAGATTTCCAAGCTCAGAAAAACATATAAATTAAATTAATCATTGTGTCTGTCTAAAAATTACAATAGATGTACATCATGATATACTTCCGTGTCAGTGCAACCAAAAACAACAACATCACAAAGAGGGGATGAATGCGTATTGCAGACAATAAACCCCACCGTAAATCCTTCATTATGGTGTATCTTTCATCGCAAACACAAACAAAACTCCAGCAAATAAACAAACAAAATAAAACAAAAATGTTATCACTATATTAGAATGATGTATTAGAAATTTTAAAACATTGCACATTCGCTCGTTCAGTTCCATAAGCGAAACAGGTCGTATTTTCTTACTCTCTTACTCTCTCTATTTTTTTCCTCTGCAGTACGTTCACATTTCTGTCAACAGTTGCTTAGTTATAGTTAATAAAGGTCATTGAATATTCCATCGATCATTGCTCAAAAACTAGCTTTATTTCTAGAGTTTGAGACTAGATAAAAATTAGGCCTATTTCCATGACGAACAAAAACCTGATGATGTCCAAATCAGAAAGTTATACCTATTCTACATACCTCACTACAAACTGGATCGGTTCACACCGCTTGAAACGGCCACTAGAACAGCTCCATCAAGATTGCGCAACAAACAAATGGCAGATATATGGTCGCACTATACACCCACGTTTACACATCTCGTACCCTCCTCAGGAAACAACAGCTAGATTTGCCAGATTTCTTTGGAGGAAATGAAACTCGCAGAAAATCTAGCACACTGAAATTTGTAAGAGACCCCCGATGGAATTACTTTAGAATACCAACCAGATGTAGACAGGCCTGTTTCGAGTAAGTTTCAATTGCAACAATATATCTGGAATATTAAAGTCGGTAGGCCTACTTGTCCATGCGCACGAAGAGCCCAACCTGAAAGTAAAGTGAGAATGGTATTTTACAGTGGGCATAACTGGGCAATGTCCAGGATGGATGCCCGGTATATATAATGTGAGATGTTATCAAACTGAGGACGTTTGGTAACTCATTGCGCATCCATGCAGGCATGTGATTTGTGATGATTTGGCAGAGACAGAATTTTAAATGCGTTTGCCAGGGTTTGCGGTTTTTATCTGGTAACCCTGAAAACAATTATTTCGATACGTCCTCTTTCTTCAGTGTAAAAAAGAATCTTCCTTCACTGATTTATGTGCATACTAGTTCCCCGACACTTATATGACGTCATAATAACTATAACAATTTCCTTTGATGTATGAACCCTAAAGTATAATAAATTCTTTGTTGAATACAAGGGAGTGCTGCCAATTTTCTGACGTGACACGCTAAGTGAACATAGGATATTGAAATTGTCATTGATATCAGTATCATTGTTATTTGTATTACAAAAATCCATTCGGTCAGAGCAAATTGAGTTCTGAGTTGAATGTCAGCACCCCGAATTTTAACTTTCGGTAAGTTAACAGAATTTACATGTCCATGCCTGTGGTGCTTTCTTTCTGTTACTGTGCTTTTTGGTATTCTTATTCTTTTTAACCTCCATCCTTGTCCCCTTTCATGCCAAAAAGAGCTCCATTCTTCAAACGATGACTTTTGCTACAGGCCTAGCTTCACAATGTCACCGATTGGCTTCGTATACAGTGATTACCACAATGAGTATTTTTCTTCATGACTATGTACGTATTTAATGTCAAGTGGCCTACCTACGGATGGCCATGATGGCAACTTGATTATAATTAATGGCATTACGACTTCGATTCTGTGTGGAGAAAGTTATGCTCACTTAATTGTGCGGAATGGTTATCTCACAAATTTGCCTTCATGTGAGTAATGTTATGATAACGCCCATGCCTTAACGTGGTTCCAGGGGCCTGCTTGGTTTACAGCGATCTGCACCTCGATCGGTGATCCTAACGCTGGTTCGCATCATTCATTAGGCGGGTTTTGGTGTCCATAAACCAATGACGGATCCCTGATCTTGATCTGCGTGAAAGAATCCTGGGCCGTAAGGTGTCGTGTTGTCACTGTCAGGAAGAAATGCTTGACTGTGTTGAGCAAAGTTTGAACTTCCTCATCACTTCCCTACAATCCTGCCTGAAACGTCTGTTTGCCAATCCATAAATGAGCGGATTTACAACGTTGTTGATGTATACAGCTGTGAGAAGTTCTCGCGAGATATCCCAGTATTTCTGACGGATGATTACTCCGCCATATTCAGCTAACCTCATACCAAACCAGATGAAATAAGGCATCCATGTCAGGAGGAACACAACACTAGTGACGAATAGCATTTTGGTCGTCTTACGTTGAAGCACAACAGCACTATTCCTGACCTGACCGAAACCTGTCCCACTGTCTTGTCCTTGATGTCTCCTGCCCCCGTATGGGGCACGCGAATCCCTCTCCAATGAAGCATCTTTTCTCATCGGGTGTTTGGAACGTTGGTTGGAGCAATGTTCATTAGTTTCATCTCGACATAGATTCTTTGAATGTACACCACTCTGATGCTTTGTAATCTTTTCCAAGGAGCTTGTCTGAAAGTTGTGTGCATGGTTGATAGATTTCGACAAAACTTCGTCGACGTTCGATGTTAACACGGCACAGTTTGGTGGCTCAATCCTAGAGCAACATTCATTGATTTTCGAACGGTCTTCGTCTAGATTTTGCACCTGTCTTCGAACAGCTCCAACCCTTACGTGCTTCCGGATGGTTGAATAAACTTTACCATAGCAAAAGACGATCGTCATAAGTGCTATTACGAAAGAAACTGTTTGGAATGCCACCTGGAGCTTAAATAGGACAGAACTGGAGACATTAATAATCCTCAAGAAAGCTGGGATGCTTGCTCCTAGCGAGACTAGCACTGCAATGTAGGCGGCGGTCTTACTGCGTCGAGAAGTAAAGTAACGCTTTTGTGGACGGCAGATGCAGTCGTAACGATCCCCTGCGATAAGAGTTGTTATAAGAACAGAAGTTCCAATGACCGTGAACTCAAAAGGCCAGAAAAACTTTGTGACTGTTGTTACCTGCTCGCTACTAACCCCCACCAATTCTAAGACCCGTTCGCAGACAGAACAACTTCGTAGCAAACAGACGACAAGATCAGACCAGGCCAAGGCCATGATCAAGACGTGGGTGCTGGTCTTACGAGTCTTGGTCCAATAGACACGGAGGATAAGGCAGTTGCCTGGCACGCCGAAGATTATTAAGATAGAGTTGGAAATCACATGAAAGATATGAAGTGCATTTGTGTCTGTGGTTACGTCCTCTGACACTTCGCTGGAATTGGAAATACTTTCCATTTTGCCGGTCGACGTACAAAGTTAGACAAATTGGTAGGATTTTTTAAGGTAACAGCTTGTTGTTGGATTGCCCACGTTCATTAGCTGCATGCACAAAGCTTCTTGTGCCACATCATGGACAGAATTTGATACAACCAACGAAGTCTCTTCAAAATTTCCGTCACTAGTTTTGCCTCTTCGAGAGCTTAAAGAGGTATCACATCTAACTTCAACACATTTGCATCAGAGCTCGAAAACTCGAGCTATAAAAAGGGAGGTGTGTATACGTGACGGGCTTGACGAAAAACGCATTATGGCTCTCGGATTCACGTTCTTCCGTTTCGCAGAGCAAACAGAATTGAGGAAGACTCAGGCTTATCATACGAAGCCTCGTTCATAACATTGGGAAAGCATGTTTGCATGTCATGAATCACATACTGAAATTAGGAGCCAATCTCAAGAACCATTATGTAATGCAAACAAAATGGTCGATTCGAAAAAAAACAGGATAATTTTGTTTTACTTCAACACAACAAATTGATGCAGAATTTGAAGGAAAATGGAATCCATTACGAGAGTTTGTATTCTTCACGGTTACCACGCACTGGAGTGCTTTTAGCTCTGCCTTATCTCGCATGAGTTATCTTTACTAGTTTATCATTGATCATCCCATTGATTGTAAGATGAGTACATGTCAGCCTAATTAGGACTGACATTTTAGGATGATCTTATATTTGTCCAGAAAATTGACAACCCGGAAACAACAATAAAAGCCACCACCAGTAAAGAAAATCGATCAATCAGTCAATCAAACAGTCAGATAGTATGAAGCGCCCTTTATGACTTTATTAGCAAATAGATATATATCGAACGAAAGTAATATATATTGGAAGAAACTGATATACGTAGGACGAAAGTGATAAATGTAGAACGAATTTGAAAACATTGAACCAAACTTGTTGAAATTATTACCAATATGAATTAAAATAAAACCAAATTTTATGAATATGGAACGAAAGTTATAAACATAGAACGAATATAAAACTGTAAAAACGGATCTGAAAATATACGACCAAACTTGTAGAAATATATGACCAAAACCAAATAAAAATAAAACCAAAACTAATAAATTTAAGATGAAAACTGTAAATATAGAACAAAAATGAAACTATATTGAACAAATCTTAAAATATAGAACCAAACTTGTGGAAATAAATTACCAAACACAGATAAACATAAAACCCAAACTTGTTGCTTGTTGGCCGGCCGCCGGGGCCAGTACTCTTTAACCATTCACCATGGCTGACGATGGTGCATGTGGTCCATAAAATCTGCTTCTTGCACTACGAAATAACTGAGACAGTTCAGCATCAGGCCTCATGGGCGTATAGATCTATGCCGATTGTTGTTGACAGGACTAGTGAAAGTGACAGTCGGCCTCGTGACATGTGCACCGAGAGCAGGCGCAGGCCTGGGGTCAGTGCCAGAGGCAGGCCTAGCATTACTTGCTACCAGGTTATGAAATGCTGGGGTCTCAAGAAGCTTATCCACAACTTCTTGAACGCGGACTGTCACACCACGTGCACTATCGTTCTATATTTATCACTTTCGTCGTACGTATATCACTTTCTTCCAATATATATTACTTTCGTTCGATATATATCTATTTGCCAATAAAGTCATAAAGGGCGCCTCATACGCGCGTGCTGCTGTTCCCGAAATAACGAGCCCCGCATCGATTAATGTCATTAGTCGTGTTTGATTGATGAGATCAAGTAATTTTTTGCCCCATTGAAAGTATGGGGGAGTCATCCAAGAAAGCTCATGGTCAATTTGATGGATGGAGGACGTTCATCACAAATTCTGACTGCAATGCCATGGCAACCGTAAAACAAACTCTGTACAGCTCCCTGGCGTTGAGAGGCCGTGGGAGGGGGGAGGCAAATGGAAATGAAAAAAGGAAAAGAAATAAAAGAGAGAGAAATGATAAAAGTCACCAAATTTGGCTTTCAACCGTGACCCCTGTCACTGTTCATGGTTTAGTCATTCCGTTACGGATGAGTGCTCTTTCCTTCCCCTTAACATTTCCCTCCCGGAAAAAAGAGAGCACCCTCCCGAAAAATTCTGTCGACGTCTACGAGACACCCAGCTCAACACAATCAATTGGTCTTCATTTTGAACAGTTTGGGTAGGATATAATGCCAATGTTTAAGGCCAGATCAGTGTGCCATCATGGCTTGAGGAAAAACCTAGTTGTTTTCCAAGTGGGGAAACTACAAGAAATGAAGGGGAAAATATTCAAATACACAGACAGCAAGAACCTCATGAATATCTTCAAATGCGGTTTTGGAACACGGAACATCTTGTAAATAAAGCATTCTGCTTGAAAATTGCAACTTTTGGTCACTTCAACTCGAGTCTTCCCTGAAAAGGAACAACACTCATCTAATAGTTTGGAAATATAAACAGAATTTTTTTTATCTATAAGGATACCAGTTAAAAGATTTCCTAGGTTTCGGGGGGGGGGGGGGGGGGACNGGGGGGAGGACAAACACGAATTTGCGCACGCCTTGTCCCCATCTTGTATCTATATAGCCCCCTCTATTGACGGACCGTCGCCACACTGAAGACTGTATGTGATGTGCACGCATAGTATCGATATGCGTACGTTTCCGGTGTCATCTTGGTAGACCACAGGCCAGCAAGTGTTGACGAGTTCTCTGCATAACATTCCGAATTCTTTCTACGAGCTTGATTGTGACAGTGACGCGATAACAGCTCTTTCTGAGCTTCGAGCAACATACACCATGCCTGGATGGATGCCTTCGTGCTTTCGAGGATCACGTGATGGTAAGACATGATTAAATTCACTTCCAAGTTTCAGTTCGAGCTGTCATATTCAAACACTGGAAAAAAATCTATCGCGCTCGCGCCAACTAATCTCCAAATCAGAAGCGAGACAGGTCTCGTACCGGTACAAGCACAGAGGTAGGAAGAGACCTCCATGGTAGGCCCCCCCCCATAGACTAACGGTAGTTTATCTTAATGGATGATTTTTTTTCTCAAACGGTGATGATGTGTGTGATACCTACTACAAGAGAAAGCCTGAAACTTCTTTCTGATTTTGACTTATTGAAAAATATGATCAGATGGACGCAAATATTATTTTTGTGCAAAATGTACGGGGAGTTGTAAAAATTGCTCTGTGTTTTCCAACAAAAATTGAAATTTGTTTTTAAATTTGTTGAAGATGCCAGTGGTCGATCTGACTGACTACTACTTGAGTACTAGTGCGATTTAATTTGGACAAATAAATTTTGGGTTATTTTTCATTCAATGTTAACATTGCCCCTTTCTCCTCCCCACAGTGCCTTTCTAACATTGTGCAATCACCCATGCAGTATTTGCAATA
Organism: Acanthaster planci; assembly: GCF_001949145.1. The sequence goes on along the minus strand of NW_019091578.1, from coordinate 345,679 downwards.
AGGTTTATCAACCTACTGTCAATGAATCTTGACGGCTAATTATTGATTCTGAAAAAATGATGGAAATCAATCAGGATAGAAAATCAGTGGCATAGCCGGGAGGGGGGGATTGGGGGGCTGGGGACACATGCACCCCTACAAATTCCGGGTGTTCCCCCAGATGCCCTCCCCTTCACTGAAAAAATGGAGGAATGGATATTGAACAAGGCTAACAAAAACTTGCTCCCAAAAACACACCTCTGAAAGCTGGTATTCCCCCATGAGATTCTGGTGCCCCTTTGTGCCCTCCAACCAGTAAAATCCTAGCTACACTACTTTAGGAAATGTTGGTGCATGAGAACCAACGCACATAGTCATTTCACACTTTGTTGGCCCATGTCACACTTAACTGACATAGGCCTAAGCCAACGTGTACGTCTGATTTTCATCACCACTTACATGTAGATAGTAGACACCCATGTGTGGTGGAGGTGCATGTTTCACACTGTCCCATGTACGATACACGTGCCATGAAACAATCATCCAAGCTATGTTTTTTTCTTGATATCGTAACAAACCCACAGGAAGTTCCAAAATGAATGTACAGTAAGTGGATATTGCTACATGTATCACAGTGGTCTTAAATAGTCAGATGTTTATGTCGGAACTGCATGTACATATACAGCCTTAGGTAGCTTTGTAAAAACATGGGTGCGTGATGGTGTAAGATAAATACCACACGTCCATATATGTGTTTGCCTGTCACATACATGCAGTTATGTGGACTCAAAGGGCAAACCCTGTTGTTTCTTCATATTGTCTCATCTTCGACTTGAAAAACACNTTTTGATGATGAGAGAGTTGTAATTTTTCATTGCTGTAATGTGACGCATCCATTTTTTGTCCACCCTGTTGTGGATACATGGCACCCCAGCTCCAGTCCTCAGGTGTAGAGAATGCTACAGTATGTTTCATGGTAACAGCAATCAATTATTGTGAAATATGTGCTGTCTCCACTCATAGCCAAAACCAACACACAAGGTTGTGTTCTTCAAATGTCCAAGACCTTACCCAGCTCCCATAATGCAACACAGCAAGCATTCATGACATCATTTTGTGGGGGAGGGGTGTGGTGAGGGGGGTGAGACCTGAGTGTGGACAGCTTTCTGTGAGCCACTTCCATTTTTAAAAAGGGGTGTACATCATAGTAAAAACAAATCATGTCCACAGTTACATTCCCACGTTGTATGGTATCTACATGGATGTATGCATTATTTCTTTCATGTTAAAAAAGCACACAAGTTGTCTATCTCTGGAGGACATTAGAAATGAAATTATATTTTGGTTTTGTAACAGTGCATTCTATCCCACAAGCAAGACCGTGTGATGAATGTGCTTACCATTTAATCGTCCATTTGGTGACACCCCTGAAATCCACAAACAAAAAGGATCTTTTTTGTAGAAACGATTTTTTAACATTTCAGTTTTATTTCTTAGATCTACATGTATACATGACCAAAGGAATCAGTCTTTCATCTGACCTTTCAATCCTTTGGTTCAACATGACCATTTTTGACCAACTTTTTTAACATGTTGAAAAGCGAAATGGTTTTGCTCAAAATTTTGTTTTTGTTGCATTATGGTCAGATGCACTGGATGATACAATGCTTACACATAGCCCTTAACACAATACAAAATACGGAACCCTGGGAACTAGATGAATGCCTAGTGGTCGATCCTTCTCACACCCAACCCTGACTTTACAGGGCCTGCAGTGGGTGAACATTGTTGTGACGGCTGCGGCCACACTGTTGCAGCCCAGGGATGTGCGTGCGCACGTCTTCACTTAGCAAATAAGATACACCGTAACGTTGGTGGTGCTAACCCATCCCCCCAATCTACCAGGTAGATGCATGGATTTAGCAAGCCATGAATCAATCTGAAGGCGGTTAAATAGGATAAGTTATCGGTAAAGGGTTTTGACAGGCTTAGGATTTTTAAAGCAGTAGAGTTTGTTGAAAGTCACTCCGGTGCAAGCAGAGACCAGCACCAATTCAACAAGAAGTAAACATTAACATAATTTAATAGCAGAATGGAATGTCCTTCCCAGATTTTTAAAGTTCATCAACCATGTGAACATATTTGTCTGGAAACCATTTTATTAAGTTTAAAAAAAAAAAAGATATTGGTCAGTCCACCACCGACACCCTTCCCCACATTTTTCAGTCTGCCCTTGAAGGGATTATGAGAGTTAGTCCACATGTATCCTCAGAGTCTTCCTTAAGAGGATTTCAGGCTCTTTTTCATATGTAGATGTTATCATTTGTACACATTCTGAGAGTACAATAAGCTCTTGACACAAACTTTAAGTGCCACATGCGCACTGACTGGCTTTGGAGTAACTTGGCCACCCCACCCAGTGTTATGGAGAGAAGTTCCTGTGTGTGCATTGAAGTTGGTACCCCAAACAGATGTTTTTCTACACTGTGGGATTACTAGACTGGAGGTATTCAGAGGAAGGTTAGCTTTCCAGACAAACATGCACTGGTTGTAGGTACATGCACTGGTATACTTGCATCATCAACAGTTTTGGAGCAAGAATGATCAGAAATACCTATATTTCAATGAAGACCAAAGAAGGATTTACTTGAATTCCGATTGATTGGATTTAAAGAACACTGTGGAACTTTTCAACTCAGTTGTGTGGAAATATAGCAGTTAACAGTGAGACTGTGATTGTTGTGCAGTCTGTCTTAATGCGAGGAACTTGGTGTGTGCTGGTATGCACAATACCTGTTTCGGTACATGGATGTTGTCACAAAGTGTGCCACATGGAAAGTACTGCCAGATTGAAATGTGATTTCTTCTTCACTGAAAAGCAGCAAGGCTTTAGTCGAGGAAACTTCTAATGTAAAGTATTCCCATGGGTAACTCACCGGGTAAGCACAACAAGAGACATCAGAAAGAGTCAAGGAATGATGTGTTGTCATCGGATAATGAAGACCAGCAGTGGGAGAGTGGAAACTCAGGTATTGTATAGTGGACAGGTGCAGGATGTATGCTAATGATGAACACCTGCTGGAAAAAAATGTCACTTTTTGGATGGATGTGAAGTTGGATACAGGGTGTATACATGCAGAATTTTGAATTACATGCATGTTACATGTAGTTGAATGGAAAAAGTTCTGTATCTGGTTAGCATGCACTTGCCACCAAATAGAACAAATTCCACCTACATGTACTGTACATGTAACTTTGAATTTGTACCCCAAATGTAAATTTTTTAAGAGTATTAAAGTTGGCAGGGGTTTTAAGAAATATAATGTGAAAGGTCCATGAGAAAGTTGGTCAGAACCGTGAATACATGTAATTATGGCTTGTACAGTAACAATGTTTACATTTTAATTTTTTTCAACTGCAAAGAAATGAACACAAAAGAATCCTGCCTGCCAAGGTCCTTTGTGGTTTTCTTTTTTTTTTCTAAGTGCAGCGGAGGCAGGAAGTGTGTAGTCCCATTGTTACCTTCACAACGGAAGTAGAAGTCTACCAAAACACTTCCCACTGTTTGGCTAAAAAGGAAACGAAATCTCATTTCTGTATCAAATCATTGACCATAAATACAGTCATACTTCCCAGCATGAAGGAGTCGGGTTAGGGTTACTGTGATTTTCTTGCCTTCCATTTCTCACATAGCGAGGACAGGTTCGAATCCCATCTCGGCCAAGAGGCTGTGCGGCTTTGCACCCTCTGTCTTATTATGTGGGTTTTCCCTGGAAGTATTATCCTGGGTTTTTATTCCAAACTCCAAAACTTAGAAAAATGTTTTGATTGTTTTTGATGTTTCTGAATTAAAATATCAAGAGTGTCCTTCACCAGAAAATACTGCAAGAAATAAAAAAAAATACGTACATGTTATAATAAATTACCATTATTTTATGTTACATGTGTGTACAGCTCAAATGACTCCTTTTTCATAAATTCACTCTTTTTGTCAAGATTTCTTTCTCTTTTAAATTTGTTTCGATCAAAACTACACCATCATACATGTACCAGTCCATGTACTAGTAGTCTGCTTAGGTATTTTGCCTAGAATCTTCCCAATTTAGATCCAATCTAAAATTCATCCATGCCTAGTGGGATGTAGTACTCTGACGAGTGACCTCCTTGGGTCAGTGTGTTGAGATTTCATCCCTCACTGTTACAAACCGAGGCAAAAACAAAGTCACGAAACAATTGATCAAATAATAAGTTGTCCATAGCTGGTCAACATAATCCGAAGTTTTACAAATTTCACAAAGTTTAGAAATTATGACTGAAGAACAACTAGCCTCAAACCATGAAGTTTTTCCAAATCTGAAAGGACTTGTATTTAAGGTAAAATTTCATTTGAGGAAACCCTACATTACTCAAAAAAGTTAAGGACCATTTTTTCTTAACTTGTAATTTTTTTCCAAGCAATGGGTAGGGTCTAGTTCTTTCATTTTTTGTTTGTCTACATGTAGATGGTGTTTTCATTGGAATAAAAAAAATTATGTTTCAAAACATCAAATGCACATTTTCAGTAGTAAAATAGGTCATATAAAAAAAAATAAACACAAAATAAATAGTGGTCCTTACCTTTTTGAGTAGTATATTTCATCAGACCTGCTCTCATGCATGTGAAGGATGGCATTTCAATTTATGGGTGACCCTCCAGCTTGAGTACTTGAGAAAAACATCTCACATAGTCAGTATTTATATGTACATGTATGTATGCATTATGATTAGCCAAAGATGACATGTCCCACACCCGTTCATATGTACATACATGTACATGGATCAACACATCAGGATGCTACAGGTATTAATGCCTCCTACTGTTGGAATGGTCATGGGGATGTCAGTGCAGTCATGGAGGAATCTCCTATGATGCAATACACTCCCCTTAGCAAACTTCAATCAGATCTTGTATTGTTTGATTGATTCTGATATCAGGGGTGGTCGTTTATTAGAGTCTCAGGAAAGTTTGAAGTGAGTACCAAGGGACGAGTATTGCCAAGATAGTGTTTGGATCATTATCTAGCAGTTTGATTACTGTATAAGATATGCATCACATTGTAGTTCTTACTTGGATGCCTTCATTGAAATGTTCCACGTTCCTGGTACAGGCACATGCAGGTCTCAAGGTCACTATCTAAGGTGTGAAAATCATAGTTGCACCTGTATTAGTCTTTTACAGATATGTGCCTTTTAAGTTGGAATTCAGTGTATTACTTTGAAGTTTCCAAAAAAACGTTCAGGTTGTTCTTGATTCATGCAAAGAGGTTTTCATTCATTGCATATGCAGTCAGAACACAGCATTGGCTGCTTATTCCTCTGTCCAGAAATTCATGCACAGCTGACAGTGTATTGACCTCCTACATAGAACTGGTTGTTGAGTGATATCCCGTGTCAGAGCCAAGAGGTCACCTCTCACAAGCTTATTGCCACCAGGGAGGGGGATGTGGGACCAGGGGAGGTACAGAACAAATTGACTTGTTTGCACTAGGCCTACATGGGGAGACTAGGGCTGCTGCAGGGTTTGAAGTAGGCCATGGACAGCTGATCTTTTGAGTTTGCTGCCCACTTACACTTTCAGAAACTATAGAATCATGGGGCCTTGCTCGTTAAAGCATGCTTTCCTTGTTGGGCATTGGCTTTAGGAAAACTTTATGTACTGTTAATTGTCGTTTGATAAATCAACAATTAAAATTGCACACTCCTCCAGAAAGCAATTTAACCTTTGCCCCCAAAGCTGCTAAGGTATTTGTACTGTGTGATGAATGGTTGAAGGAGAATTTCTTTTATAGGAAATCACTACAATTATGACCAGTTCAATTTTTCTAAAGATGAAATTTTGATATATTCATGTAGGTTTTGGTTAAGAGATCCAACAAGGACACACTTACATGTACACTGAAATAACCTAAGGCATTGGCCAAATCTTTCTCCTTTCCATATCCTGATCCTAGAGGAAGAAAGAAATGCCTTCTAAAGTGACGTCATATGCAAGGAGTCTACCGACTGAAGAACAACTTTCTTGAGAAATGAACATTCGTTAAATGATTCAGATAACTTTTTTATCAACCACACTTTGTTACTAACACAAACAGGTTCAAGTTTATCTCTACAAAGGAGATCCAGAGATGGATCTAAAACCATTGAGTGGGGAAGGGGTGAGTAACTTTGGGCAGGGATCAACATTTAGATTTTTTTCATGTACCCTTTTATGGCCTTTCTGAGGGGTGGGGCTACATTTTTAGGATATTAGGAAGACAAATGAAACAGACCAGAGAAATTGCCTTCCTCTCATTTGGAAAAGAAACAAAATCACATGTCACTCATTTTTTAGAGAATATGTTTACATTGTCTCAGCGTGAAATGGAGATAAATCAAGGAATCCAGGAGGTGTTATCATTTTGTTATGTAACTACACAAGATCTTCTTTAATGGGGGGGGGTTACCAGTCATTTCCAACTCATATCTGGATGTCTTGGATAGTTATCATCAACACTCTTGGCAAGATGAGTGTAAATCAACAAAGACATCTGGAAGTCTTCAAAGTTCTGTTGGGAATATTCCAAATTAAAATAGGGGTGATTTATGATGTTTGATAGGAGGAAAGAATTTGGTGTGAAAAGTGTATCTTTCTTTGAAATCAACCACATTGATGAAAATATAGAAATAATATTCTTGATTAAATGGAAGTGCAAACATTGCCCTTTTTATTACTCTTGTAATACTCTTCAGATTTTGGCAAGGGCTATGTTACAAGGGCATAGTTCTCTCAGAGGTGTAAGACATAATCACCCCTTCCTGTGTGTGATGCAGTTCCACTTAAAATTCTACCTGCTCAGAACAAGTTCCGAAGGGGCCTAGTAAAGACGAACATATCCTTTCGTAGACAGTGGGGTTGGATTTGAGACTAGGAGTGGTTGCCATTTTCAAGAAGAAACGGTGTAGGATTATTATTGTCAGATGATACGGTCTATTCTAAGCCTTAGTTCCTAAGTTCATTATCATTAATTGTCTATGGGAATTTTCTAAGTAGCAACAGGATGAGTTTGTGTTTTTCTCGGACGAGGAGTCCTAGCATATCTGGTGAGTAATAAGACTGTTTTGGCACAGGGTCTATAAACGTCTGTGATCATTAGAAGTACATGTAGGAAACATGTAGGGGATGGAGCAGATTGCCGTGTCTGTAACAGTTTTGCACTAGTCTGACGACTGTCTTGCTGTGGCATGTGTGACTTGTCACCACAGAATGAGTTGAAAGTCAGAATTTTCAGATATTGAGATACTGGTATTTTTTAATTCAGCAGAGAAGATCTTTCCTATGGTACATGTATGTAACAGGATAAAATAAGGATGACACTGTGACGTTATACCTGTGGATCTGTGTCATTGTTTCCGACATTGTTTCAACATTTCTGACCAGGTACACATAATGTTGTCTTCAAACACGTCAAAATTGTGACGCAAATGATTTTTAAAAAAATCTGATATTGCTACAAATGTGAAATTAAATAGAAGACGGGTTACTCTTTCCAAATATTACAAACCTCCAAATTTGACTACCAGATCAATTTTTTGACATTTAACCATCATGTAATAGGAAAGATCAGAATGCGACTTTATAACCACTTTGTTGTGACCGTGACAGGTCTCACATTTTAAAGAGTACTTTTCATTTATGGGATTTTTAGTTCACAAATTTATCTTCTGTACATGTAATTCATGAATTGAACATTACCCGGTATGTTCATGTACATGTACAAATCTTTGGCATTATTGAAAAGCAAGGGCTTGATGGTTTGCTTTTAGCTTTTGAATCTACATTGTACATACGTGTACCAAGATATCACTATGCGTACCATCCCTTGGATTCTCTGGGTCTGTTTTTTGAGCGGGGAGAGATGAAGTTTTATTTTTGTGTTCAGGGGAGTTCTACAGTAGTTGGTATATGTACATGTACAGTGTACCAGTACTAGTAGGTTTGGAACAACCCATTTGGGGGTACTTTGGATACAATATTTATCTACAATTCATGTACATAAGTACAGCGTACATACACTAGTGCATTTTTAAAAGGACTTGCAGTTCATAATATTGTTTATACATGTACCATACATGTACAGTCTGTATATTTTTGGTGTGTCCAGGTAGTGTTTGTTTGACCTTGTTGCTACTTTACGTGTACCTAGTCTGTGCATCAAGTGAGTGAAGCATATCAGAGTACTTACATGTGTATATCATCTACCACAGAAACACACAGGGTACCATACCTGGTATGTACATGTAATTTGTACGTGTACATGACTAGCTCTGTGCTTGAAGTCACTTTCTACTTGTATAAAATGAACCCTGGAACAATTGGCTTCATGAGAACGGTTGGTACTAATTTATTAAAGCCACATTCCCTCATTGTTTACCAATACTGGCATTTCACAGAAGTGCACCGGCGCCGCCAAGGTTTGCAACGTAGTGGCCATTACGTGAAATGCGCATTTGTCAACCGGCAAAGGTACATGTATGCGGATAGAGTTGACATGTTTTGCACATTGTGATTGGCCAACACATTCAATATTCTTGCTGGCGTACTATTGTGAAATACACTGTACCTGTATTAGTCAAGTCATAAGCTTCGTTAGTGGTACATAAGGGTACATGTATGTGAAAACTTCAATATTCACCCATGGCTCACCATACTGTACCGGATTCCAGTTCTCCAGAGTTCTTATCACTAATTTGCAACATGGCTGCCTGTGGCTCTGCGTGTAAGCTCAACTCTGTGATTGATGACTCATGTCAAATCTCATTTGTCACCCTGTTGCGTTTCCTGTCTGGTGGGCAACACACTGCATGTGGATGTCAAGACTACTTTCAATTGTCCATTTTTTTGTGTATGTGTGTGTCAAAGCCAAATTCAGAAATTAAGTACATTTGCTGTACGTATGTCTTACACAGTTGTAGCCTGGATTGTATTCTTTGTGGATTTTGTTGAAATGTTATCAATCCTTTACAGTGCTCACTATTCCATTCACATGATTGAGCACCACAGTGATGACATTTTACCCTCATAGTCTCAGTACTAAAATCCACTGGTTTATTTCTCCTACTTATGCTGTAGTTAAATTGAACTGTTGCTAATATTCAACCCTTCAGATTTGCTTTTAGACTTTTTATGGTGCCGTGACTTGACTGCACTCTGTGTGGTGTTCACAATCGAAAATCCCTTGCCTATAAAAGTCTGTTTGAATCTGGTTGTTTCAATCTTATTGTGTAGTGTTTAAAACTTGTATTCCAAAGCTTCTCAGATTCCACATTCAGTGTCCAATCCATAACGTCCAAAATCTGTAGGATCCAGTGGAAATGAAAACTTGATTTCCTTGACCTGACCTTCATAACAAGTTGATTTGATTCATTTAGAATCATCCTACAAGTAACTGATTGATCTGGTTTAAAGAAACTCTCTTGAAAGATCTGCCCTTCTGTAGTGTATATTAACCCTAACTACCCCAAACCTGCCATATCCAACAGCAGGTTTTGGCAGGTTTGGTACCGTACCTGATGAACTT
>NW_019091578.1:234252-336082 GCF_001949145.1 Acanthaster planci | reverse complement strand
ATATCACTCAAACTCCAACGGGCTTATTCTGTTGGAGTTTATCAGGTTTGGTACAGTGACCTGCATTTACAAGTACATAGACAAGTACATGAACCTGTTGGATTTTGTGAGGTTTCTAGTGCAGGAGCCTAGGGGGTTAGCTAGGGGGCTTGCTATCTTTGAACCTTCAACCAACATGCCAGAGCCAGAGGATGTACTTCGTGGTTGAGTCACTTTTCCTGGTTCATGCTAAGAGAAAGTTAATTTCTTTACATCTATTTGTTTCCCATTTTGATTTATTTCCATGGTCTTGACATAGAGTTTGCTATATTTTTTATTTATTTTAAAATGTTCTTGGATTTTGTTCAGATGATGAAGAGAAAGCCAGTAAAACTGGATCAGTGACTGATGGTAGTCAAAGCGGTCAGCAGAATGGTCGATCACAGAATGCTATCCCAGGTAGGAAATTATGCAATGAGGCAGGTATTGTCAGTCCAAGTTATGTCTTTGGAGGAAGGTTAATGTGCCCTCAGTTTACAACTAACAGAGATTTATTTATGTGTTACAAGCCCAAACTGTGCAGGAAGTATATTTATAATGGTGCTCATGAAGGAATTTATCTTAGCAGGCTTATTGATGATGACTTGGACTTGTACTTTACATCATTTAATGCCAAGTAATGAAAGAAATGATTGTCAATGAGATGATTCAGATTTTACATGTAAATCTGATGGATCTTCTGTTTGTTGGTTTTGATGAGTTTGTTTATTTGTTTGTTTGATTTCTTTACAGAGGAGAAGCGGGCCTACACAATTGTTGAACTGGAAAAGAGACCAGGAGTTGGCTTTGGGCTGACAGTGTCAGGTAAGATTGGTTGAGTAGACCTACTTGTAAAACATAATGACATCACACTTGGTATACATGTGTATTTACCTTTGGGGACTCAATGGCCAGCGTTCATCTCCACCTCATTGCCATAAGAAAGTGCATGTTAGTAAAATAGGATGTGATTATGTTACAGGTCTATTGCATCAAAAGTTTCCATTCCATAAATGACCTGACAGCAACTATTTCACGACCTGATTGAACTACATGTATTTCTGCAGCTCTTGTGTCGTGTATCCTGTCGACATGTACAAATCACTGAAACATTGGGTATTAGACCACTCATTCAACTCTGCCGTCACATAGGGGTACCTTAGTCCTAACTTTGACCTTTGGGGAAGGGAATTGAAATTGTGAAACGTTAACGTACATTGTTTAATGTTTTGTTATACATGTATTTCTATAATACATGTTACATATGTATGTATTCAGAATTATGAACTGGCCGTTGTGGTTGTACAAACCTTGTATAACAAGATACATGTACACAGGTTGACAGAGCATGGGCCATCATTGCTCTGAAGTTATTTGGTTCCATGTCAAGTGGCCAAAGAAGGGAAATGATGCTAAAATTGGTGACACTCAAATTTAAGAAAATGATAACATGCCATTAATTAAGCAGATGTCATTGGGTTTGCAAAATGTGGTCACTTTAAACATAGCAGAAGGTTTCGAGAAATTGTTGGTATTTTTGAAGATACACCCTACAGGTCACAGTATGAGAGTTGATGCCCCTTAAAAGGCCAAGAACAAAGCATTTGCTGTTCTTGCTTTACACATGCATGTAGTGGAGGATCGGGAAAGTTACCAGCCAAATGCCCAAGGAGAGTTAGCATAAGGTTTCAGTATAAAGAGTGTTCAGAGGAAAGTTGAATTAAACAGGAGATGTTTTGATCGTGCTATGGATAGTCATAGGTTCAGTATCGATACAGACCATATGCTACATGTAACTGGTTACAAAGTTGTGTGTTTTGTTAACGGGGCTCTGACTTCTAACAGACAAAAGGCCAGCATAACCGTGTATTTATTACTTGAAATATGTAATATTATGTATAAAATCAGATTGCTAATTTCCTGTATAATGTGATAATCATAGTGAGGCGGACAAGTTGAGGTCAGCTGTGTTGCTCAGACCTGTATACCATGGGGTAAAGCGCCGTTGGGTGCTTTTATCTTTTGTGTTCTACTTTAAAATAACTCATATTTGTCCAGTTTAAATTCTTGTGATGTACAGATGCATGTTTTCCATCAGTATCTTCAGCACAAAATTCACGGCAAAGAAATGGCATAATTTATAACGGAAGTAGAGGAGGGCAAACAGTCCCTGGTGTATTTGGTAAGGGTCAGGATTTATCTGCCTCACTGTCACAGTGCAGGAAACGTTGATTCTTACTTAAAGGCTTCTTGAAAATCTGCCAAAGTGTGACAAGTTGTCGGGAGACACGCTGTTGGTTCAGTTCCGCTTTGCCTCACTGCAGATTTCCTCCTGATGAAACTTGTAAGGGGCTTTAATCTTAGAGTAGCACAGTGAGGAAGGGTTTAGTGTCAGGGATTATGGATGGGCTTAGCCATCGCATAAGAGAGACAAATGAAGAATGTATCTAATACTAGGTTCAGTCTTTCTGTGTAAAAAGACACATTAGCTTGTTTCCTCATTGTGTTGAGAGAGCTTGTAATGTAATTGTCACAGATTTCATGGATTTGGACAAGTTTCTTTTCTTAAACAGATCTCTGAACCAGATGCTTATTCGCCAAACTTGCTACAATGAACTCATAGATTCATGTTTTTTTCTGGTAACAGGCACTATCAGGAACGTCCTGTTGTCAATGTGGATGGAATTAACTTTATAAAAACAGATTGTGTCCATTTTTTGGGTGTATACATTGATGATGGTCTTACATGGAAACAGCGTGTTAATCACATTGCCACTGTTATATCGAGAAACATAGGTATGATCTCTAAAATGAAATGGTCCTTTCCCCATGATGGATTAATGGTTTTAAACAACACCCTTCTATTATCATACATTTGATATGGAATTCTTGCATGGGGCAATAGTGGTGTTGGTCATATTAACAGAATGTTACAGTTACAGAGAAAGGCCTTATGTACAATTAATGTTAACTTTTGTGAGTATACTAAACCTCTTGTTTACAATTGTACTACTCCAAAAATCACTGAACTCTACTTTTTCCAGTTGGGCTCTTTCATGTATCAACTCAATAACTCTCAGCTGCCGCAATCAATTTGCTCAATGTCTTTAAGAAATGAAGATTTTTATCTCCACTTTACAAAGCAAAGTGAGGAATTTCTTCGCACGTTCTAATCTCGCTACATCTACTGTGAAACATGTAGGTCCCAAGTTATGGAGTTTTATGGATTTTGCCTGGAAATGTGCATCTAGTCTCTCAACATCCAAACACAAATATAAAAGTAAATTATTAATTAACTATTTATGTGCCGATTAATTTCTTTCTCACGGGGTTGCAGCAGGCAAAGGCTACATGATCATGTACATGTGCCGTAGTTAACATTTGTTGTGTTATTTGTAAGTGTTGGTGTCTTTGTGGAACTTTGTTTATTAAACTGGGGACCCCCTCTGGACAAGCACTGCTTCTTGGGGGGCCCCGTCCACATATATGCACTATGTGGAACTGTTTCTATTGAGTAATATTATATGGAGAATAAAGTGAACTGAACTGGAACTGAATCAGTTTGTCTGAACTCTTGTAAAAATGTAAAGAAATAGGTATTAAACTTGAAAAAATTGTCAGGAATCTTTGTTAAGGCAATTTTTACGCCTGTTACTTTTTGCAGTTGATGGATGGTTTCACATTTGATCGAAATATTTACGATTTGAAGGTATTTATTGTCTTTACATAAAAAGTTCTTTGTGTATGGTATCTCTTTTAAGATCTTAAGTCTCTCAGGGAAATCAGGACTAAACTAGACAGCAGGTTATCTGAAGGTGTGCGGTAGTTATGGGTATACACACATTTATCACATTTTCCATGGAGTATTAAGGATACATGTAGAATTTTTGTGGCAACTTCCCCAAATTTCTTTAACCCATCTGCTGCCTTCCTTTGAATTTCTCTCTCAACCCTTAGGTGGAATAGACAAAGATGGTAGGCCTCGAGCCACCAACATGCGTGCTGGGGGCGTGGCCCAACGTAGTGACCTCCTACAGATTGGAGATCTGATCACAGCAGTCAATGGCATCAAGACAGCCAAGCTGAGACATGAAGATGTTATCAATTTGCTCAAGAATGCTGGTGATCACGTCTCGCTGGAGATAGAGTATGAGATACCACCAGCTGGTTAGTCAAACTGCTTAACATATTTCCTTTTGCTTAGTAAGTTTTGCTGTTAAAATATGTGTAAAGTATCCCTGTATAAAGGTTAATGTCATAAATAGTGAGTGATTTCTGCAGTGGTCAGCTTTTGTTATAAACGGAATGTTTTTCTGCTTGTTATTTGATACATAATGTTACTATCATGCTAGGGCAAAAATATCACTTTGCTTTGCATCATGAAGATAAAACACATTTGAGGGCAGAGATCAACTGATGAGATCTTAGAGTCAAAGCATATACATTTGTATCTTAAATGTCCAGCAGGGGTAAATGACCTGTTGGTTTCGGCCAGTAAAAAAAATCTTGCAGTCCAGTAGTTGATGTGGATTAATTAAGTATTTGAATGACTTGGTATGGTTTCAGACACCGCTGGTGAAAACTTTGCCCAAATTGTTGTAATCCCAGATGTTTGCCGTTGTTGAATTACATCATGTCTTGTCTAGGGCCAGTTTCACTGTACTCCAAAGCAAAGAGTTTTGCTAATAAACCAAAACATTGAACCTTTTCTCTAATTTTTTTTTTGCGAAAACAACCCCTATTTTGGAGGTCCTTTCTTGGGAGGGATGCCATGGCCCTTGTTGCTTGCCCTATGAATCCCCCTTTGCTTTCCAGTATTTCCTGCTCTGAGGGCAGCGGTTTGCCGTTCCCCTTACAGTTGATTTACAATCATTTCTTGCCATTTTTCCTGTCAATAGTTCAAGACAATGGAATCACAGTTACGTCCAAGAACATGGAGATCAAATTAGCTAAAGAAGACGGGAGTTTTGGCTTTGTCATCAGGGGTGGAGTTAATGCCAATCCTAGTAAGACACGTCCCCTCACAATTACTCACATCAGGCCAGGTGGACCAGCAGACAGGTATAATAGATTTATCCATTTGGAGTTACGAAGCAGTTTTTTGTTAACGTTCTGCAATAATCTTGAAATCTAATTGCAAATGATAAGGGACTGTTCTCTCATTTTCTTCAACTATTTCATTGCCTTGTAATCTGAAATCCACCTTGAGGATTTGGATGGTTTACTTTACAAGCAGCACAGTAAAGTGAAGTATCCCAAATTAGACACTGGATGAATAAGCTTACAGTGAAATTTGAACCTTGAAGGTTGGACAGTGATTCTGTACACGGACCTTTTGTTTGTACCCTGTATATGAAATGCTCCAAAGATCCTTTTTTTCTTGGCTGTAAGCCAACCAGCATGAGACCCTGAGGTTCATCAGATCCACTCCAGGAATGAGTAACAACAATTTAGTATGCCAAGATTCACATCTGAAAATCAGTCCAAGAATTGGTCAGATCTCCAGTGACAGTTGATTGACATTTATTTATTAAATAGTGTATTCTAGACATCCATATGTTTTGTGTAGAAATCTTCTGGAAATGGAAGGGAAGTCTGGTTACTAGTCATTATTATGCACTGGAGAAGAATAGGAATGTTAAAGGTTGTAGCTGACATAGACCTTTGGTTACCGTCTAGATTTCCCTCTATTGGATTTATATTCTTAGGGTTTGTTTGCGCTGTTACCCCAGTTCACATGAGTAGGATGCGTGTGCATTACACTCCGGTACAGGAGTATACTCCCCCTCTAGCGACAGTAAACTCTCGCTAACCCTTGGGTCGTACTCTAGCCGTTTCAGCACTCAGGAATATACTGGTAATGCGAGTAGCTCGCTTGAACGCACCCTTCTTGTTATAGGTATTAAATGGTAAAACCTCTCACCATTTTTTTTATTATTTATCCTGAGTCTCCAAATCAAGCACTGTTTTCCCAGACATCTAATGGTAGGCATAAAACCTGGGTCATCAAGGCAGAGAGCACGCCCTGGACCAGCTCACTATTTTATGAATAATTCATGATGTTGTGTTCTACTCCATAGTATATAGAACATCACATAGTTTGCTGAATACCCAATTCACAACTGAAATCTTAACCAAACTGAAAACTATTCATTTTGTGGTCTTGTGTTGGGTACAGTTGATTACATCTTGACTCATCTTTGATCCTGTTTGACCTGGATGTTAGGGATGGTACCCTGAAGGTTGGTGACCGTATCCTCTCTGTTGATGGGATCAACTTATCTAGTTTGACACATATGGAGGCACTCAATGCAATCAAACTCAGCAGCATGGATGCTACATTTCGTGTGGAGTATGACGTCTCCATTATGGGTGAGTTAATACTAAGCATGCTCAGAAAACGATGCTTTGAAATCCACAAAAATTCTCGTTCATTGGTTGCCAGATTTTGAAAGTGCAGATTGGTTTATGCAGTTTATTCATGAGAAACGGACAGTAGAAGGCAGTTTCCTTTTTGGAAGAGTCCTGCTTGTTGATGGTTCCGGAAACATAGATTTGGTCATGTGTATGAATGTGTCAATGGAACACTGCGGTTCATGCAGAAACAGTGTGATTGTATTCTAAATGATACTTGCTGGGCTAAGCCCTGTAAGCATGGAGTCATCAATTCCCCCTGTGTTTGTTCACCATGCTGACCAGAGATTTCTTATTAAACTTTCGGCTGCATCACGCTTGTGAGATGCTTTGCCATTTCACACGGAGAATTTGCCAGTGCTGAAAAACCTGATGCCTTTCATGTAGACTCAAGTTTGATTCTATTTGCCACCTGAATGCTTGCATATGTTGCTAATGACTGGTTGGTTGACCAAGGAGGAAAGCTTGTGCGTGGTATGTGTACATGTACATGTCTGGCTCATAACCTATGTGATGATGGTTTTGGATACGACTTTGGCACGTGTGACAGATTTATCGAAATGATTTGATTGCCAATGAAATACTGTAGTTGTAACAGCACCCCAATCAAAGTATCTCCATTACTACTTGATTTTCACACTTAACTTTGCCATGAATACTAACAAATCACTTGTTTCCGTTTTATATGCACCCCTGGGAATCAGGTTGAAACGGCACAATTAATGGATACTGGTACATGTATGTTGTCTTTTAAATGTGAACTATTGTGCTATGTTTTGTCTTGTTTTCTGAATGTCATTTATTTGGTGTTTTGAAATTGAAATTTGTGTGAGTTGCATTACTGATGTCTTGATTTGACAGAAATTATATTCTCTTGGGGGAAGGAGGGACATACTGATGAACATTGTTTTCTTATGTACATTAGAATGAGGTAAAAGTGAATCCAGATTTGACCCGGGGGGGGGAGTAGCTGTCAAGATGAGCACTTTGACAGGGATGTGTCATTGTTATCTCTTTTGACTTTCCAGTTTTGGTGGTGCAAGTTAGAGTAGGAAACCCCTGCCCCATGACTCCTGTGTAAACCTCCTCTGAACCCTCCAGAATTTAACAGATGTTTGCAGAACTGGATTCTGGGTTTTAAAGCCCAATTGTTGCTTTATTTTTGGTTTGTTCAAGTGTTACGTTTATGCAATAGATTTGGGTAGATTTGGGTTCTTTTTAGTGTAAATGACAGTGTAGTAATGTTAACCCTAACCCTCCTCAATCCTCCAACAGGTGAAGGATTGAGGAGGGTTAGGGTTAATGCATTGCTTTAGTCTGCCTATGGTTACATTGTTGCTTTAAAAGTGCTACCTTCATTCCTGCCATGAGATAGCATCTTTAAGTTGGAGTGAAGCCAGGATTGATATTAGCCACAGATGCTGAATGTTCATGTGTGTATGTGGTTTTTTCTCTTTTACCGCGTGTTATGGGAGCATTGGGCCTCATCATGTGCTTTTTGTTTTCGTTGCTTGACAGTCAAAATATGCATGTTTGGATTCATGTTGTGTTGTAATAATAACAGTAAAATCACAACGGAATTTAGAATTTGTCATTTCAGAGCTTGCTTCAGAGTCAAGAAATAGCTGTCTATGTAGCTGGTGTTCTCATTTACATCTTGCACTACTTGTGTTCTCTTTGTTGAGCTCGGTAACATTAGCACGCAATAAGCCAGGAATTGACTTCTGTTGAAAGTTATGTCATTGGTTTCATGTATGTTGTATTTCTGTATTTTACATTGAAACGACCCTAAAGGTGCCTTTTCACAGACACGCTATCAGTGCACTTCTCATCTTTCTGAGTTACAGAGACTGTGGAATGAATGTGTATAGAAGTTAAATGCAGCAATTGGATGCAGATTTTGGAATGGACCAAAAATGCCGAAAACTGAAGTAAAATTCACCACTTTTTGATGTGCAGTCCTAGCTACACATATGCTTGTGGGAAAAAAATGCAGCATTGCAAATCAATATTTTATGTGCAATCGATCAGGATCTTAATATATTCTTGTTCTACACCTTCAGAGGCAGTGAGGAATGCGACGGGTCCGTTACTTGTCGAGGTGGCTAAAACTCCCGGAGCCAACCTAGGAGTGACACTGAGTGCCTTGAATAAGAACTCCAAATCAATCTTAGTCATTGATGCTGTCAAGCCAGCCAGCATTGCGGACAGGTGGGCTGACCTTGTTACTCTAATTCCCTGCTCAGGAATTAAACAGGACATGGAACTGATACAGAATCTAACCCAAATGTTGAAAATAAAAATGGCTCTCTTAAAAGCTTAGAGAAGAAATAGTTAAAAGTTGGAAGGTTTAACATCAAGAACCTAGCAGAATGTGTGTCAGAGATTCACATGTAACCCTTGTATATGTCAGTGTTCCTTTGTCTGTCTTCTTCATCTGTCAAGTGCATGATACATAGACATCACCTGGAAGTTTTTGTGTCCAAAGTCCAGAATACAGAAGCATCCAGGTGCAGGCACATATATCTTACCACGTTGGTGTAGAAACTGGTACAGTAGCTTATCTGGAGAATTTGAAGTTGAGAGACAAAGCCCTCAGTGAGAGTGTAGGTCCAAGTTGGTGTAGAACTCATTGGTGGGAGTTTAATTTTTCTTTCTTCTGACCAAAAAAAGTTCAAACTTTGTGCACGACTCAATTCATAAATGAATGTTACTTTGAGCATAATTTCTTTCAAAATACCAAATAACAAGTGTATTTTTTATTGTTGGATCTTGACCATTATTAGGTGTGGAGCACTTCATGTTGGTGATGAGATCATGTCTATTGATGGTACCAACACTTCTCATATGTCAGTACCCGAGGCTACTCAACTACTAGCTACGTCTTCTGAACAGATCAAACTGGAGATTCTACCAGTCAGTCACATGACCCCAAGACTGACATATCCTAGGGAACATAGACAACCAAATGGTACGTCATTCAAGTCCCAAATTATGTAGATCTTTATAACTGGCTGGGATTTTTGCTCAGTTTAAAATCGGTTGAAATAGTATTTTCCTTCATATTTTGGATTCCTAAATATCTCTCCCCTGTAGCCTTTTCTGTTCCCCATCCTCCAGTTTATACATATTTTTGATGTTATCTTCTTTTCCTTTTCTTTCTCAGCAAGCAATATGTCCAGATCTATCACTCCTGTCAGCCATCTGAATAACTCCAGCTACAACAGCCTGAATAGATCACAGGGAACACTCCAGAACAGTCGACAGCAAGCTACAGCACTTAACAGAAAGATGAGAGCAAAGAATCTCAAGGCATCATCTACATGTAAGGAATTGCTCCCTAATCCTGTTGGCTGTCTTTCAAAAGCTTTGCATTTGATATTCATTTCAACAAAAAAGTTGTTTTATGCATCCATTTGTAATGACTACAGTGTCATGAGAACAATGGTTTATTGATGATTATTTCAGTTTTCTGTGGCTATTCATTCAAATTTTTATGGCTATCAAGTTTCATGGTATCCTTTGAAAAATTACCATTTACAATGTATTCAAAACTTCCGAGTTTTTGTCAAGTATTTGACTGCATTTTTACTTCAATTCATTCAATAAATTCTTCATATTTTTCGCAGTATCTCTCACATCAACAATCAACGGAATTGGAGCAACAACCCAAGTCTGTCGGTCCGACACCACTGAAGTAACTCTATACTCCCGCAACTATGACTTCGGATTCACCCTCCAAGGCGGTGTCTTCACCACAGAGATTTTAGGTTCACCAGCCATCATTGGTTTCATTGAACCAGGTGGAAAAGCTGATAGGTAAGTGAAAGAGATGTATCTTTGGTGTAGGAGTCGAACAATGTTGGTGTGTGAGAGCAGCTGAGATGCCTTTTGTAACTTAGATGTATCTTTGGTGTAGGAGTTGAACAATGTTGGTGTGTGAGAGCAGCTGAGATGCCTTTTGTAACTTAGATGTATCTTTGGTGTAGGAGTTGAACAATGTCGGTGTGTGAGAGTGGCTGAGATGCCTTTTGTAACTTAGATGTATCTTTGGTGTAGGAGTTGAACAATGTCGGTTTGTGAGAGCAGCTGAGATGCCTTTCATAATTTTAGAAACTATAAATTTAACTTTTTTTGTGTTCTGTTGAACACTGTGAGGCGGTAGTAGCCGTGAGTGGTTCTCAGAGCAGTCATGATCAATAGCAGAATGACACACTTTATGAGGAGGTAGTAACCGTCAGTGGTTCTTAGAGCAGTCATGATCAATAGCAGAATGACACACTTTATGAGGAGGTAGTAACCGTGAGTGGTTCTTAGAGCAGTCATGATCAATAGCAGAATGACACACTTTATGAGGAGGTAGTAACTGTCAGTGGTTGTTACAGCAGTCGTGATCTCTTTGTATGTACATGAAACATTTTGGGTTTTTTGGGACCTTTCTCCTTATGTTTATTCTGTCTTTTTAAAAGTGTGTTTTATATTAAAACATATCAGATATTCAAGTCTGTTCCTCTTGTATTCAACAGGTCTGGGGTAATGCAAGTGGGTGATAGGATCGTAACCATCAACAATAAGTACACCGATGAGCTGACTATAGAAGAAACCAATCATGTGTTGAGGGAGAGTGGACAGCAATGTACCTTACTAATAGAGTTTGATGTCGCAGGTAATTATGTCCTCATGCTGCGTAAAGTGTCTTCATGGATCATTAAAAATTTCAGGAATCATTGAAAATACTTGTAGTCATTGATTTGTTTGTCTATAGAAAGACACTGGCTGTAATCCACTTTGAGGAGAAGCACCCCCTCATTGGTTGAAAAGAGCCGCGTTGGTCGGGAGTATTCATTTTGTTGGTAGCGATGCCACTGCAAACTGCACATGAACTAGTTGTGCGCAGTTGGTACCAAAGGAGCCTCCGTTGTTAAGAAAATAGTGCCCTCTGTCGGTCCAGCTTGAGGCCATAGTGTAGCTTAGAAATCACATTAATCTAGCAATCCAGTTTGTTGGTGTGACATTGTCACTACTTCAGTTATGCCCACTTATACAGTGTGGAATCAATGGATTTAGAAGTCATACAATATTGGCACATCAGCCAGTAGGAACTTGTAAATAGTAGAGTGTGCTCTTGTATGATGCAGTCACTAATGAACTGCATATAGAAATGTACAGTTCCAAAAAAAGTCTTTATTTGAAAGGGTTTGGATTGTCCACATACTTGTATTTGATTTCATGTCTTCATTAAGTTGACATATTGTCTTTTCCAATCTGTTACCTTGTGGCTGAGAAAGCAATGAAGCGATCCTGACTCTTAATGCCATTTGACTCTAATAATTTTATTGAAATGATCGAAATCATTACATTTCTTTTTTTGAAAGAACTTTTTTTAACTGTTGCTGAAAAGGTTAATTTTTAATTGAAAAGAATGTTACTAATGTGTTTGGACTTGTCTTGTTTTCAAAATATCAGAGTTAATTGAAGATAACTTGATTTATTTCTATTGATGACAGAGTCTGTTGTTCCTAGTAGCGGTATATTCAGTGTCAAATTACCAGTGGGTGATCAAGGCTTAGGCATCACATTAAGTGGTAAGAACTGGCATTATTAACGGCTATTTTAGAGTCAAAACATTTTTAAGATTTTACATGAATCATTTAATGATCCTGTTTGCAATTACAGTTTTCAAAAGATCATTTTAGAGTTGTTAAGGATGTCCAAAATATTATTTTACACTTTGAAAAAATGTGTTGAATCAATATCCAAGACTTTCCAATAATCAAGAACAATTTTTTGTGGTCTTTTCTTTCCAGCCCCTAAGAATCGTAAACCAGGGGATGCCTTACTGATATCAGACATCAAGAAGGGTAGTGTTGCCCATAGGTAAAATACAGCAGATTGCATCTTCTGCTAATTTTTACTATTTCTGAGCAAGAGCTTGACCATGTTCATGGCCTTTTCCCAAATATTTTATTTGTCTCTGGTTTCTGATTCATGTTTACCCACAGCCATTCGGCACCATATGATATGGTTTGGCCCAATGCCAAAAACTGAAGTAACATTGAGATTTGAAAATAAGTCCATGTAATATTGCCTACCATGCTTTTATTGAACTTGTCAATCTAACTTGATCTGGTTGTTATAGACAGAGGAAGGTTGACCTAGATCTGTTATTAACAATAGCTTAATCAAACCCCATCCAATGTGAGAGATGGTTGTTCTAGTCTTAGTTGATAGAATGACATCTGTCTTTTTAATTCAACAACTGACGAATTTCCATGTAACAGGACTGGTACTCTGGAACCTGGTGACCATCTCTTGGCCATTGATGATATTCACTTGGAAACATTCTCAGTAGAAGAGGCAGCTCACATCCTGAGACAAGCCGATGACATCGTCAAGCTGAGAGTCAAGAAAGATGAAACCTTCTCAGGTACATTGGAGTTGAGTGAAAAAGAAAAATTGAGCCCCAAATTTCACCTGTTACACCTTGCTCTCGAGTACAATTCCTTATACAGTTTAACAGTTTAACATTAAATCTAACTTTCTGGAAAATGAAACTGGTTTCTTTTATCTGAAAAGCAGAAAACACTGCTTAGTATATTTGCTTAGAGTAAACAAGATGAATCACAAGTAATACACGTTACTGAGTTTGGCTGGTAAACTTGTTTTACTAAGCAAACACAACAGTATACTATATGGTTAACAGCTCCTTAGTTGTAATCTTGATGGATGTGGAGGTCTTCTGGTCAATTGAATTTGCTATATGACTGCTACGAAACACAAGATCTGGCCAAGTTGATGTGTATGAGTTACGTCTTCCCTCTGACGCCATTTATTGTCTTCATATCAACAGAAGATCCTGATATCAGTGGTGCAATATCATTCACGGTGGAGCTGATACGACACGGTGGACCTCTAGGTATTACCATCTCAGGGACAGAAGAACCATTTGATCCCATTGTCATCTCAGCTTTGACTGAAGGAGGACTGGCTGAAAGGTAATCAATCTTGTCGTTAGGAATTAGGACTTGACACTCAGTCCTCAATTAATGCGGCGTTAAGTTTTAATAGTTTCTTGGAATTTTCCCGTTATCTGTTGAACACTACAGTTCTTCCCATACACGATTATCACCATCTACAGATGTTTTTCAGAGAACACTTCTTTCAGTCAAGGCCAGTTTTCATATTGTAAATTTTTTTGTTATTTCTTCGTCAGCTATTAAAACTACCATTAACC
This sequence comes from Acanthaster planci, assembly GCF_001949145.1. The sequence goes on along the minus strand of NW_019091578.1, from coordinate 322,416 downwards.
ACTTCGTGCCGGGGTGCCCGGTACCGGAGACCTTAGGTTTGTATGCATAGCTGGGGTGCCTGAAATCGGACAAAGGAGCGGGGCCTTGTAGCGAAAGATGGTACTCGGAACAAAAGACCGGGCTGCTGGGAATTGCCAACATTTTCTCTGTTGTCAGTAGTGGAGATAATCCGTCATCGTTTTGAAACAGTGTACCTCTATTTGTGGCATTCAGTGCGAGTGGATTACAACTGGGGACAATAGCGCTCTAGCGCCTCATCAATGAGCAATACAATACCGCTGCACGTTAATCTGGCCGCATTTGAAAAGATGCCAGCAGCACACTTGACCAATTTTGGGAATAAAAGAAAATTATGCAACGCCGCACAATCTAGGCTTCTTTACAAGGTGGCAACTTCAATTTAGACCCAGCAGTATATGGTTAATCCCCAAGGTGTCAACTAGTACACAGTGACCCTTGACTGTATTGTCATTTTATGCTGATCTTGTTTTAAAACAGTTTAGTAACATTTAATTAGTTCAAATAACAGTATGAAAAACATTAACCCTCCTTCTGCTGTAACCGTCAAAAACAGTCAAAAATTCCTTCCACTTCCGCTATGTACAGTACATAGACATATCACATGTCACTTGACTGATTTTGACTGATAGGACAACTGTGTTGAGAATGCATCGTTGCATAGGAGAGTTAATGTGTAGAATAGGTTGGTAAGATGTTATAACATTTGCTTTGCCATGTAGCATTAGTGTAATGCTGGGTAAAATATCATTTGTCACATTCTCAGTTGTTTTATCACCCTGTATGAGCTCAGAATATTGCTTGATAAAAAAATTGATTTTCAGGACGGGAGCATTACACATAGGAGACCGACTCCTGGCCATCAACGGAACCAGTCTAAGAGGAAAGACATTATCTGCTGCCATACGACTCTTACAGAATTCTGGGAATATTGTCACCTTGAAGATCAGTAAACAGGACAAGAAACCAATCCCTGTACCTGACAAAGCCATCACTCAGGTGAAGAATATTCTGCCCGTTTCTTGTCTTTGAGTGAATCTTAGCAAAGTTATAAGAACGGACAACTTGGACATTGCAATGCAGTGAGTGCTGTATCCCAACTTACAGACTGATCTAATCACAGACTTACAGCTCTGTATCATGCCAGATTAACTTGCCACCAAATTATTAAATTTCTATAACATAAGTAAACATGTTGACGTCATACTAGTATTTTATCTTGTGTGTCCTTTCTACCAACAGAACAAAGATGCCCAAGTGATGCAAGCACACACTATGCATCATTTCAATCCTGTTGTCTCCAGTAATAACCCCACAGCACACAGTACACCTATTGGTGGAACCACACAGGTATTTGCTAAACCTAATCTGTGCCCTGTTGTTCAGAAAGCTAAACTTGCGTCCCCTCACAGTGATGACAGAATACTAGATAACTGACTTATCAAGATCAAGCCTCGTCTTAGTCATGACTGTCCTTGAATTTTGTGACCCAGTCATTTGTTGTGATTATTTTGATACAGTTGGTGTCAGTCAGACCCACAAACATCCTTTGTCTTAACCCTAACACCCCTCAGTCCTCCAACAGGTGAAGGATTGAGGAGGGTTAGGGTTAATAACTGGAAACTGTTGGCTTCTGCAGCACCCTGGAAGGTGTTCCTGAAAGCTGCCAACCAGTTACTATTGATTTGTGTCAAAAATTTGTACGACCTGGTCAGTCCTCATTTCTTGAGTTTGAAAACTTTATCATTATCAGGAGTGCATCGGGGGGGGGTGACCATGAATTTCGCTTTTGACTGCAGCTGATGATGGCATTTGTGCATAGTTTGTAGACCATGGCTACTCAATTAATTTTTACCCCAAGTGGTCTTTTAACCATTATAGGGCTCAGCTGATTCATGGGAAGGTTCTGGATTAGACACTGGATACCACAGTACCAACATTCACAACTCACGCTCTAACTCGCGCTCTAACTCACGCACCAACTCCCCTGCTGTCCGTCGGGCATATCCTTCCCCAGCCCGTAAACCCACCCGCCAACGACGGATGCGTTCCTCCTCCCGATCGACATCCCCAAATGATGCCAGTGAGGATGAGATTGAAGAGCGTTACGGCACAGCGAGGAATCACTCTGGTGCCAACAGCGATCCCCTGAGCTCAGACCAAGAGGATGGCTACCGCTATAACCATCTGACCAAACCCTCCTCCAGGAAATCTTCCCTTACAAGAAATCACGAATATCTCAGGAATATTGACTCTGGGATCGTTGCTAACGGCGTCAGCCCAGAATCCAACTTGATCAGCCCCGCTACAAGTTACCCCCACAGCACAGCCACCGGTTACCCAGACACGGCTACCAGTTACCCACAGAGTCCAGAGTCTTCACGCAGCCTGACCTACCACTACAACTCGTACAGCATGCCGGCTGGAACAAGAATGATGGATGGGTATCGTATGACAGCCATGGAAGCAGAGATCAATGAACTCCTTGCTGCACCAGCTACTCCGACAGAAATACACCGAGTCACTTTATACAAAGACAGCGATGTAGAAGACTTTGGGTTCAGTGTCTCAGATGGTGTATATGAGCCAGGAGTGTTTGTCAATACTGTCCGACCAGGAGGACCAGCAGCAAGAAGTGGTAATGTCAAACCATTTGACCGTATACTACAGGTAAGGATGTTCGTTTCTTTGATTAGTAGGAGAAATTTTTAATTGAAAATTGTAACAAATGTTGAGGCAGAATTCATCAGAATAATACATGATTGATTCTAACGTTCATTGCAATTAGATGGGAAACTTCTTAAGTTGACTTTCAGGTAGTGCAAGGTTGAACAGAGACACTGACTGGAGAGGGATATGAACCCTGGACCACTGAAATATACACTGGTTGTCACAGCACTGGAATAGCTCTAAGTCAATGTTTCAAATTTCTCAGCAGTTTCTTAGTTAAATCTAATATCAATGTAAGATATAGCTGTATAGAGGCTACTAGCTATATAGTGGCTATGGCTTTGTCCCATAGACTTGTACACTTCTGTTTGTAAATTTAGACATGGCTTGGTGGTAAGGCAGTCGGAATCTAATAAGGGAATAAATATGAGCTTGGCCGGTCTTAAACGCCAGCTCCGGAGAGTGGATACGACTAACGCCCAAGCAGCAGGCGGGAGTGTTATTCTTGTTCATTTAAGACTGGCCAAGCACATATTTATTTCCATTCAGGAATACCTTTTTATTCAGAGAGTCAAAAGAGGTCAACATATGATGGATTTCCCACAATTTTGTTCTGATATTTTACGTTCATTTTCCTGAACACCCCGTCCATTTTATGGTATATTCCTTTTGAAAGTTGTCCAATAGAATCCCCTTCAATGAACTTGGTGTGTGCATGGCGTGTGCACACAAACTCTTGACCAATCAGACCGGATTAAACTGTCTCATATCCCCCATGTACCAGCGCATGATTTACGCAGTGGGCGTTATCACTTCTCAGCACGCATTATCAAATGTTAATACGTGGTCACGTGATGCATTTCGACCAATAGGAATAGAAAAACTGTCCCAGGTATTTATTAATGCTTTTTATTGTATTTCCAGATTAATCAAACTAGAACGCGTGACTTTGACTGCTGCATGGTAGTACCGTTGATAGCAGAGTCTGGTAACCAGTTGGAGTTGTCAATAAGCCGCTCCCAGCCAAGTGATGGTAATGTTCACCTCATCCAACGACCTCCAGCAGGCACGGAGACAATGTGGCTGGGATCTCAAGATGGTAGTAGACAAAGCAATCAGGAGAACTCATCACAGCATACTATGTAGAAATGGAATTGGGCAGAGCTTGGGAAAGTTGAGGGATCATAGGATTCTATAGGTCTATAGCATCAGTGTAGCCTTCTCTCTTAAGATATTAGAGATTCATTCCAAGCTGTGTACATGCCCCATGCTTGTATCATTGCTTAGTTCCCTTAATAATTGGAAGCTGTTCTTTGCAGCAATGCCATGAGGGCATATTGTGTGAAAAGGACATCTATTTTAAATGCTGGTTATGAACATGCTAAGTTCATTTTTTCAGCTATAACAGGTTGGTATTGTGTTCTGGTGTCATCTTCTTCAAATGATTCTAACAAAGGACAGCCCTGGTTGACTCAGTAAGTACATTACACCTGTGCCCTGATACTTTTGGCAGTTTGTACATTCCCCCAAGGCATATTTTTTTGCTTCCCAAGTGCTTTAGACTGGAAGCCATACTTAATGCAGAATTAGGCAATCTAAACATGACCTACAGACTTCGTAACCTTTGACCTGATTGTGAGCCTCAGTGAATAAAGCATGACCCGGTATTAAGTGAGCAAACACCTGGCTAGGCTGGTAACTTAATAGTCTGGTAACTGTCCCACTCAACATACGGGTGTATGTTGGCTGTATAAATATCACACAGTATCAGGAAAATTATTTAGAGAGTTGTCAAAGCTGTCTGTCCTGGACTTGGCCCCCTTTCATCCTCAGAGCAGATTAGGTTCTTGTGGAATTGTCTCCGTACTGATATGGTTAGAAACATCACAGCTGGACATGTTGGAGTTCATTTTTCATTCCAAAATTGTTCCCGAGCCGCTTTCCTTTTGTTGAAAAATTGTTCCCCCATTTATCCAAAAAAGATAGAAGATTGCTGTGTTTTTCTTTTTAAAAGAAAATTGTGGAAAAAGAAAAAAAAGTCACTTTTTTCATTTTGTAATTATGTGTATGATAATTGATTTAAAGTTGTATTCATATTATCACTACTTACTAAAGCATTACGGAAGTGAAATACACGTCAGATATTTAATAATGTCAGAACAGTATTTGTGTAGTCCTTTGCATTTTGTGAATTGTTAGTTTATTGTGTATTTTGAAGAGTTTTGTTGGGCACCAAGTAAAATGTTGTGACAATTTTTGAAAATGTGAGATGGCAACTTTAACCGTGATGACCTGTGTTCTTATTCAGATGAAAACTATTCTTGTTTAATGAGTTGTCATGTCAGATATTGACTAGTCAACATGGTCCACCAATATAATTTTGTGTGTATTTACTCCGTAGCTTCATTTGCTGTCAACTTCAGATCCAGTATACATGTAGGCTGTCTGAAAGTTGTGGCTATGGCTGCCTAGAACACATACACCTGTAGGAGTCACTGGCTGGCAACTGTTGCAATTTTTCCATAGACGCATTGTTCCAAGCCACAGCCAGTTGATTTGGACGTACTGTAATGGCCAATGAAATATAAACAGCACCCTCACTTGACTTTGATTTGCCAGTAACCAAAATAGGTGTTTGGGCATGCTCACAGAAAAAATGATTCATTACCTGTTTGTATAGGTGCCTCATTGGGGAGGGGGAAACTCTTGTGAATATCTTTTTTGGTATGGAAAGGCACCCTACAAGTTCAGTGCAATAGTGTAATCATGGATGAAGTTCTTAAGACTATCAGGTGTAATTGTATCAGGGTACATGTAGGTAAGACTGAATGAAATTTCAGATTTTTTTTCAGGTTTCTTGTCATTTACATGTAAACTTCAAATATATTTGTGCTGCATGTTTCCTGTTCACTACCATACATTGAATCCAGGAATTCTTTTTTTTGGAAATAGTGTTTACCCTCTACCATTCTCCATGTTTTTTCAATCTTGTTTCCCATTTTGATGTCAACATTTTCTTGAGCATTGCATTGACTAAAAATCATGATTTTACAATCAGTTAAAAATGCATGGTTGGTATACATATATCATATTTAAGATATATCCTTTTCCTCTTGATGGTGTAACAGCTTGTTTGGAAGTTAACGCAGCAATGCATGTGAGTCCTGTTGTCTATTTTTATTCAAGCACAAAATCATTTTGGGAATTCTATTCCTTTTTGGTAATAAATCTTTTAGAGGGTTTCTGTTTCAATTTAGGGAGGAAAATGTCAGTTAAATGACCAGATCTGAAATTGAAAGGTGAGATTGTAGTTGTGTGATGTGCTACATCATCATACATGATATTATTGGTCAGGAACTGTGTCAAGTTTGTTCAATCATCTATGTTTACAGAAGCTCAACACGTACTGCATTTCACATCACATCACCTCTTCTAAAAATATTCTCATTGAATGAGAAGGTAGATAAGGTAAATTACATGTGTCAATGAGTTGCAGTTCCCAAGAGGTGTTCAACTTCACCCATGAAATCTGCAGGTGTGTTTGTCGTAACCAAAAAATCTCTTATTTACAAGAGTATGGGGGGTTTCACAAAAGTGTGCCTCCAAAAGTTTGCAATGCGTTGGCCAATCACAATGCGCAGTCAACCCAGTGCATGTTTGGAAAGGGTCGACAGATTTTGCGAGTTGTGATTCACCAACGCGTAGCAAACTTTGGGAGGCGTACTATTGTGAATTGCCTGTATTGTTGGCGTATTTAATGGTGTAGTTCACCACATTTGTTAAGGGATGCTTTTTGGGATTTTGGATCAGAAAGTTTAAGCAATTTGTACCAGTAAGTGGATTTGTGTAGGTTGATTGTATGTGTTCAAATCTAGGTAATGCCCGGAATCCACAATGTGACACCTACAAGTTCTTACTTGAAGTTGATCTTGGCTGTTCCCTTTTCTTTTTGGTATGCTACTAGTCTAAGTGCTACTTTTCCTCTTATATTGGTGCTAGTAAGTTCAATTTACATGTCAGACTAATTAAAGTCTTTATATGGTTTGTGTATCACACACACTTGAAAATAAGGTTAACTTCTTGTATACATGTATTTACCATCTTTTTTTTTCATAGCCAAATTTCTTCAGTGTACAAAATGTGTTGTCTTCACTCTCATGGAGGAGAAAAAAAATGATTTGCAGTATTATTTCTGCAAATCTTTCTTTTAGGTTATTGTAAATAAGCAGAATATTTCTATGGTTATTTTCTAATTTATTTTGTTATACTAAATCAGATGCATGGAATTACCAGACCAGTGGAGAGAAATAAATCAGTGAATATCCAAACTTATCTCTGTTTTTAAATCAAGTACTTTATATAAAGGTCTTTTCTTTGTACTCAGAAGAAATACTGCCAGTCAACAAATGTAAACGAACATACACATTGGTTTTTTTTTTTCAGTTAAATCAATAAATTCATGCTAGTTGAATTATTTCTCTAAAACTGACAATTTACCAACGTAAACTGTCATTGAAAAGCATGAGGTATGAACATTGATACAAGGCAAGAAATGAACATAAAAACTCATTAAATTTATTTGCACAAAGTCATTTGGATTGGCAACTAATGTGGCTTAAATTGAAAAAGTTGTTCAGTTTTCTTGTAATACATATTTCAAACTACAACATCCAGGTCATCAAACATTTCCCAAATTAGCAGCTGACAATGCACAAAGTCATGCATCAGTTTTCATACAGAAATTAAATAGTTAACATCACTAACTTGATGGCAATTTACATGGCGCTAACAGACAATGACAATGCCTAAGGTGACCAAACACAAACATGGTGAGGATGAATTTCATACACTTTCACAACCATCAAGACCCAAGATCAGCAGTGAACACCGATGTCCGTCATGCATGTACACGAGTAAATTCCTGTCTATGAAAGAAGTCACAGATGCCAAATGAATACAACAGTATCCAAATACATAAATTACATGTACATAAACTATGTACCTGTATCATGTAAATCTGTAAACATCAACACATCTGAGCAATGAAATACATGTGTCCCAAAACAGATCAAATCTCAACTGATAGGTTAAATTATTAGATGGCTTTTGTTTAATACCATTATTCTGTCCAAACTGTGGCCAATAAATTAGAATTAAAACAAAAAATGTACAACCCAATTTGTAATCTTTATAAAAATTTAAATATTTTTGATAATTTTAAATTGGAACTGGGATAAGCATGATTTTGTTCACAAAGTTGACAATGATATGTGCAGGTTATATGAACTTCCTGGGAAAAGGGAAGTAATGATACATGCAGTACTTTAATAAAAATATATTTGTCGGAAAGAAATTCATTAAATCTGCTTGATCAATAATAGGCTTGGTCAAATACTTAACTACAAAGCTGCAGAAGGCCTCATTTTCAACTGCATATGCAGAGATTCAGAAAAACCTGACATTTAAAGTAAATTTTTAAATGTCAATTGAAACAAAGATTTCAATCCTGATAAAATGACAAGCCAATCAATACAGTTGAAAACAACGTTTTAAGGAAGCCGAAATTCTTATCCAAACAATGAATCATTAAACACTTCCCAGGAGAGGACTAGGAGTATTTGGTCTGGGTGAACTTCAATTATTATTTATTCTCTACACTGCTATACAACTTTGGCTATGTCACATCATCATCTGATATTGATATCAGTCAAATTACCAATTTAAATAAATAGATGAACTAGCCTCCATTTTCATGACTGCAGACATATACATGCACATGTTCTAATCCAATTTAAGACCCCCAATGAAGGAAAGGGCTCTAAAGGATATGTACTTTACCACAAATATTGCACAACATGATCGTCAATTATTTTATATACTTGTCTAGCTCAAGTACTCATTACTCCTACACAAATTACACCCTCTACCATACCACACACTCCTCTGGGTAGATGAATACATTACACTAAGTCCTGTGATCAGATTAAAATGAATATAATCGGTGTTAAGTAAACCTGTCTTATCTTGTGAGCAAACAGAAAATACAGTACCAGTTGTATCCGATCCTGACACAGAACTGTTATCTATTAAGATTAATTCTCATGTTGCTGGAAGTACAGATAGATTCTGTACACAGGTAGATATTGTGCATAGAGATGTTAAACAGTTGGCCAATTTAGAATGTGAATTTCACAATCCCTTGCTGTAGTTAGGTTCAAACAGGGTCTAAATGTATGCTATGCATGAATATGCCACATGTGAGCCCATCATTTACTGGTACATGTAATGTTTGTTACCATTGGACTTCATTCTGAAAGCAAAGATGTGCTCCCTCACGATTATAAATTTCTTACAGAGCGATAAGAGGATACTTTCACAGGGCTGGGACCAATTCTAAAAAAGATCTCTGATACAGATGTTTTGCAAAATGGCAAGTCATATTGATCAGTTGATGGTTCTTGGCAGAGGAGTTCCTTGACAAGATTGTGAACACAGTCACAAGGCAAGGAATGTCATTACTTGCCAGATCCTGTTTCATTACACATCTGACCTTATCACTTCTGACCTGTCACGAGACACAATCATGCAGATCAGGTGTGGGTAGCATGTACCCCAATGACAAGGAAGTGACACATGGCTAGCCATGTCCCCAAACATTTATCACAGATGGTAGGTCACAACAACCAAGACACGTCCCCAATGACTTTAGGTCCTCAGGACCCCAGACAAGAATCCTGTTATAAAAAAAGTAGTTCAGGCCTTGAATCCGATCTGAGGGGAAAAATTGACAGTGAGAAATTGAGATTAGCACGTGGAGAGAAATTTTACACAGAGCACTGATCCTGCCAGGCAAACATTAATTGCAAAGCACGTGACATACTAGTAGCTTCCTGTCAATGTAATGCAGGGGGAGTATCATTTCGTTCTTTTTCTATTAAACCATTCTATTTACCAGAAGTAATTTCAGCATGTAGAAATAAACTGTGAACAATGTAACCTTTAACAGATTGAAAAAGTGCAAACATTTAAAGTAGTACTTTCATGCATTTGTACATTGTAAATATGCAATACAAAAAATAAATTTAACTCCACTGTAGCCTGGTATCTGCAGACCAATCAAAACCCAAACAATCTTTATTTTAATAAATACAATTAAATTACTCGAGTAACAGATTTTCAATAAATAGTCTGACATAAATTATTAAATGTACATGGCATGAATATGTGGCCCTCCACTACATTAGACCTTACACATGAAGGATTCTGGCATGTTTATCCAATCACACGAAAGGATACGTGCCACAGAATTCAGAACAATTACCATGACAGTATGGTAAAGTATTTAACTGGTCAGGGAAACCCCAGTAAAACCTGACCAATTGATATAAAAGCAGCATCTAGGACTCTGTGGGTCTGGGTGCCAGACCAACAAGGGGCTTAGAATAAAAACAGGGTTATATTTCGGGACAGATACAAAACACCAAAGGAAGAAGATAAACTGAACAACCAGGATACATGGCTCACATGGCTGTGGGGACTGTACAGGAGTTAGACTCACGTTTCACCAACTTTTCTGCCAAATTCTTCAAAACAGAATTTGTGCAAACTAAAGACAGAGGGTGCATGTACTCATGCAAGGTCAGTCGTTACAGAGTACACTCTTGAGGCAGCACTCACAGCTCCAGTGCATCTACTGTCTCACACCTCCCGTCTCACACCCCCCCAATCTTTAGTACATTGTGCACAAGGCAATACCTTTATTACTAAAGTGAAATGTAAGGTGTCAACCCTTTTCAACTGTAAGACATAAAATCATGATCAAAATAGATGTAATACATGTATGCTGACAATTCAACAAAACTTTGGATATGGTATGCATGTGAATGTTTCATATGAGCATGAAGATATCAAAGACTTCAGTAATTACTGGTGTTCATGTAAGCAGTGCCTTGTCATGCATAGATGGTCAGTGCACAGGGCTTAGGCCATGTCCAAAATGGACTTCCAGAGCTACGGCTAGCTCTACTGTCTGTATGCCTCCATGTATTTCCAATAAAGAGAGGACTTAGACCTACCGTAGCTCTAGACACCACATTTGGATGTAGTCTGAGATAAAACTCACAGAGCATTTCAGTAAAGTCTTCAAATTGTTTCAAGATTTGATAGAGACATACTGGACAGAGGTCAGCCAGCTGGAGAATCCTTACAGAGGTCATCATCATCCATTACATATTAACCAATGGCTGTCAGACAGACCACTGACAGACAAGGTCACTGGGAAGGTGGGCTAAATGTTTTTGGATAATATACCACTGACCTGGCTACCCTGAATGCAAATTGGCCGGTCACTGGGTGGACAGTGAGTGATGGAGGTGATTGCTGTGGCCAGTGTGGCCATTATGTGACCACAGAACAATGGCATGACCACCTAGTCCTAGCTCCATGGTGTGACTGACCAAATGCATTTGGCCTTGGGAACCTGTTGTGATTTTGAGGATGGCTCTCTTTACAATCTACAAGTATCATTTACTGGAGGATCATAACCAGACACACTACATGCATATACTGTACTCTAGGATGGACAGTATAATCCTTAACATATGGGGCCTGGAGCAGGTAAAATGCCCATTTGATAATCCCTCATTTGAAACCTTTACCGTGAATGCCTTGTAACTAAAATACTTATAGTCAATGACAATTTGGATTAATGAATTCAAGCCTGATAACATTCAGTCCACTGAAAAACATTCAAGCACTGAGGACAAAAGGTGTAATGTGGCAATGCCCTGCCAAGAAACCAGCCTCACAAAACTTCCACCTTTGAGGAAACTGCAGTGAATGCTACCCCAGGTTAGGGGCCTCATCCATTCCATGCAAATGTGCCCCCCCGTGGCCACCAATGGAGAAACCATGGTGCAATATGTGAATAGGCACCACACAATGTACATGTATACCAGTACCTGCTTCTAACATGAGTATACTCCAGATTTATCAAATGACTTTGTGTACTATATGAGAGCTGAACAAACAACATACCCTGTATGTATGATACACGTGGTGTGTCAATCTAAGACAGATTGTTGATTGTAAATGATGTGCTCCCTTGTTAATACACGGAGGTTATTGAACCTGGCCTTCAGATGTCCAATCCAGAAATCTAGATAATCCTTAAAGTACCAGGATGTTTTGTTTTGTTCATTCCAATTCATACCCACTAGGCATGCACATATCATAATATTCACAATATGCACCTGCATCACAAAATGAAGACACCCAGAAGAGTACATGTACATCTGTCAACTCTAAGCATTGGTCACACACAGACACACACACAAACCAAATTGCATTTAACCACAGAGTGCATAAGCACACACTCACAGTTATTTACATTTAGAACTTCTGAAACAGGAAATAAATGGTGTAATCATGGACTATGGCTATGTATCATATTGTACTGAGATGTCAATACAGTTCCTGGTGGATATCCTTTCTATCTACATGTACATAATTTCAGCAGTGGAAGAGAGGAACAGAAAAAGCAAGTACGTATTAAGTTGAATACATGTAGGTCATGTTAGTCTCCAATATGCAACATGTACTGTAGAATCACATGTACTGATCCAACTAAGTACTAACCATGGCATGCTACTTTTTTTGGCACATCATTACCAACAGAGGGTAACTCAACACTAAAAAAACCTGTCTAAACAAACTATCATGAATCCTGTTATTAAAACAAATACCCGTGCCTTGTAAAGAAATCCTGAAATCTGCTGCGTTCTATACTATGTCTTTATGACACCACTGTCATACTTGACAGATCAACTCTGTAATCCAAAGGCTGCAATGAAGACATTGATGACCACAATGGTGAAGACGAATCCTGTTGTCCAGTTGTTGAGACGGTCTAGCCGGTGTTGCCGGTAGACATCGTTCAGGTTGTCTCTGCCGAGGAGGAGAAGGAAGACACCAGTGACCAACTGTAAGGAGATGGAGATGATGATGAGGGCTGTGACAAAACGGAAGAAGCGGAACTCATGGCCAATGCTGACAAGACTCTTAAGCTGTGAAGCATTGGCCATTAGAAGAGCAACAGCCAATAAACCCTGGGAGACTGTCTTCTTGGTGGCATAGATATTGTAGTCTATGGCCCGCGGTGCTGGATTCTGAAAAATCAAAGTAAACAGAGTTTCATAATGAATGCAAATTGAGACTGTTGTAAATTTAACATTGGATTCTCCAGTTGCCTTCATATTACTCATACCTGTAAGTGATTTCTGCCTGGAGCTTAATACAAAAACTACATAAAAGAATGTACAGTTGAAAAGATTTAATCTTAAGTAAAAACCCTGTTTAGTTTTTAATTTGTTACTGACCCCAAGTGACAAGTTACCGGTAAGTTGCCACTGATCTTAAAGCTCACATTTCACACTTAATCAACAAGTAGGTTTTAATTTAAGGATGTCACAAAATGGAAGGAGAAGCCCAGTCAGTGTTGCTTTACAAGGGACCTGATACCTTTTGAAAGTTACAGTGCAAAGATGCCAGATTGATTTCTTTGGCACAGATGGATTTTGGAGCATTCAGGAAAATTCTAGCAAAAATACCAAGGCAGATAAGCTTAATCATGATTTCATACGGAGGTATTTTGTGAGGTTCGGCAATGGCATATCCACAGGTACACCGTACATGTACTTACCCAAGTGATGTGGTTCACTTATTTTGAAACCACAACAATCAAATTAAAGTTTGTGGCGCTTGCATGGTTCCCAGCAAGCCAAGGGTGAAATACAATGTACATGTACGATATGTACCAGTAAATGTATACACGTACAATCGCACCAGTAATTTGTCAACTCCATGTACATGTACTCTCCTACTGTAGGCTGCTGTATGACAGAAAACTAGGTCTTGTGCAGTAGTTGGCTTAACTACATGTATGCTTTAAATGACTAATTGACATGTACATCTGCACAGTACAGTATACATGTACATGTACTTTAGCAGGTTACAGTGCTCTTGTCTGGGCTAATTATACCATATATCAACTAATAGTCTGTAGACAAATCAGTAGAATTCTACATAGACGCCAGGTTGATGCAAAGTGTTTTGGCGTGAAAACATCAACCTAAGGAAAACCAAATTGGGCCAAAGCCCCTCAGTGTCTCATTAAACTTATCAATTCAGAGTCTCAAACAAGCACAGCCTTACCTAAAGGGAAGCCCAACCTGGAGTGGTATTTACCCAAGCCACATTGAAACTGTGGCAAAATTAATTTCTTAGGTAGAGAACGTTTTCTTCAGCAATTAAAAAACAGGTGTTTTAATCTATTAAAAGAAAGTTTTCACAAAGTCTTCATCCCTGCTTTCCAATGTAACACAAGAAACCTATGTACTTACATGTACAATGAATAGTTACAATAGTAACTTTAATGCACATACATACATGAATATTGCATATATATATGTAAACTATGAATGTACATGTACATGTACATATAACTTGAAACTCCTCTGTGACTACTGAGTAAAGTGTAACTTTTCTCCTCACATCTAAAAGTGCAGGAAGGAAGGGCATGCATTACGCTTGTCTTTGTGGAAGGTGGGTGATCAAAATGAGATGGAGGGGGGTTACATGTACATGTACACGCCCGCCCTTTCGCCTTCCAACCTCTGACCTATATAGTATACACAGTCATGTATGCATATACCAGTACAGTATTGTACATATGTGAAACCAATTGAAAACTGTGACTTTGCACCTTGACATGTACTCATTGACAAAACTGCCATATCTTGTGTTCAATCATTTCCACACACAGGATTTGAGTTATCAGTCACTGTTTCTGATTACAAGAAGACTAGCTTCCTGCTTCCGTTAAAAAAACCACCTTGTATGAGGAAAAAAAAACAAAATCCTGTCCCAGATTACAAGCCAGTCAACATGGGTTTTAGGTGCTGTCACACAGAACGAGATCACTGTTTTTCCCAGTATTAAAAGGGTCGATGCAAGATTTCAGTATCAAACTACATGTACATGTACAAGCGTATGAAGGTACACGGTACAAATCACTGACAGTAGTTTTTGAAACAGTAAAATACCTGTCAATTTTTGAAGAAAGTGACGAGAAAAAACTGACAATTATAAATTTATGAAATTATTTTTCAAAACTCAGAATATGCATTTACCACAACCGTGTATGGAACTTAAGTGACTGAATCAGTTTTTACTACAAAACTACGATAAATTAAAGGGATAATCACAATAAAATAAAATGATTATAAATGCGATTAATACATAACACTTTTAAGTGCAAAGACATAAATATACTACTTTGCTCTATATTATGGCTGGTCAGGCTGGATACATGCTCTATGATTAAACTTAAGCCTTCCAAACCCACAAGATTCTACGTGATTTTAAATCACGTAAATCCTTGTACTTGTACAGGCACATGTACACTACTAGTACGTACCAGTATATGTACACATGTACATGTATATCATAGAGCTACAATACGTGGGAACTATCCGTAGGAGGACCTCATCAAGGAAGATATTTTAATTAAAAGCAAGAATTCTGGGGAATAATGCAGTATCAGAAATGAAGAGGGATGAAATGGATATCTTAGACGTTCCTCTCTGTATAGGCCGGTTAAAATATAAACCACTGCTCTACAGTGTACATTTGCATGGAAAGATGATTTGACAACAGCACCTTCGCCCATGGACAGACAGAGGTGGAAAATTCAATCTTGTTCTGACAATGGAATACTGTTCTCTGAGAAATTAAATATTGATTTGAGTTTCCTCTGGTTCTTGTTTGGCATGACATGTACAGAAACCTTACGATGAAATATCATGGAAGATGGAACCGTTCCTTGCTATAGAAAAACTGGACATACATGTACATGCCTACATTTGTACACTGTAGAGTAACATTTAGCCAAACACTTGAATTCGTTTTTTCTGGAACACAGGAATCTCTACAAGCTTATCTAATAAAAGAGATTTTTCCACATTACATGTGCATCGGACTTATTAAGAGTATATACATGTACATAGCACAGATACTTTAAGATGTGAATTAAAGGGCACCTCTAAGGAAAACATGGTTTCTCTGAATAGTGCATCCAAATCGAATGCAGTATCATTTGTCTTCAGAGCTCAACCAGAACAAGCTTAAAGGGCTTTTTTTCTGTTCATGCCAAGATGTGAATTCTGAATGTAGATGGTGTCATTCTCAGAAAACAGAGAAATCAAGGGGAACCCTCTCCCCGTGTTCCTTGTGGGTAAACCCTGTGTATGCCAAATAATGCATGTAGCCATTATTTGGCACTCACAAGGGTTTATCTACTACGAACACAGGGCAAGGGTTCCCCTCCTTTTCTCTGTTTTCTCAGAATGACATCTTGGCATGAACAGAAAAAAAGCCCTTTTAAGCTTGTTATAGTTGAGCTCTGAAGACAAATGACACTACATTTGATTTGGATGTTTCCATATTTATTTGAACAGATAAAATCAGAGAAAACATGTTTTCCTTAGAGGTGCTCTTTAAATATGGAGGCTCAAATAAGTATCATCTTTCAATATGTTTATATTATTTTCTTAGAAACTATAAATACACATGAAAAACTAAACATAGAGAAACAAACACAGAAGCAAATGCTTCATGCCATCTGTTGTGTTGACTGAAGTGCAGGTTGCAATATGGCGATGATCAGAAAGGGCCACGTGCAACCATACCCCCAAACAATGGTGACCATTATGTGAAGGGCAGTCTTTGTCAAGAACAATCAGAATATTAGGTTTGCAGAACCACTGCAGGGTCTAATGAATGATGGTACGTATATAAATTTTCATACACAGTGTACAAAATTGGATCCTAAGTGTGCTTGTACATGTGGTTTTTGTATGAGAAGATTAACAGGAATGTTGAAAAAATTTCAACTATTGATGGAAGAGCACAATTTCTTACACAGTAGCTCCTTTTATATCAAACAATGCAACATGTACATGTACATGTATATCTACACAATTCAACATGATATACAATGTACATGTAATACGTAAACATACATACAAACACATGTACATGCATAATGCAGAAATATGTCCCATACTCCAATTATTTTACAGCTTCAAAGTACCGTAAGGAAAACAACCTCCTTATGTACATGTACATGTACCTCAATCAGCATAACTTCAGTCTCCATTGGAAGACACCAGTCTAAGAATCACAGACAATTCATCATCTGATCGATTAATTACTTGCTGGTGACGTGGGCATGCAGACGTGTCATTTCTTTCACAGGGTCAAATGAGAGATTCTCCTTCAGTATTAGACCTCCAAAATAATGCTGCAGCCATACAAGTATAATGTGAAAACCGTTCTGTAAATCTACTGAGCTTGGCCACTGGTTTCTGTAGTAGGTTATTGATTAGCCCTACTTGTGCAGGGGTCACAAATGAAGACTGCATGCTAATGAGGGTCTCTCCAATAAGCTTTCTGTTTTCACTCTGCCCCATTTGTATTATAAAGCTATCCAGTACAGCCTTAGGGTCCACCCACCAACTACTGTATAAATGTGGTAGGAAGGCTTCTCAGTGTTTATGCATCCTTTGGGCTGGGTTTAGGCCAGTACTTCTGGTGGAATAATTTAGAGGGGTTAATCAGATTATGGTTTGCAGAGGACTGGAATCTCCAAGCAATTTTCTGAGGTATTTAAGAAAATGCCATGCATAAAATTGCTCCCCTCCCCTCCTTGCTGAAAGCATATTTTGGAATAGATGTTAAAACACTTCTATCATTAATTGTGTAATCTCTTGAAAAAAACTGCATCCAGATTATCGTTAATCACAGTTCAAAGTATAATTCTTCCAAATTGATGGTAAGATGTGACAATAAAAATACACAACCGTTCTACTGGTAAATGGATCAAAACATATTCCCATCAATTTGTCTAGCACAGTGGTGCCATGAGGCAGCTCTTCACACAAAATAGGTGATGCTCAGATTAATCAGTATGGATTCATTTAGATGATATATCCCAGATTTATTTACTCATTGTATAAAGCAAATACTGAAAGTTTCACAATGTGTAATGGAAACAATATCCTCCAGTGACAAATGGAATATTCCATTACACTAAAGAGCTTTACCTTGAGTGAGAAATGGAACAGTCTATCTGTGATTTCAATAAATTTGTCTTACCAATGCACTCATTTATTGCAATGTTAAAAAAACTTGTAACCAAAATAGAATGAAACTGACTAACAACAAAAGTTTTATACCAGATCTGAATACAATTATTGTGCTGGCATTTCAAAGGCATTTGTGCCTTACAAAAAATATAAATAAAATAAAATATGAGATAATATATTTATATAAGATAAAATATACACGGTAAATACACGGAAATTTGACTTAAACATAATGCACAGCTGCATGTATAATTAATCATAGGCAAAGCTGTTAAAATGGAAACAGCTGTTATGATTACAACCCTGAGAAGAAAATGGAGACTCTCAAATTTATGCCAAAATATGTTCACTCCTGTATGCATGATAGTCCAACTGCTTCAGGCAAGTCAATATTATTAACAAGAGAAGTATAAACATTAATTTCTTCCATACACGCATATGTGTGTGCAGACATTTAAGAACTGGGATGGAGCGTGCCAGAAACACAATAGAAGATATGAGATCAATAGACAGATCAAGTTGCGTCTGAGCGCCAAGATGAATGAAAAGCACAAGAGGCTGATGTGGCAATTTTTGACAATTGATCACGCACCACCCACATGTAGACTGTAAACTGTCTGTATCACACGTATAATGAGAAATGCATTATTGCACTGATTAAGGCATTAAAATAAAGGCTACATATTAATCCTGCATAATTGATTTGCTACCATTAAGGATGGGGAAATTGACTTTTTAAAATTTGATATGATAATGAAATGCTCATAATACGTAATGAGTAAATTTTGTTGAATACATTTGCAGCAATTATGAGTTAAAGAGCACCTCTAAGGAAAACAAGTTTTCCCTGATTTCGTGTGGAAGTATCAAAATGGAACGCAGTGTCATTTGTCTTCAGAGCTCAACTGTAACAAGCTGAAACATGCTTTTTTTTCTATTCATGTAAAGATGTGAATTCTGAATTTGCGTCACTGAGGAGAAAACAGAAAAAACGAGGGGAACCCTTGCCCTGTGTTCGTTGTGGATAAACCCTTGTGCATGCCAAACAATGGTTGCATGAGCACTGCAGACAAATCACACTACGTTCGATTTGGATGCTTCCATATTTATTTGAACAGATAAAATCAGAGAAAATATGTTTTACTTCGAGGTGCTCTTGAACGTAATGCACTTAGACTATTTATAGCTCAAATTTAAGGGAAAACTAAAACATTGTCCCGTGTAAGGTAACATACCAGTATGAAGATTGCTACAGTAAAACAAATTTTGCATTTAAAAGATTTGTAGATGCTCATGAATCCAAACAAGCTCTGATTGAAAAAGAGGGATTTTTAATAGACATGCGTCTGTCAAAATGAAATGTCAATGTCATGTGCCAAACTTTTGGTAAGTCCTCAAGTGCATTCTCTCTGGGTCTTGCTAATCACTTTCACTAGGTTAGGTCGCATACACGCATGCAGACATACATACATGTATCGGTATTAATTATAATTAAATTTGCGGGATTGGTTGAGGAGGCTACTGAAATAGCTCTGCTGCCCTGACGGTTTGCCTTACTATCAACTGGTAAAGTTCTCACAATATACATGTACCTTTAATACAGATGTTTGAATCTGAAACAAGGGTCAATTTCAAAGGAAAACTGCCTGTTTGAGATAAAATATGGCTACTGTTTTGGGCTGTGTACATGAACACACACGTTGGGTTTAAAGTACATGTACATGTATCTTTGAAGGAATAGATTTTCACACATACACGTGTAAATGTACATGCACAGTATGTGCATGAACAATGGAACTTGGGTATATAAAAATTAGTGTTGTATCTATTTGTGGACATGAATGTATTTTCTGCAAATAAAGTCATACAAAAATAATCATTTCCCCAAACAATTTATTGACATCTATGATCTTACCAATAATAAACACTGCAACTGGACATGAACATGAACAGAGTAACATAAGTCAAAAATCTTTGGCATACAACATACATGTAAATGTACCATATGTACCAGTACATTTACTCCATTTCACAAATCAAACCCTGAAGCGAATATTGTAGTATGGTATGAGAAGCTTCCAATGTGGTGCTTAAGATACTTACTGATGGGACAGGTGTTGTGGGTACACTGGTTGAGTTCTCCATCTCCTGATGTACAGGCTCATAATTCCTGCGCACACTACCAGGATGAACAATCATCGACATGGATTGAGCCTCGTCACTGATCGTTCTCAACTGCAGACTTCTGGCCAGCCGACCGGTAGATGATTGCCGATGGACGGGAGGAGCAGTGAGGGTTATGTTTGAAGTGCTGGTTGGGCAGGTGTCAGTGGTGAGGGGATGGGACTCAGCAGCATTGTTATCCACAAGATTACTGGTGCTGCTACTGGTGTTGTCTCTGCCACCTCTCAATGGATCATCACAACTACCTGAGAAAGTTGATGGGTCCGCAACAGCCTTCCTGTCTGGTCCCTGTAATGAAAAGGGTAATTTCAAATCAAGAAGTGAACCACGTCTATTACAAGTACCAGTAAATGCAGGTTAAAGCAGAAACAGCAGATTCTAAATTTCAGTGAAATCTTGTATCTGTATATGTGCATTATTTAACTAGATGAACTACTGACACAATATTTAATTAACTGAGCTATCTGCAATAAATATCCTCTCATGTTGATGCGGTGCCATACTTAAAACTTATCCAAACAAACTGTGCCTGAAACTTTACTGCACCACACATGACAATAGAGAAAGTCCTATCTTTCAAGGAACTTGCAACAAAAAGGTATCATCTGGAAAAAGACAGGAACACTGTGGGCAAGATAAAAAATGTCATCCTCGGTGGTCTCAGACATCCAAATGCCAAGACAGACGTCTTTGCTTCACTTGTCTGACAAAGTTGCTTGGAAGGCAGGACTGAGACATATTCAGTGATGAAATATAGTATCACTTAACTCCATTCATTGAAATGAAAGAAAAAAATCCCTCTTGGAAACCACTTTCACTGGAGCTCAACACACAAACAAAAAGTCTGGTGACGCAAGAGCAAACAATACAACCAGAACTGGGAGATCTTAATCATGCCACACTGTTTATACCCAGTGAAACTGTATCACCTTGCGGATGCGGGTCTCTGATTTCTACCTATCCGGGCAGACAGTATCAGATATTCCACCCGAGACAAGGGGGGGTAAATGCCATCTTACGAGTATATACAGTAGAGCATCCCACGTACATGTACAATGTTGTTCTGCAACAGGATTAGACTCACTTCAAGTCTGCTGTGATAATTTTGTCCACTCTCTATGATACACTGCACTGGCACTTTCCTGAGTACACAAGTGATAGTTACTTGAAACAGAACTTTCAAATCCTAAATAGCAGACTCAGGATCACTCTCTTGAAGGAACAGATCCTATATTCTTCATACCAGTATATGGAAAGGTACATGTATATCTTTATTAATTATTTTTTTTAATGCAAATAACAAAGTTTCTTCTAAAAGTTATAAATGACCTGCATGCAGGCATACTGTATCACTGAACACAATCACGCATGTAGCAAATGTTAATTTTCTATGTGCATGACTAAGACAAGTCCACAAATGGGAAGTCTACTGATGAAGCTTCATAGTAAACCTTTTCTTGTAATGCGCATCCCTGATGATCCATCTGTAAGGTAACTGTAGGTGTTGGGAAGATAGCTCTGCTTACTGCAGGCATGAAGCTTTGATGCAAGAGGAGCACTGCATGACTGTTATTCTGTGCTTCCAATAACTAAGATGAATACAGGGCCATGCTTGTCATCGTTTCAAGAGTGGAGGCTGTGCTTCATTTACATGTAAATGAGGCGGACAATGATTGATCCTACCCAAAGGTTTCAATCATGTAAAGTTAAGTTAGGAAAACATACTCAAGAGAAAAGGGAAACACCGAACGGCACTGGTTACGGGCAACAAACATTGATGTTTTTCTTGAGTTTCTTGTCCCAGCTTTTCAGTTAATTGCATAAGGTGCATTTCATCATGACATGTCCCTCCTTTAAATAATGGACAATTCATCAAAAGTTTAAAAATTTGTACCCAGGGTACACATTTTGCACGTTATGAGAAACAGTGATTTATGCTCCAGGAGGCATATGTATATTTAAAAGTGAGCCAAGGAAAAAAGATTCTTTTTCTGAGAAAGTTTTTGAAAAGAGGAGGGAGACATTTGAGGATCTTTAATTTGTTTTTTACATTTGTCAGGCACTGTATCCCATGTCCATTCCACCTGCCTTTTGGATGGGCTAAATGTGACTTGCAGGTGCACCATGGAATCAATCTCATTCGGAAGAGGTGTGGTTCTTAAAAGAACTGGTCAGTGTTAACTTGACATTTCAGCAAGGATGCTCTGGCTGTCCTCAGGAGAGTGGGCTAAATGTGATTAGGCACTGGCCTTACAAACTTATATTACTGTATCTGTTTAAACTAGCAGAATAATACACGGAATCAGAAGTTTGAGACCTGTTTAAAATCAAAAGTCTAAACCAAATCCACTTGTTTATAAACCGCCCTAAAAAACCTTCCTTTCAGAAGACCTATAAAGTGTATTTGGATTCCTGTCCATAGGACAACAGAAATACCAGAAGAGAAGGTTTATAAAATGATACAATTAAGTATGTAAATCATACAAAATCCTAATGTCTTAAAGGTTCAGCTGAAAAGTCACACGGGTGAATGACAGCAGGTGAATGAGAATTTGGAAAAAACAACAGAGCATTGGGCATTGAATCAATGATCAAATTCTTGGTCGTCAGAGGGGGTTATATGTGCAATGTGTGGTGAAAGTTCTACTCATCTTTATTTAAAGAAAGGCAGTGGAAGAAAAAACAAAATGAAACTGCACACCCTTGAGGGATGTTACCAGTACATGCATAGAGGAAAGACACAGGAGTATGAACTGCCCCTGCCTGGGCCGTTTTCCAATACTCAACTTTGTCTCCATCTCAGGCTTCGTGTAGGAAATCAAATCCCTGATTGTGGGCCTGAAGCGTTTAACTTAAATTGAAGTACTGTCATGTTCAACTCTTTTGCATCTTATGTGATGTTTTGTGGCACAATCAGACTTACTTACAGCCTCAAAGTAAGGAAGTAAAAAAACAGTTGAAGCCTGAGACGGAGCAAAAGTCGAGTATTGGAAAACAGCCCTGGTATGTCCATAGCCAGAGCGCAGTGAACACTTGCTAAGCACCATCTGTTTCACAGCCACAAAACCCCTTTGTACCCTATGATTGCCGCCGCAATTTGTCGCTGATAATCTACATGTACATCCTTAAAACTTTGTGCACTGAGGTATAGGAAATTGAATATTCATGCATTTGTTGGTGCTTGGTATGATCTCATGAAACATCATATTTAATGCTTGTGCAGTTGCTTGCATTATGCTGTGTGCCCTAAATCTATATGTGCAGTCATTGCCCTTAATGAGCTCTTTCTTCTGGAGTTAGTTTGGGAATAACTAGCCCGGTTGTTTACAAGATCGTGTGTTTTGTTTGAATCATTTTTATTATGGCATTTGTACAACAGCGAATTTTATGAGATTTCACGATCACTCCCTGTGATGAAATAGCACATGTTGTTACTTATGAACTTAGTTTTCCAGTAAAAGTCAACATTTTGTTGGCCAGTCTTAACCAAATTCATACCAAGTCTTTGAACACTGATGTATTGGATGGAGGAGAATAAAATTACAAACTTTGCATGGATAATGGAACAATGTATCAAAATTCAAAAAGTTTATTTACAATGGCAAAAGTAGGTCTAATATCAGGGATGGTACATCTATGATGGTAAATGTAAATAGTTACCAAGTCCCTAATAAGCCTTTTGTAAGTTAAATTGAATAAAATCTGGTGCCCTGAGTTACCTGATTACACATAAACATCATGATTCTAATTCCCCAGACTAAAGAAACTTGCTAGACCTCGTGATTCGGGACAAGCTTTTGCATAGCAACCACTGTCTCTGGAGTGGACTGGTTCCTTTGTTCCATTCTTATCCATTGAAAACAGTGCATTGATGCAAGGCATCATGAGGTATAGCAAAAGTGTCTTTAGTTTGGAGAATTCAAATTGCTAAGTTCACGTGAATTTAAAGAACTCGGTGTACTAGATTTTATTCAAATTTAACTTACCAAAGGCTTCTTTTGAATTGAAAATTCAAAAGAAAAATGTCGTGAATTTAAAGAACTCGGTGTACTAGATTTT
Organism: Acanthaster planci; assembly: GCF_001949145.1. Next base: position 298,281 of record NW_019091578.1, on the reverse strand, counting down.
ATTCAAATTTAACTTACAAAAGGCTTCTTTTGCCACCTATTACAAAGTTTCATAGTAAAACAAATGGCGAAATTACGGACCTGGGGACTACACTATACATACATGTGCATTCACAGATGCTAGGCAGGACGAGCTGCACATCTGGATATCACTAATGTGCACAAACCTTATGAGAATGGTCTAGAAAATCCTTAACAGCCTATGGCCTTAATTTCCTGGATAAATTTAGGATGTACCGTATTACTGCTTCCTGATGGCTATCTGTAGGGAAAAAGTACGTCTACATATAGACCATCATAGATGTCCAAAGAGTTCTTCCCCAAACATCACCACGGGGTAATTAACCACTACATATACATGCAGGGGTCAATTACATCTAAACTCTCTATCACTGTGTGATACTCTGTTAAGCACCACTTTGGAATTTTTAAAATTGTTCAAAAAACAAGTATTCCCACAAAAATTGTGCACATCAATAAAATTGCATATAGTTCATTTATTTATCACAGACAACAGCCGTACATACGAGATTGACATGAACAACATATTTGACATATATTCTTTGACAATTTTATGTACATGTACCACAAAGGATGTAAATTGAAAGAATAAAAGAAAATGGTTACCCCAAAACAATTTTCATGTGAAAAATCTTTGATGCTGAGTCACAGGTATGGCTGAATTGCTGGCTAATTATTTAGCACAACAGTATCTTGGGTTGCACACTTGTTGTACATACATGTACATTGGGTCTGTTATCATTTTTATTGAGAGATTGGAGTCAGCCAAGAGCTACAGTTTGATCTCAAAATAACTGAAGAATTTACATAATTATTACATGTTCTTGATTAACAACAGATGCACAATGACGTTGCTAGCTTAGTGTTGGTCCCTGATCTGGTAAGGTAATTTTTCTAAGCCAATAATGAGACAAGTTTGTTGACGGAAACCTTGCATGGGGGTAGATGATCAACAGTTGTTTTGGGACAAATGTTCTCTTTTTTCAAAAGTAGTTGTGCGCACACTTTCTAAGGTTAGCCTATGGCCTTGTTCTCCTGCATAAAATGTAACATGAAACAGCAGCGAAATGGTTCCCACCCAATTGTATCAGAATTACAATCATGGGATGTGACCATGAATCAACTAAGCCACTGGTAACCCAACATCCCTCATGCTTACTTTAAGTCCCTAGAATAAAGAACATGGTACACTTTAGTGATGCAAATACTACCGGCTTTTAAAGTTTGCACTCAACTGTGCCTAAAGTTGGTGACCATATGATATAGGAGGATGGGACTTGTGCATGACTTCCAGCCAGCGTGGTACAACCATCCCAAGGTGAATGCACTTTTGCCATATAAAGCAACGTAAAATGCAATTTGTTTTCACCTCACACTGACACGAGGTCACACAAAGTCGCGTCCACGAATCGGGTTGTGCAGACATCCAGGAGTTTTGCAAAATGGCAGGTAGTAACCGATGAAAACAGCAAACATGGTGACGTACGCGTGCACTAGCTAGTTGTTTTCATCGGTTGCTAGGCCTACCTTCCATTTTGCAAAACTCCTGAATGTTCGCGCTGCCCCATTATCACCAGATTCCTTATTTTGCTACTGTACAAACCAATCAATCTGACTTGACAATACATGTACATGGCGAAATTAGGGTCCAACTGAACCTTACTGTCACAAATGTTATGCAAACTTTGAATTTGTGCAACCAAAGAAATAAACCAAAAACCTCAAGCTGAACAACTTGAAAATGTGCACTAGGCCCAACATGACTGAGGAAGGAGTTCCATACCATAACGCAAGGTTTACCATGCTTACGGACACCACTCGACACCCTGTGCACAAACCCTATGAAACTGGTCTGAAAAATTTTAGGTGTTTTCTCAGAAAACGACTTGGTATTCCCCCCTCCCCCCCTAAATTGAACTTTTCTGGACATGTTTTGCTTTCTGAGTGATGGCTATCACTGTACTGTAGGGAACCATTAGTTTTTACTGTCTGGCCTAGGCCTAAATCATGGTGCTCAACTTGAACATGTTGACATGGTTGAAGTAGGCCTGCTAGGCTTTTTTGCTAAATATACAATGCAGCTCCATGCGCATGCTACCACTAGTACTACTAGGCCTACATTATTTAATTAATACATTAGGTCCATATGTGGGCCTATATTATATACAAGCCTAGGTCCTCATGACATTTGTCAACAACACTAAGTGAGGCTGGTACAAGTTTATTTTGCATTACTAATACAAGGCATGCAGGGCGCCGGTTCGGCCTACGTGTACATCTTTCATGCGTGAGCAAGACTCAGCTCAGTAGAATAGCCTATCACTTAATTTCAACACTTTCACATACAAGGATTGTCAACACTAATAATGCAAATCAGAGGTGATTCATATAATGTATGCAATGTGTGAAATGCACTAGTTCTCGCAAATAATTACCAGCTTTTCCTAAATTTATTCCTCCTCAACATGGGATGACAGAACACATTTCCACGTTCATGTGTAGGCCTACATATGTCGTTATGTTAACGCGCGTACACGTACGTACATGTACGTCGTGCATGCATCGCGCGCACGCATCTTACGATTTTATGCACAAAAAAGTGCTCTAATGGAACCAGCTAAGCTTGTATGTTGATGAAGGTTGCCAAGAACCTGTCGGCTACCAGCGTCATCATTCAACGTACGTACGTGTGCATGTACGTACACACTGTACGTGGCTCAAACATTATTTCACTAGGGGCGCGCGGTAAAATTCTAGCAGACGATAATAACATCAATTTTGGTTTTGTTTCAAAACCAAAACTTTCTTTAAAAATTACATCTAAACAACTGTTTTCAAAGTTAAAATTGAATTTTTACAGAATTTTCTATCTAAAAAGTATGCTTGCTTTTAATGTGGATTAAATCTTAAAAAAAAAAAATCTGAAAAAAATAAGTGTTGTGCATGCAAAGGCGATATTTCAGCTTCTTGTCAAAGAACAGTCCGGTATATCACTCCGCCAATCGAGTGCGTGATGCATTTTGGAGCCTGCGGCGGCGGCGCGGCGCGGCGGCCCGCGGATGGAGGGGGCATAGTATTTTGCAATTTGCATGTGTGTCGGGATATCGGTTGGAAGCATGGAGGAAGAACAACGTACTGGCAACCGATGAAGACAATTTTTCGTTTCCCAGCGCTTTAGTTGCGCTTCAGGGGCGTTTATTGAGAGCACAAGGCTTTCAGAAATTCGCCTTGTTGTGCCAGTAGTTGATTTGAGTGATGGTTATGAGTGTTGCTTTCATACAAATGTGGAAAATAATTCGGCTAAACATGAACGTTGTGCGTACGTGTCCACTGCTGGTTGCGTTGCCGTAGCCCAGGTAAGCTGCCTGCGAAGCAGTTAGCATAACCATAAACTTAGTACAGTGAGTTAGTCTTCACACGACGAGTGAAATACCAAATAGTGAGTAATTTGTCCTGCATTTTATTACTCGGTCTATTTTGTCTTGTTTTGATTTTCAGGATATGCAGGATCATATCCCTATGGTCTGTGGTGTACTCTGATACGACTGAACAGTTGGAAATGTGCTTCATCCTTTCACTTCAGACATGTCAGACTTCAGTATGGATTTCGACGCATATTATGTGGCTCAATGCTGTAGAGTGTTGACATGCAGGCAGTGTCGACCTCAAAAGCCGAGTTGCCATTGCGCAAACGGCTTGTGTTGTGGCTGTTTGTGTGAACAAGGGCTAGTTCTGTTGAACAAAGTTCAGAACTGCTGCATAGGAAGCAATTCCCTACAGGAACTGTAGTGGTCATCTGAAAAACAGAGTATTTGTGTACTCTTTGTCAGTATTTTAGACATCAGGCCTACTTCGTCTGATTTTATTCCTAAAGGAAATCTTTACTGGGAAATTTTCTTTTCCATTGTGGAGTTTTCTTGGAAGATTTCCCTTACCAAACACCATGAGTGAGAAAGAGAAAAGTCAAGAAACTGCCCAGCAGCACGGTAGAGGTGTGAGGAGACAAGTGATTTCTAATGGTGTTGCATCACCTGCTGAGCGAGTCAAACATAATTCACGAGGCAAATCACCAGTCCAAGCAGAAGAACCTGCACCACTCGCAGTGCCACTCATAAATGGAGAAGTGCATCCTGTATCGGTTCACAGGTCACCAGGTCATGTAAACCTGGCCATTCGCAATGGCCGGCCAGAAGTTGAAGCGATCCAAACTTCAAATTTGAAAGATAATGACCCACAGTCAAGTCACAGCAGCTCAGTCCTCCCAAAGGAAGAATTTAGGATAGATGGCGATCTCAAAAATGTCCCACCTACTGACACACAAGCTCTGACAAGAACTGTTGATGATAAAGACCCTTCTGAAGGAGACAAAGACTTGAAAGAGGATAAAGTATTAGGTCTCGGGAAACGACAGAAGTCGGTTACCATATGTGAGCCTGAAGATGTTGTCGCCAAGACGGAACAGTTTGTGCTTGAAAAGGTAGAAAATGATCTGAATAAGGAAAATGCCCAAACAGTCCCTGTTGGAATTTCATCCGATGCTACAGATGTTTCTGGGAAGGAGGAAGAGCTAAAAGATGGCACAGAAGTGGAGAAGGATGATAAAGCTGTTGATAAGTCACCTAATGGTCGCTTCATGAAGTATGACATCGAAGTTGGGCGAGGATCCTTTAAGACAGTTTACAAGGGGCTTGACACTGAGACTGGTGTTGCTGTTGCCTGGTGTGAATTGCAGGTCAGTCTTGTTAGCAATAAAACAACATAGCTTTCTGGTACATGTTGAAACTAGAATGTGACAAGAACAGTGACAAATAAGTGTAAGCAAATGAAACACTAATGTTGAAAACAAAAATGAAGAGTCAAGTAAAGAGAAGTTAACACATAGCACACTGTAATGCTGAGAAAATACTCTTAGCTTTTTTACCATTGGTTAGCTCAAGAAACTAGCTTCTGCCAAGAAGAGATTTAACCTACATGTACATGTACATTGTACCCACTATCATCTACATGTACGGTACTTCAGTATTCAAATCCTACTTTAGAAAATAATAGCCTATCCTTTACTAACATTACAAGAAATCTGATTTCCCTCCCTTACCCTGGTTAATAAGAGAAGTTGCCATCCCCTACCCCTCACATTTTTTGCTGACTCTCAACAAACTCAAGAAATACCTTCCAAACACTTAAACAGATCTCAAGGTGACATTCCTCTCTTGCATCTGTATTTAACAAATCATGCCCCTGAATACACCCAAGGGTGAAAAGGGCTATCTTGGCCAGTACTGAGGGGCATTTGGGTACCAGCAGCCTACAGACGCTGGCTTGTGGTTGCTTGACGCCTATGAGAATAAATACTGGGGTAAGGAGTTTCAAAAATACTTATTGGACCATGTAATGTTGCTTTCCTCATGATGACCCATGCATTTAAACTTTGAGTATAACAAATTACCTTAAACTTTCACAATTTGCTGAAGTTGGAAGAGAAAGTTGCATTTTTTCATTTCTTTATCACAGCCCACTGCCAAGCCCTTTTGTTATATTCCAGTTGGGGACATTCCATTGGTAGTGTGGAGTGACAGGAAAGTCATTCACTTCAAACATGAAGAAATTCTGATTAAGTGACACACCGACAGTGTACATGTACAAATCACATGTAAGAGAGAATACTCAATTCAAGCTAAATGCATTATCCTCATAAAGTCAGTGAATAGTCGGACTCATATTAATGTGGAAACACCTACATGTACTTGGAAATAGTTGTGTGAGAAAAAAATGCATTTCAAACACAGAAAACAATTTTTCACACAAAATTTATCGAACATATCAGTCCACTGAATACATTATAAATCTGAAATGATAGGGGTTCCATAGTCACTAACATTCAGCTTAACCAATTTATAAAATATACATAAGACATACATGTACGTAATATAGTTGTGCATGTTTACAGAGCTACCGTACCCCTACATAGAGGTCTTGATGCTTGAAACTGTAGCAAGTACATGTGCATGTTTACATGCCCATATACTTGTAAGTAGGGCGATACTGCGCCACATGTATTGGAAGGAAGTGGTCACTTTTACTCCTGTTCAAGAGTTTGGTTGTTGAGTTTGTCTTTTAGGATTTAGTAGATTTTTATATAGAAATTTTCACTACGCAGTTTATAAATTTATACCATTCAAAATGTTCATTTTACACTGGCATGTACAGTGTACATGTACACTTGTACATATATTTGTACACAGACAGGGTGCATTTACTAACATGTATGTTTAGAATCATGCATATACATGTACTTTATCAGGACAGTTACAAAAAGTATTACTTAAAAAGAATAAATTTTGAGAGTTTTAATTGGTTAGCATTTCCAGCCAAATGCCCCCATCTCCTTGAAATCTCCCTAAAGGGCCTCTGAAGCTCTTTCAATTTTTCTAAACTGACACTAAGAATCCTGCTGTACATTGTTACTGTTGTTTGATTATGCATTATTACATAAGAGCCATTCTATTATGAAGGAAGAGCTGAGGTCTAGCTATTTATAAACACAAAGTGTGTGTGCACAGACTGCAGTCTTTCCTGTGGTGCATGTACATAAAATGAGGTCAATCCATGGGTTGCTTTGAAAGTTAAGGATAGAACTATAGATCTAAAGGGGGAGAACAGGTAGTTCTGAATCTTTTTAGTCATTGTTTTGGAAATTAAAAGTTCAAAATCTGCCAGAGCATTCACAAGTAATGAGAGTGAACTCTAGTAACCTTTTCCAATAATCCAGTGTTGTTTATTGTTAGAAGCTGATGTTGAAATTCAAAAACTTCATCAGATTAAATGTACATGTACATGTGTGTGGTATGTAGATGTACAGTGTACATGTGCAGATTTACACGTGCAGTTGTTTGTGTTACTCAGAATTTATAAGGAAGTGGCTTTGTATGGTTTTTGTGGTATCACAAAAAAGATGATTTTGTTTTGGTACAAACTGCTGAATCCTGTGGTTGCTTTTATTCAGTAGAATATGAATTTGTGAAAAGTACAGTTTGTTTTATTTAAGGAGCACAAAAAGACTAACCTGAATGTGGTTAGATTTCAGGATGGCTTGGGTATAAAGTCATTGTCTGAAATGATGAGATCATGTGAATGGTCTTCGAGTTGCCATTCCCACACTCATGGGTTTGGTCAGTGGTTGAACCAAAGGTCCCTTTCAAGTGAATTGTCACCAAGTTCATGAAGGCATTACTTATAGGGGCCTACATGTAGGGTGTGCTAGAGGAAAAGGCATGCACTCTGGATACACAAATCTGTTATGATAACTGCACCTTGCTTTTATCATATCCTTCATTATCATACACTTTCCTGTACAGTTTTTACATTTCGTGATTACCTTCTTGTGTAAATATATGTAAATGTTATGATGTACCGGTATGTACCGGTACATGTACATCTTACTCTACATGAACACTTTTTATTTGTCTGTTTTGCAACTTTGGGCAGTGGAAATTGGCACAATTTTCAAAGAATATAAACTACTATACATGTTATTTGTGTGCCTTTTTTGTGAAGTAACCTTATTTCCAAATAACACTTTTTACTGGATTCTGTTCCTATCTTATCTTATTTACATACATGTATATTATACATGTATATAATAAACTTGATTGTAACTTAACAGTTTCTTTGGGGGTTGAGTTTTTAAGATTTTTATTTGTTTTGGTATTTGTACAAAAATTGGTTACCAACTTATGTGTATATGTACTTAGATTATACTTAGACAAATTCAATCGGAAAAAGTGTACACCAACAGCTGTACAGCACAGTTTTTTTGCCTGCGAAAAAGTTTGTCTGTTTCCAACAAGGAAGTTTGCATTTACATGCATTTAACAACCCTCATTCTGTTAATTCATGTACCGGTATCTCAAAGTATTTATCTGGGCTAGAAGTGTTTCATTTCTGAAAATTGTACTGTGTGAACATGCAGCCATTATGGTGTAACTCTAACTGTAACCCTGTGTTTGAGGCATTGTATCATTGATATGTAAATGATACCCTGTACCAAGCGATTTCATGGGGCCTTGTACATTTAGAATTAAGATCAGTGTTGGCATGAAATGCAGACATGTATACATTTTTATAATAGTCTGCTGTAATCGATAATTCACACCAAACAACCAGTCTGCAGTTAATTGCACAAGCCATGTTGAACACCTTTACTGTGACATGGCAAGGTCACATGGTTCTCAGATGACTCACAAACATGGCTAGCAACCATTATAATTTGTATTGGGTCACCACATGACCTGTCTGGTAGCTGACAACTGTAAATTTATTGCAGGGTTAAAATGCTGAACAAATGCATGTTTACTTTTCTGGTCACTATCAACTCCCTAATCAGCATGCGCTTTAGTGTGGTGGCCACTTTGTTGAATTGTATCTCATTGAGCTCTTAGTGTTAGCAAGAAAGGGGTTCAAAGAACATTTGTTTGGTGCTAGAGTCTAGTGTACATTTACAAATGTACATACATGTACTATCATACATGTGTATTTTTTTCACAATGCATTTTCTCAGATGGTGGTACATGATGCACATAAAACTACATGTAATCATGAATCAACACATAGATGGGTATGATTGTGGAGTGAATCATCCAAACCCTAATGGCAAAATACCATCGGTTAAGTGAATATTTTTTTTCTCGATTTTTTAAAAATTTGTTTTGGTGGGGGTTATTTTTCTTTTTTTCTTTTTGTAAATTGTGCATCCAGGGAGGTAAATTTATTTTACTCATTTGTAAAGTAACCTAAGTGTTTATTGGATTGTGCATGCATTTGCAACATGTAGTGAGGTAATCGTCCCTCATTATTTTGCTTTTGATACATTGAAAAGAGTGATTTCAAGAGTATCACCTCCATGTAAAACCTTACATTTGTTAAAGGCTTTCCTAAAACCTTGTATCTTTCCTCATTTCCTTGGGTTAGATATCCGCCTTGGCACTGTTGACAAATGGCAGTGTTCCTGATTTTCTGTTTTTCATGATGTACACATTCGTGTGTGTATACGTTCGCTTTCCTGTGCCAGAAAAACTCTTTTAAGATTTTGTATACAGTAGATTCCTGTTATAGCGCTCTCAAGGGGACCTAACAATAGACCGTATTCGCAGCATCTCCAATTTCAGTCATATTCCCAACGTACAGTGTAGTATATTATTTGAAAACGTTAAATTCAAAGAACCATACTATATTCTACGATTTCATTCCGACCCCCAAAACCACCTGGCACCATCCCATTACGGGTTACAAATCTAAACTGTACGTTCAGGAATACGACTGAAATTGGGGGCGCAGCAAATATGATCTATTGAGCGTTATAACTGCACAGCGCTATAACCGACTTGATGAACGCGCAACATGTGCACATGTACTCTTACATGTACATGTATGTCATGTATACAGGGCTTGCCCTTTATTTTTTCTGACAGTAGCCCGCCAGGCTAGTAGATTGTGATGTTTATTTATTAGCCCGCAAAGATTTTTACTCGCCCATGAAATGTGTGACAAAAATAACAAAGCAGGTTTTTGACTTAAGAAGGTTGGTCCACCAAGAAGTTTTATCAACCGCTATCACGTGGGGTGATAGCGGTTCATGGGTAGACTGGTTCCTGTTCCCTACTCACTTACCTGAGATGATTGTCCAATGAGGGGTTTGCGATCAGTGGTACAACGAAGTCACTTACGAACCGGATTGCACCATTCTATGGACGCAGTATCGGTTTTTGGGATCTGGTTCCCAGTACGAATTGTATGTTAATTATATTGGTCATGTATAGAGGTCACTGACTACTGGATAAACTATCAATGGGTGCGTTCGATTAGCTTCCCTAAATACACCAGTGTCACACGCAAGGGAAGCCTTGAAATGAGGCTAATCGAATGCTGCAGTGTATTCACCTAGGCATTCTGGGGAAAAGGTCAAGTCCCCACCACGATTCCATCATGTCCATGCACGAACAGTCTATCCACGACGTCATTACACTCAGGCAGCCTCTAGAGACCCGCTCGCCAGCTGGGGTAGTGGTGGCTGACACCAGGGCAGGCACAAAGATCACGTGATGGCTAAACGAACGCTCTCGTGTAAGTTTGATTTACACGTGTAAGCTAATCGAATGCTCTGGTTGATGCATTGATGATAGGTACTAGGTACAATGTACACGTAGTCCCAGCACACAATACGGGATTCCAGGTGCGAGTCAGAAGCGATGTTGGGGTTATTTGATTCCAATAAAATAATTTACATTCATGACAGACAAAAGGTAAAGCTTTGAAATCAAGACATTGTTTTATTTTCTTTAATCACATCAGAAAAACAAGGAACGTGTACATATTTTAACTCGCCTGCCGGACGACTGAGGGAAGTGTTTTGACTCACCTGTGACTGTTTTCACTCACATTTGGCCAGCGGGCGACCGCTAAGGGGAAACCCTGTGTATATGAATTACATGTATGTTTACATATATTGGCAGCTGTACGTACCATAATTTTCGAAATGTATGTCTTGTATCTGGTTTTCTGGATGTTTTCGTGACACCGATAAAAAAAAACCACCAAATCTCTTCAAAACCGCCACAAGACCTTGTGCATGCTGCCTCGCGGTACCACACTGCATCCACACCCACCGCAACATCCTGACTGCTTCTGCGTACCCATTAATGGAAAGTCCAATCGCTGGCTTTTTCAAATAACCGTGTGACTGCAGATACATGTATGTCATCAGAAAACCCAAGTGAAACAGACCCGACTTGTCAAGCTGAACATTTGCCACACAAAGATACATGTACAATTTAAGCAGCTGATTTTATTTATCGGTAGAAAGAAATCCTTAGGTAACAAAATACTACATGTAGTATCTCAATGTTGATTATTCGTGCTTGCTTCAAATTATAAGCTCTGGTTGGACATTTAACATGAATTGAGAAAGGACACATTTGCTACCCAGAAAAGTATCACATTAGAAAAATTTGAAAAAGTGAGTAAAAGATCTAGCCTAGCTCACTCAACTGTACAGTGTGTGTGATATCAAGCTATTTACAGTGTACACTAGAGTACATGGTGTATTTGGTTTCAGTCATGTGTGATGTGTCCTTGGCATGCCTACCTGCATACAATATATTTGCATAATAAACCAACCAGGAATGGTTTGTGCATGTATTTTGTGTATGTAAGGGTTGTAAGGACCAGTTCATTAATTAAGCAAGATGCCAAATTACAGTGGCAAATTTATCCTGAGAATTAATATGGTTTTGGATATTAAGATGCTGTATGAAGGGGGAATGCCATTTTTATTCTGGAGACTTAGTTCACTGTCAGCTACATGTATAAATGTTGTACATGAAAATGTACATGTACAGTACATGTACATTTAGGAACACGTTTGACTGTACGCATGCAGTTGTTGACACTATTCAATTGGAAAATTTACTTGATATTGTCAGTGGTATACATGTATTTTTTACTATGTTTATAATGTGATAATTTTAAACATTCTTTGAATAGTTGAACTACATGTAGCACTAATCTTATGGATGGTGATCAACCTAATCATAAGGTCACAGGTTTTTACTATGAAAATCATAGGAATGATGCCGTAATATTTTCCTTTCGTGTAACTGAGACATCTTGATTAATTACCTTCAAGTAACTTATTTCTACACATTTACGGTACTTATGAACTTCTGTTTTCTGTTTCCAGGGGGTACTTTGTATCAAAGATGATACATGTATAATTTTATATGATATCATTTAATTCAAAAAGATGAAATGTATATCAAATAAATGAAAAGTGTACTCTTTATCATTCAGGACCGCAAATTGAACCGAGTTGAGAGGATGAGATTTAAGGAGGAGGCAGAGATGTTGAAAGGGCTGAGCCATCCCAACATTGTCAGCTTCTTTGATTACTGGGAAGTGCAGAATCCAAGAGGTCGCAAACACATTGTACTGGTCACAGAGCTCATGACATCAGGAACTCTCAAAACGTAAGCAGTCTTCATGTTTAATAACATTTGCTGCCTATTTCACGTATGGCAAGTGACAGAAACCACTTCTTGCCAGTATGGCCTGCTGGACATGTGGAAAACTACATGATGTGTTTCTAAAACATTTTAATCCCAAACCTCCAAGAATCATCAAAATCCATCCAGATGTTTGGAAGGTTTTATTTAAAAGGAATCTACAGTGTACATGTATTTTGGATTGTGTTACATCTTATTCGATGTAATCTGCCAAATGGAATAGTGCTAAACTAGTTTTGGTCCCATGCCTTACTTCTTTTTAAAATATTTAGATATAATTAATCACAAATTTAAACTTAGTCCTCATTGTAAATGACATTAGCTTGTTATGAACTTCATTTCACTGTTTCATTTTTATTCTTAGGTTATCACAATAAAAAGTTAGCCTCACAATTTAGTATGGCTGACTTGTGAATAACACCAATTGCTTGATCACTTTTGGATTTTCATACTCAGCTATCTGAAGCGGTTCAGTGGTGTCAGGATCAAGGTTCTACGCAGCTGGTGCAAACAAATCCTCAAAGGGCTCCATTTCTTGCACACCCGATCTCCTCCAGTCATCCACAGGGACCTCAAATGCGACAACATTTTCATCACAGGGACTTCAGGCTCTGTGAAGATTGGGGACCTGGGTTTGGCAACACTCAAGAAGACTTCCTTTGCAAAGAGTGTCATAGGTACGGAAAAGTTTCATTCCTTTTAAAAAAGCTTGATACGTAGACTAAGGAGAGGGCTTGCGATGACACCATGTGGATAGATGTCTTTTAGGAGAGGTGTGGTTCTGATAAGAACCGGTGAGTATGTACTCGAACGTTTTGACTAGGGTGTGCTATGGTCATTCTCGGGAGTGGAGTGCCAGACCTCGGAGCATTTATATGAGTGCATGCAAAATCTACCCACTTGGTGTCACCGCAAGCCCTCTCCTTAGTCTATTCTCTACCCTGCAAAGCTTCAAATCTTATCTTGCTTGATACATGTACATATAGGTACACATGTTTGTGTAAAAACCACATGAGGCCATTTGATATATGGTTTGCTTCCGCTCATCTGAAGTGTTTTTCCTGTTTCAAATCTGTTTTGAAGAGCATTAATCTGATACTGAGTAGTGATACTTTCACTCTGCTAAACTTAACAAACTTTTTGATTTTGTAACATCAATTTTTCCCCTTAAGATTGTACATGTATTTTTCAGAAATTGACTCAGTTCCCCCTTTAGTGATTTGGAGTGAATTTGAACCAAACTTACCATTTTTTTTTCACAGAATCATTTTGAAAACTTTTTAACTCTCTGCCCTTTTCATAATGATCTGTGCCTTTTGTTTGGTTGTCAGATAAATAGTACACTGCCTTTTTTGGTGAGTATGTTGTCGTACCAATCCCAATTTCTAAGTTTTGAGCAACAAGCATTTTGCTGTAGCCATGCTTTTTGACCCAGCTAACCTAAGTCTTCTTTTCAGATTATTCCTGCAACTTTATGACTTGTCAAAAGGTAGGATGGTGATTCTGTCTTTCTCTCTGAAGATCCAATGGCCAAACAACTAATAAGTGTCAAGTGTGCCTGTTTTACACTAGACATTAACCTACAAAATTTGCTTTATTTTCAGTGCTTCCCACCACACTTCCCAGTGACACCTCCACTAAAACAGAGTTCCCCTCTGCCGATGGCTCTTTTTCTCCCTGCAGGTTTCTTTCAGCAGGTTCTGCTGCTGCCCCTCTTCTCAAAGCATTCGACACTGTTTGTATTTTAAGGTACCCCGGAATTCATGGCACCTGAAATGTATGAGGAGCACTATGATGAATCAGTGGACGTGTATGCTTTCGGCATGTGCATGTTAGAGATGGCCACTTCTGAATACCCCTACATGGAATGTACGAATGCTGCTCAGATTTATCGGAGAGTAACAACAGTAAGTAAAGTCATTAGCCTAGAGGCCCAGTCATTACAACTTGATCATACCAAATTCTTTAAGCAGTTTTGAAAATGTTTCCTGGAAGGACCAAGTCTTTTCCTCCGACTAGTTCAAAATTAATTTCTTTGTACTCTTGCATAGGTGAATCACACCTTTGTCATTTGTTTGCAGTTGGCTTGTCAAGTTCATTTGTGTTTTCACATTTTGTTCATCCTGTTTGCTTATTGCCATCAAATCTCAAAAAAAAGTTGAACCTCCAATCAAAAATTGGCTTCCACAAAAGAAACATAAACTGTACTAGCTTTATAATGAAAGTTTAAAACAGACTATTACAATTATTTGTGTACTTCTCAAATGCACAATTTTGTTTGATTTTCGTTTTCTAAAGGGAGTGAGACCAGCAAGCTTTGATAAAGTTACAGACCCCAAAATGAAGGAGATTATTGATCGCAGTACAAGACGAAACAAAGAGGAAAGGTAAGCAGTTATTTGTTACCAATGCTACCACATAAAATTCAGATAAAGCTCTTTGAAGTCAAGCAACAAGTGATACTAATAAGTTTTATTGTACTGTATATTTTACTCCTCTGTGCAAAAAGAATGACCTGTCAAATCATTCAAAGAAGCATTTTTTTTATCATAAAGGTTCCTCATGATATCTTTATCCTCATGATATCTTTATCGTTCAAACAACTGGAAGTTGTAATTATGAAAAGGGCAGGATTAGTTTCATTAACCTCTGAAGGGACATGTATCTTTACAAGGATAATGCACCTGTCAGATTACATCCTGTTGAAATACCAGTGACTCATCCCTGAAGCATTTGTCTCTGGAATTATTTACATGTACCTCTTGTAAAAGTAATCAATAGAATAGGCAAGTTTGGATAATAGCTAATATTAAAAATACCCTGGGCAGGTGTCTGTGGTATGCAGCTTTTATTGATAAATTAATTGGCGAACACGTATTTTACAACTTTCCTGAAAGTACATATGCCATCTGTATCCTTTGGCATAACTCTGCCAAGCACATATTAAAAAGTATTGACCATCCTAGTTTTTTTTACAATAAATGCTTGCCAAAAGCAATCTAAGTTTTAAAAAAATGTAAACAACAAAACAAGACCCAAAAATCTGCAGCAGAATACCCTCTGGTTCCTTTCAGAACTTCGCATGCCAAAGAGATCAGGGTTCTCCTCAGGATTTTTCAAAACTGTGGCGGATTTCCATTGGTAATTACCAACATTTTGCGAAGCCATGGCAATGGGGTTCAGGGCCTGCCCAAGGGCCCCGAAAATGTTTGGACTTTAGATGCTCTCAGCTGCATTTTAGAGCATTTCCTGGGCTTTTTAAGTACGTTTTCTCAGAGAAAAACATAAGAGATTCAATAAGTTTTTTTCTAAAGTTTGGGTATCAATATTTTAACAAATGTCCAGTTTTCCTTTCTGGACTACTAATTATAGGCACAAAAGGAGTCATTTAAAGTTTCAGATGTGCAACAACATATAGTGGCTATATTAACCAACAATTTAAACACCTGTTTATTCAGTATTAATTTTAATACATGCTTCAACCTTTGGTGTTTGCTGATCAGACCTTCCTTCGCCGGCGCCTTCCATGCACGTGCTGCAGGTGGCTGCTTTATCTGCCTTTGGGTTCCCTCAGCGCAGACTGCTGATGTTATTGGCTTAAAAAAGATTCTATCTTTGATTTAGTTTCTGCCGTTGTGCGCGAGACAAAACGTGGTGAAATGGCAACGAGAAATATCGTCCCCATTGTAGATGCCATTAATACTGTTACACAGGGCTACGGCTGCCGCCATGAAGAAAAACGTGTGTGGGGTCGATGTTGTGAGTCCTGCGAATGGTGTAGTATAAAATTTTAACCTTCGTAAATGCAGGAACACTTGCGTATTGAGCACACGGCACAGAAAAAACACACATGCGCAGGTGCATGTACGACGCCCATGCAGAAGCTCAGATTCCATGCGACACCGTCCATGAGGAACGTTCGGTGCCAATGTACATGTACGGTGTGCAATGTGGCCACCGAAGCGTGGTGCACAATGCATGTACTATGTAGGCTACCTATGGTATGTACATATACACAGAAAAATGCAGGACTATTAACTGCTTTTCGTCTAGATTTTCCGGACATGTAATCTGCATTATGTAAGATAATTCTGAGCCATACTATCATAACTATATTGTGCGATGAAAAAATGGGTATGGCCCGTTTTTTGCGTATTGGGCAGAAGTAGTTGCGTATCAGGCCCAATACGCAAGGTGGTACGTGGGGAGAATCCTGTAGAACATATAACATAACTAAAACAAACACTTATATTGTACATGAAATCTTTAGGGTTACAAAAATTTCTACAGTTACTTCATTTAAAATCTAGATCAAGTTTTGATTTAAAAAAGATCTATAAAATGTTGTAATGAAAGTACATCAATTGAGTTGAAACAATATGATATCCAAAGCACAAGCTCTCCACCTCCTGTGAATAAAATTCTAATCAGACTTGGAGCCATCACATAAGTGCATGGCAAGATTCTATGACATTTTCCCCTTGTCTCTTGAGACATCACAAGGTGGGCCTTTTTCTATTTCCATCTTCTTGCCTCTTGTAAATCAGCTACCTCAGATGTTCAGCAAGTGTTTAGTTTATTACATTTTTCCCCTTTTCTTTCCTTTCTTTTCCTTTTGTGTTTGCATTTATTTCTACACCTGTTGGTGGGTTTGATTTTTATTTATTTATTTATTTATTCCTTTGTTTATCCAGGGTAGCCCAAACAGTCGAAGCTGGTTTTCTTTTGGGCCCTCCATTTTAAACATACAAACACTTATCTAAAAATTAAGATAGAATAGAGATTAAAATAGACATTCAAACAAAAGATGAAATAAAAGCCAATTAAGAATGGGGTTAAAAGCTGGAGCAAAGTCATGCTGTCTCAGAATTAACGATCAATAGATAAAATACAATATGGCGGTAACTGAAAGAAATATGATTCAAAAACTTAAAATGGACAAGATCAAAAGACGAGCATATATAAAGCATTAACAGAAAAATGATCGAAACAGTATGGAGTAAGAACACAAAAATTTAAAAAGAAGCTTACCGACAATAAAAGTAAGGTTCTAAAAATCTTAACCTATAACAGAAAGATTAAGCATGTTCATAAAAATATGTTAAAAGATCCTTCTTGAAATTGGGAAAGGAAAATATCACTTTTACTTGGGCAGGAAGAGAATTCCAAATCTTTGCACCAGTGATTGCGAAACTGTGAGTGTAATAATCTGTTTTGGCAATTGGAACTTCTAGAGTGGCATTTGTACTTCGCCTAGTGACTTGGTATTTTGCAAAATAGGAAAAGAGATCTGTCATGTTGTTGGGCAATTTGTGGAGCTCAGATATTTAAAGACAAGAATACTTTTCCTATAATTTACCCTCTTTCAAAGGTATCTGCAGATGAAGTAGTAAAGACGCCTGAAAATCAGTCTAGCTGCTCTTTTGAGCAATTTGTGGAGTATATTTTTGGGATGTTCATATTAGCCTCCCCATATTGTGCAACAGTGATGAGTTTAGCCAGAACCAGAAATTTAATCAGAGTGTGAAGACTGTTTCTGGGAATACAATGTCGAATTCTATTTATTGTGCCTAATTTTGCACAGACAGGACTTGTAAACGTAATTGACAGGCATGGGAATATTTCCGGTTTAACCAGAATTCTGCTTTTTTTTCCCTTCAAATTTGTGGTCTTCGAGTTCAGTGTAAAAATGGAATAAAATTTGGGGGGTAAGTTGTAAGGGGGGTAAAGGTTGGTTGACAACGCAGTGCTAAAAATTTCCCTAATTCCCAGTGAAATTTTGTACGTTGAGACAATTGGATTCACACGTTGCTTTGGGACAGTATAAGCAATACCCTTCAAAATGTACAATGTATGTAGGAAGCGAGGAACCAGTGACAAGTGCAGTCGCTCGCACTTTGCCTTAAAGCCACTTTGTGATCACGTGAATGCCTGGTGTCATATGAAAATCCAACTCCGTAAAAATCAGAATTTTACCTGTTATTGGTTAATTCCTCTCAGATGACCAGGCATTCTCCTAATTATCATATGTACGCATGCGCATTACTCCCAATGGGCCCTTGTTTCATAGAGACGTAAATTCATGGCAGCGCTGCTGCATGGCTATGTGCGAACTGGCTTTTGGAAATCGGTACAAGTACGTGTGTACGTATACACGTTCTTATGCAGTCAGGAAAAAATTGAAATCATAGCAGAACGAAAGAAATTTGTTGAGCGTGGAGCTGCTGATCCGAAACAGAGTGACAAATCAGTAAAAAACAAGTGGAATTTGTCATGGTACGACCAAAAAAGTGGAAGATGAGCACGTTGTGGGCGACTGCTTTTGCAAGCTTTACAATCCCAGAGAAGCATGGTGTGAGTAATGTTGCATTTGTATCAAGTACGGTACTTCCGGAGCTAAAGCATTGATACAGTATGCAGCTCTGTACGATAAACACCGCAAACACTTCTGTGATAGGAAGAGGGCTCGGCAGAAAGCACTAGAATGCCTAGCTGCAAAAAGAAGGAAGATGACGTCAAATCAACATCCTCATATTTAAATGGCCATTTCAGGTTTTACAAGTCCAATTAATAAAGAGAATTAAGAGTAATTTAAAAATAATGAGAAACATCCTTACCATTGAGAAGATTTTGCTTCAATAAATTGGAGGCAAAGGGGGCCATGAATTGCCTCAGATTGCACCACAGAGCATTTTCAAACCAAAATTTTCCTGGGGCCCTTAAGCAGGCCTCGGACTCCATGCCGTAAGGGCTTCCTGCTCTGTGCTCACAGTAGTCTCCCTGTGATAAATTTCATCACAAATTATTTTCGGGTTTTTTTCTTCATGCACATGCCTGAATTGGTGTCGTCCATCGACATGTCCATTACACCTTACATGACCCTTTCTTGCCGATCATATTCTGCCCTTAATAATCATAGAAAAAATACAAATACATGTATGTAGATTGATTTCTTACATAACCATCTGGAAATATCCTATCAGAAATTAAGATTTTGAGAAGAGCGACAACAGTTACAAATGTTTTGGTACATGTAAATATATATTTCTCAAACTCATAATTAAGAACAGATTATGACGGATTGTGTTTGCCATCAAAGCCATCTAATGAGATAGCATTACAGTGGCCCCCTAATATTCAGATGGTACTCTTGTGGTAATTACATGCATGCACACGTCTGCAGACACAGCTGCTCTAAGCCAACTTTGTCACTGAATGGCTAAGTCATATCACTTGGGTATTACTTCTCTCAGCACATTTTATTTGTTCATGATGATATGTGAAAGACTTTGATGTTGGTACATTGAAGTACGTGTATACGTTACGAAAGATAACAATTTCTGCCAGTGCATCTGAACAAATGTACTTTTGAGTTTGTCATGTCTCTAAGAAACTGTGACATTTGATACGATCTCTGAACATTGCCTTTGTCCCTGCTATTTAAAGCATGTCAATTTCACAGACACTGTAAGTAAAACCCCCTCAGCGACATCAACAGCAGAGATCCATACCAACTTCCTGAGTCTACAGGGTTTATCAAAATGTCAAAATGACACGTTGAGTACAGCACAGTGACTTGTGGGATAAAACCCTTGGAAAACAAACTGCAAATACATGTACATGTAGATGTCAGAGCTTACTGATGTGTTGGGGAGAGAACCACAAACTAGGTATTTGCCCACACACTTCCAGCCCAAATGTCACTTTGTTTTCTTGGAAATTTACATGCACAGTAATTTAAGTTGAGCACGGTCAGCTGGACCTAAGATAAAACATAACCCAAAATAGACTTGTTCTATATTCACACTACATATGATCATACCACAGCTTGCTTTTTTGTGAAATGTACTGTACATATCTAGCATGAGAAAAAATTATTTTACAAGGCAAAAGACAAAAGGGAATTAAGGAATTCACAGTTTTTAAATTTAGGATGATTTTGTCATTTTGTTATCATTTTTTTCTTCATAGACAGCTTCTGCAAAAAAAATTGAACTGAGTATTTAAGAATATGTTGCTTTGCAACACTTCGGTGTATATTTTTCAACCATGGCCACAAATATTGACCGCATCTGCCATACATAGCTTGATACAGACTTTCTGCAGACCTTTCAATTTGTCTCCTGAGCCCCCAGGCTGGTTACTGATTCACTGTCTCCAACAGATATGTATCACAGAGAAATGCCTGGGCACAGAGAGTGTGTTTCAGAACCCTGAAATTGTATTTCTCCTTATTGAACATTTCTTTTTTTTGGCAGGAGAGTTTGTGGTTCATCTCTAGTGGGCTTTTATAAATTTGTGTCAGGTTTCTCTACCAAATGTTGATGAGCGATGGCTTAAGTGACATTAAGAAATTACTATACCTGTAGTTGGGTGGTAAACAACTTCACTTTCATTTAGTGGTCTCAGCTTGTTGGTAATTGTGCTGATGTTTTAAGGGCCTTTTATTTTTGAAGGGGATTGTGGTTGAAGGGGATGTTGGTTGTGTAGGTTGTGTTTTACCTGCAGGGATAATAAAATGAGAAAATATCAGACACACTTTCTAGCCCACTAGGCTTGGCAAACTTAAGGAATAGCGAGAGAATCTCATGAATTTGTGTAGTCAGCTTCATGTTTACCCTCCCCCTTATAATGCCAGTGCATTCCCATCTAACTTGGCTACACTGGGGGCCCGTTCTGATGACGCACAATGTAACACTTGGCTCGCACAGGGGCTGAGAGCTAACATGCGTACATGTGTGGATTTTCTATTTTATGTCACATCTGTGCAAAAGAGCTGAGGGTCAGGTTCGGTCGTTGCTCAAAGGGTGGTATTTGATAAGGACTTACATGTATTAAAGTGAAAACAAAAAGTGGAGAATTTTTGTGATAAACAGCGTCACAGCAGGCTGAAGTGTAATTCTCCAAATTGTGAAAGGAGGGTATGGGGAGCTGTCATTCCTCATTCCAGGGAATTAATGTTGCTAGTGATTACTCTCACTTTTGGATCACAGCGTGGGGCTTTTATTTTCAAGGCACATTTACTTTGTAGATCATTGAAATATAAATGTGCTAATCCTTCTTGTAGTTGAGTATGTACAGGTAGGTGACCTTGGAGTACCATTAACAGGCACAAGTGAATTGAGTGGCTAGAGTTATCCTTTTGCCCCATGTTTTTACATTGTAATGTACAGTATGCAAGGTATTACGGCCTGTCATCTTAAATTTGGTGCAGTTAATGTATGTAGCTGTTGTCACTCAGGATAACATCATAGCACAATATTCAAAATGCCTTCAGATACTGAACCATGAAACTGTGTCATGTTATTTATGAAATACAATACATGAATTGAGACCTGTTACTGAATATGTGATGATGTTCAAGCTATTCCCCACTAAATTTTCCACTTGAAAATATGAATTATTGAGTCATAAAGTATAAGTGCCTGTGAATTCTCATAATTATTTGCTCTTTGCACGCTGTTACCATAGGCATACAGAGCCTTGATCTGGTAGCTTTACATACTAAATATAGCTGGTTTAGTGATTCACGTATATGGTGCTTAGTAATTCTGCAGCATGCGCTGCATCAGCTCTTATACCATGGGATTGGACAATATTTCAGAAGCTGCCTTGATCTGATTTTGACGTGATTGTGCAGGCTGCCAGATTGAGGCTCTTCGTGCCTATGGCGGCATCTTGCAAAGAGAGAATGGCTCAGTTGTTAACTTTCATGTGAAAAATCAGAATTTAGACCCTGTGGATACCAGTAAACACTCTGTACAGTTCAGAGCACCCATAATAGAAGATCTGCTATCCTGTGCTTAGTAGTGAGTGATAGATTGTGAATAAGTGCTACCGCATACTTGATATTCAGGCCTGTTAAGAGTGCTGTGTGAATAATGCTTGCCATTAGTGAATAAGTCTATGGTGTTGTAATTAATTTAGTTTCCCAATTGTTTGTAACTCACATTCCACTGAACTTTCAAGACATTGTATGATCAACTTAAAATGATTGGTCAGTTTATGACACATGAGGAAATAACCTTTCCCTTTTCCAGTATTTGTAATTTGCTTTGAGTCACCATTTTTATTCCCTTAAAATAACATGCAATGGAAACTTGCCCACAAGTATTGCCTGTGTGACTTATTGCTTTAAAATTCCCTGTACCATCAAGTTTGCTGTGAATTGACTTCCAATAAATATTTGGATACTGCCATGAAGTGTCTGGATTTTTGGAATGTTACACCTTAATTTCTGCATTATTTATTGTTCCCAAGTGAAACTCAGCGGCAATATGATTTCTCTCATCAGCTGACTGCAAGGCACGGCTATGTGGCGCCATTCTTATGATTTACTCCCTGTATTGTGCCACATAATTCATTTCTCACCTAACAAATTCTCCATGTAGACTATTTGCTTGAAATTAACCTCTCCAAATGACATTAACATGGTTTTAGTAATCATCAAAGAAAGTAATTAAGTTATACCCAGATACATTGAATATGTCCCTGTTCTTACAGTTCATGCATGTATGTATGAAGTTTATTTGAGCATTGTTTTCCCTATTTGAAGCCAATTGTTCTGTGTAGCTGAAAGTGCAACTGACCCCCCCGCCTTGCACAGCTTTAATGTAACCTTGAAATTCTCTAATGAATAGATTATAAACAGTGCCGCTTACAATTGAAAGCAAGACTAGATAAAGGTACTTGTAGTTAAGTAGAAGCATTAGTATGCAAGGGGTGTTGAGTAGTTAGTAGGCATTAGTGAAATGTACTGGTATATACATTGTATGTACTTCTGATATTCTTAAGGATTTTGTATACCATTTGTTACAGTTGTGATCTGAGTTAGTAAAGGTGTACATTTAAAACTTCATGTTTCAGCAATACATTTAGAATTTATATGTTGCACATACACCTAGTACATTTTGAGATTGAAAGTAAATTTCTTTTTCAAAGCAATTTTTTCAAATGTCATTATTACTCTGTTCTGTGATTGTTTGTTTGATAGTACATATATTTGCTTGTTGGCATGTACATTTTGGCATTTGGGAATTTGAAGCAACATATATTTCCTCATGATATTCATCTGATTTATATTTGAAAAGAAAAGCAGCAGTTACTATATTCAGCCTTCAACCCCCAGGGTTTTGCTTTTATGAAGCTTTGAACCAAATAAAATCCACAGTGCATGACAATATGAAGTAATGGCAATTCAGTCATCTTCACTGAATTCATTGAAATCATACATATCGGTAACTAGATAATTAATTTGTTCAATTTTGCAGTGTTTGGGATGCATAACAAAATTTATTTCTATCTGTAATCTCGAAACGTGGGAACAGGGCAAATGAGCCTTAGTTAATGTACATGGCAGTGTGATATTTACATGTATATGCGCACATGTCTTTTTATAAGCTTTGGCTTTATGGTTCTTTCCGATTTTCCTTCATTTCACTGCAGGTACTCCATCCAAGATCTTCTGAAGCATGAGTTCTTTGAGGACACAGGATTTAGAGTTGAGTTGGTGGAGGATAACAACACTGACAACATCCAACTACAGCTGCGAGTCGAGGATCCCAAGAAGCGACGAGACAAGCACAAAGACAACGAAGCACTGCAGTTTGCATTCTACCTTCAGAAAGATGAGCCAGAGAAAGTGGCTGCTGAAATGGTGAGACATCAAGTGGTATACATCTGCATCACTTTTAAGTATTAGATCTCAGAGTATGGATGTGTATCTTGACAAATAGTCATTAAATTGTAGCATGTTGAGA
The DNA here is from genome assembly GCF_001949145.1 of Acanthaster planci. The sequence goes on along the minus strand of NW_019091578.1, from coordinate 274,446 downwards.
AACTGGATGGGTAGTGAGTGAGTGAATAGAACCCTGTGTTCAAATTAGAGGCAGGTTTTTTATTTGAAATGCATTGGTGGCAGGTTATTCATCAATTTTAATGATACAAACTAATAATACTAGGACAAGTTCCCCAATCCATCACACTTTCGAAACTGCATACATGCACATTTATCTTTAGGCTTCAGTACACGTATCTACATGTACAAGTAATTCAACTCATTATCTACCTTGGATTAAGTATCCCCATGTTGGTATCTTTAAAAAGTAGCTCATCTTACATATGTTTTCATACACATACTAATTTATTTAAATATCTGTGACAGATCAAAGACAGAACTAGAGTTTATCGGACTGCAGGGAGCTTTAAATTTGGCCTGTGAATGTTAAATCCAAGCACATAAACAGATCAGTCTATCATGAGGACAGCAGTAACTGACATTGCATGCTATGAATACTGGTATGAATATTACATCATGCAAGCCATTATAGTGGTCTTGCCGACACTTAACCTGTGTCTGTCTCTTGATGTAATTTCAGTCTCATCTTTTGTTCTGCCTCAAGATTTTACGATCTACAGCTACATGTATTCATCTGTTTCAGCAGCATGTACGTGTACCTGGAGTTGTTTGTGTGCAAGCACTGGGTTGAGACAAAGTCGCGGTTATTGGAAATTTGCCATTAAAATTGAATAAAATGACTGAAATAGCCTGTCATGCTGCAAAGTGCGTCTGCCAGAAAAAGTGCCTTAATTCACAGCTAAAGGATTAAGGTCAGGGTTATTGTTGGGAACCCAGTGTGTTTTCAGCCTGTAAGTATAAAAGTAACTGTACTTCAGGAAATACTGTTTGAGCTGAGGAAACCTTTTGTCATGAGTAACAATTGACCCATTTTGTTCAGGGTACTGTTAGATTTGCAGAAACATGCAAAACAAATTTCCTTTATGTTGGTGTGCTACATAATTTCTATGGATAGCATGATTGTCCATCTTTTTATTCCTCTGAAATTACGCAAAATTCTGTACATATCCAGAAGTTCTAGATGGCATTAGAAGTTTGGTACATTATATATAGAATTTAGGAACACACTACGCTAAGGCTATGAGTACATGTAACTCTATAATGCTCTTGTCATGGCAGAAAATCAGTGTAATCCTTTAAGAACCTTGTGATGTTTTGGTAAGAATGGATTTATCTGATCAAGCATTGTTCAGTGATCATGATGAATGTGGCATTTCTTCTCTAATCTGAAAATGGAATGTTTTAGCACCTGTTGATTTTTTTCTCCAGGAAACGGTATATTTTTTCAAGTTGAAAAGTGAAACCACAAAGACCCCTGTGTTATACTGACTACATTTACCATAAAGCAATGAATGAAAGAATGAAAAGTTGTAGAGCCATTTGGATATGATAGTTATGAAAAAGACCAAAAATAGTCCTCAATAAACCTCTTTGATCAGTGTATAACATACAGATAATAGTTTTGCTTTTCTTATGTCCACAATAGCAGCATGGTTTAACCTTACCTTTAGGGACCATTGAAATCATGCATACATGTATGCTTGTTTGATTCAGAATGATTAGGCTTAATCATATATTTTACTTCTTTGCACTCCGTAAACAAACTAAACTGTTTTTCTCTGAATCAGGAATCATGAAATACCACAGTAGTACCAAGAAAATGAAACTGACGCAAACATGTATCACAGGATATTGCGAAAGTAACTAATTTAATTTTGAATATTAAGGCTAATGGGCTAAAGTGTCAATCCAAAATTCCAAAGCTCACTACTAATAATACATTACTTTTCAATCAATGTAAGCCTATTTGGATACAGTGGGCAGTAAGCAGAGGAATGACTTTTGCTATTTCCATTATAACGCCCTTTGGTAAAATACACATTGAAAGTTTCTGTGTCATTTGATTAAGGACTGAGCTGATCAGTTTCAGCATTCCCTTAAGACCATTCCTCCGGGACAATTCCTTCAGATACACTGAAATGTCAGCCTCCCATAATCCCTCCCACCATCTTAGCTAAATGGCCTCCATCCTCATAAATACAATCAAATGAGATGATGCTGATCATATCCATTACTTCCTGCATAGCTGCCCCCTACATCACTGACAATAACATGCCATCTGTGCCGTGTTTTCCTCTCTGCTTAAACACAGGTCCGCTCTGGTTTCCTGAACGAGGAGGACCTTAGGGTGGTTACCAAGATCATCAGGGACCGTATTGCTGCTGTCAAAAAGAACCGCCGAGAGAAACAGGAGAAAGAGAAGGAAACTGAAGGTCAGTATGGATTTGGAAATGGCTTCCTGTTGTTTGATATTGCATGATGAACTCATATTTCCAAATGTGGCAGGTGTCAGTAAATGTTGATGCTTTGTTGGTGTAATTTTTATGTTTTATATATATTTTGGAAACACTGCTTTGTCCTTCAACATTCCAGTTTTATATGTCATTTCTTTTTTATTAGTAGAGTCCATGGGAGATCAGCTAATACAAATGAAATATTATTTTGACAAAACTCAAAACACTTGAATGAAAAGAAAACTACAGCCAATTTGGTCTGCATCACTATGCTACTTTCTTCTTGTAGTGCTGATGTTGTGCTCAATATTACCTATTCAAAGGAGTGCATATGTTGTTGGAAAGCAAGCAAGTCTAGACTACATTGCGTGATTTCCCTTGATTATTTGCACCTGAATGGATTCTCTCAGCACTGCTCATGATTTCATTACTCTTGTAAATTTGCAATAAGCCTTTACACTGTGAGGTGCAACTGGGGTGTTGCTAGTTCGCTCGGTTACATTACATTGGAGGGTTTGTACTCCTAAAATGAATTAACCACCCCCGGTATGTTTTTAATACATGAATGCATTCCCAAGGTTGCCAAAACATTAGCTTTTGCACCAAACAAGCTGATCCCTCAACTACAGTTCTGAAAAACTGGAAAAAAAGGAACATGGGATATAGAAATTTCCGTACAAAAACTGTGTCAATGAATTCAGTAGAATAATAGGTATTGTTGCAGCATTTCTTGAGCAGTTGGGTGTGTTTACATGTACAGTGTAACTCGTCTGTAAATGGTTTCATGGCACCAGCAATGAGGTTGTATTTAATCCAACATATATGCACTCTTAATTTACTGAGCAAGTATAATCATGATATATGAAAAATCCTCTTGTACGAATAACAAAACTTTAAACAAATTCGCACAGATTTTCATGTTTCCTTGTTGCTCTGTGGTCCTGCGTTTAACCATATCAGAAGATATCAAACAAAGAAGAGTCTTACCATAAACACTGACGCAGAAGCCTGGCTGCACATGAACCCACACTAGCTTATTCCATGCAGGGTCTGGCATAAATCATACTCCCCAACCAATTTGTAACCCAAGGGTTTTTAAATATGAAGAAGAAATGCATGGCCTTTTATGATTTGATACAGTCACCCAAAGAGGGGGAGGGGAAGAGAACTAAATTGAAGAAATTCAGAAATCCCAGGAGTGATTGCTCTATAGGGCTGATTCACTGTAGGGAGTATCTTCAGATGTAAAGGGATAAAACTTGATGGGAATTGCAAAGATTGCTAATCTATTTGACACAATGGTTAAATGATCATATTATGGTAAGCTCGGCCTGAAGTGTGGTCAAGAATGTGTTTTCATGTTGATGTTCATATTTGTGACCGGTCACAACAAAATGAGCGTATAGTTGCATTTTACCCTTTCTTGTCTTGAGGGTTAAAAATCAAATATTGAAGTGGAGGTCAGTTTTGGGATTTGTAATATTTGGAAAGAGTAACCTGTCTCCTATTTGATTCCAAACTTTTGCAGGATCATATATTCAAAATGTCATTTTCTCAGTAAATTTTGACGACAGTATTATTCATGGCTGGTCAGAAATGTTGAAACAGTGTCAAAAACAAAGACGCACAGCTGCCAGAATAATGTCACATTGTCACTTTATAGTTATACCTTAGTGTTCCATGTACCAACCACTGGAAAGCTCTATTTCTGCAGAATTCAAAAATACCAATATCTTAATTTTTGAAAATTCTGACTTTCAGCTCATTCTGTGGTGACAGGTCATTTATTGTCCCTCTTAAAAGCATAGTGGAGAGTTCTGGACACAGCTAACTAAAATTCTTTCATAAAAATATGTGGGTTTATCCAATTTCCCTTTGTCTTCCTGCATTTTTATCCTAATCCTTTGCATACCAAAGCAAAAAGTGGTAAAGATAAAACAGTCTTTCAAAAAAGATACATTTCTTCATCCCATTTTATTGTAGATGCCTGATTCATCTGCTCAGAATTTCCTTGAGCAAACCTGAAAATTTCTTAAATTTTTCCTGTGAAATATGCAGTAATTCAGTTATTTATCAACAAGGTAGACAGTGCGTTGTGAACCACATCTGCATGTACATGTACGTTACAGCCTTCATGATATTGATATCATGATATTCACCAGTGTGATGTCTGATGAGGGACAGAGTACAAGTAAATTATGTTTCTCGTGTCGGCAAAAATTTCTTGAGGAAACAATTCTAGGCTACACATACATGCAAGCAAGAACCTTTCTGGAACATTATTCTGTGATGGTCGTTCATAGTTAGAACATGTACATGCATAATCCTACATATTGTGAGGTACAGTATTACAACAATTTAAGTACCTGTAGGTTGGTCAGGATAGATGATGCTCTATGATGTCCTGTCAATGAATTTGGAGTATTATGACTTTCATCCTCAGCTACCACAGCTATAATGGTACTCAACTTTGTGTCTTTGACAGTTGAAGGGTCCAGTAATGTCACAACACAAGATAGTGGTTTAGGATCTTCCAGCCTGTCAGATAGTTCCAAGTCCCAGAGTATCTCTTCATCAAGTTCTCAGCAGCAGCAACAGCAGCAGCTACAACAAACAAAACAACAATCGTCCCAACAGCAACAGTCACAGGTGGCTCAGCCTGTTTCACAGCAACAGCAACAGCAAGGGGTACCAGCTGTGCCAGTAACAACATCAGGACAGCAGCAACAGCAGCCGCCACCACCACCACAACAACAGCAACAACAGCCCCAGATTACTCAAAATCAACAGCAGCAACAACAGGTACAACTTCCTCACATCTTTTTTTAACTTACCCCACAAAATTCAATTGGAGATCTTGAACTTGTTTGTCCTGTCTTTCCTTTGAAGTAAGTTTCAGAACCTTGTCTTTTCGTAGTTTAGTTTGAAGCTGCACATGGTACAGAACCACTGTGAAGCAAGTTAGGTTCACAGGGTGGCCATGCATCAGTGGCTGCCTCATTTTAGGATCCTGAGCTGTAGTTCCTTGGTAGGAACTCAGGAAGGAAGAACTGCAACCGAATTTCTTTTCATTATGTAAGGTCTTATCAGCAAGGCTTGGCAATGCTACCAGTATGTGCACAAAAACTGATGCGGAAAATTTATCTGACATGCCGATTTTTGTAGGCGGTAAGCTTTGAAGATTATTCTCTGTCAGATTAACAGTTCAAACAGAAAGTAGAAAAATTCGGATATTTCCAGGCAGGAATCTAGATTTGACCCTCTTTGACTGCTTCTTTAAGCTTTATTGCTGTTCCTAAGAATGGCCTTGGATTTGATGAACTGTCTGTTTCTTATGTAAGCCCTTGAAGACTCTTTACTACAAAGCAAAGGTGGATGGGGAAAATTTGGTTTGGGCAGAAAAGTTACCTACGTGTATTTAAACCTGTTTTAATATATTAAAATTCTGTAGGGGAAAAAGATAATAGAAGTGTTAGAGTGCAGGAAATGCACTTTGAGTGCAAATGCATTCCTTTCCATTTTAGTTGGACTATGGAACACACATCAGCAGGACAGTCAATGATGCCATTGTCTTGCTCTGTCTTCTTTCTTCTCCCTGGATATTTGCCCATGTATTACTGGTTTCTCTACCTATGTAAATCATCCAGAGGCCATAATCAGTGACAGTAATTAAAGCCAGTGTTATTGGTCGCAAGTAACTGCATAACATCTAGCAGATTACACATACAGTGACTCCCCAGTGAGGATCTCCTTTTATTACACTTCAATCCCACAGAGACTACTCTTTGAATCCCTGAAGTGACAGCTGCCATAGCCTGTGAATGTTTACTTAGTGGTTGAAGTCCTAACTGTCAGACAGTTGGTCAGTTCCTTGTGGTCAGACCTTTTCGAGACCAAGGAGACAAAAAAATCACACTTAATTGTTCATGGTCATATGGCTTTCTCTTTGATAGGGGTCAGTCTCTTATCATAAATCCCTCTAGCCAGTTATGAATTGGCTTTGACCCAAAACCTTGTCATAAAAGGGGTAAGGGAGACCTCTTACAGTAGGAACCTCTGAAGTTCAGGTACAGTCCAGAAGGTGAGCTGAACATCCCCTCTTATCTTCATCATTACACAAGATTTCCTGCTGCCCATAAACTCTTAGGTTCATGGAAAGGTTGCCTGAGTAGATCATCTAAATTGGTAAATACTGCAGATACCCAAGTTCAAGTTATCAGCAGCTATTTTTAAAACTGCCTTTTAAATCTTAGACCAGCTTCCGAAGCTTGGCTAGAATCATTTGGTTGAACTGATAAACAGGTGACTCGACAGAGAAGATGAAAGGTGATGTTTTTATTTCCAGTTTAATTCACCTTTAATTAAGTACATGGTATTATTCAGCTAGTTTGTGGTCTGTTTCCAAAAAAAGTTATAATTCGATATTTCTCTTTACTGCTATGTTTAAATTCTTCTGAATTGTGCTTAGTTGTCAAATGTTTATTTTCATAAGAAGTAAGAGAAGGAATTTCTTATTCCTATAAAGTGAAAAAACATCAGAGCTTAAAGATTTAATCTGTGGGAGTAATGGATATAAACATAGATATATGGATAGTGTTCCTTAATGCTACATTTGAATTCTCTTGAATTGTGTTTAGTTTTCGAATGTTTATTTCCATGAGAAATGAGAGAAGGAATTTATTTCCAGAACGTGAGAGATAAACATCAGAGTTGAAAGAGTTTATTTATTAGTTTTTATTTATGGAAGTAATGTTTTGAAAAAATGTCCATGTACAAGAAACATGCATCGTGAGCAAATGGGGGGGGGGAAATTGCTGCCAGTGTGTGGGTAAAAGGATTTTCAATCGTGCCATATGCAGGAAACACAAGTTATTGGAATTTAAGAAATGGTGATGTGTTATCATGCATTTGTATAGTGAAGTCAACTGAACAAAAACTTATTGAACCAAGTGTAGAGTCAAGCACTTGAACCTATCAACTTGCACCCTTTCTTGCAATTCCCAAATCCCTCTTGCATGTTATAAATGTCACACCCATGAGCCCTGGGACTCTTTCATATGATGTTTGCTTGGTGATTCACCCGGCCAAAAGGAAGTGAATTTTTGCAAGTAAAAGTTGGCAGACATCCATCAAAAATCCACAAAACTTAAGAATAGAACGTTTAAATTTCTACTTCAATGTCCAAGTTCTCCAATTGTGTTGAGTCAAATGAGTTTGACAGCTTTATGCTTAGGTTTTTTTTTTAGTTTAGGGTTTTTTCTGTGATTGGGTGTGTGAATTTCATTCACATGTAACTGTTTTTAGTTAAAACCTAACGGTCCTCGATCCTTCAAAATTCTCTCGGCAGTTTTGGAGGATTTTTGAAGATTGAGGCTGCATGGCAAAATTGCATTGCTGATTGCCAAGGATACATTGTCTCAAGGTTGTGGGTTAGATCATGTGTTGTTTATGTTCAGCCATGCATAGATTCGTGCCCACATTATATGTGAAATCCTCCATACTGCTCCAAGATACCATTCACACTGCCCCAACATAATGAGAGGAATTGTCAGAGGATTTTGAAGGATAGAGGCAGTGGGCACCCTTCCACAGAACATATTCAAGATTTATTGGAGGGTTTTTTGGGTTGAAGCTGTACCCAATTTTTTATTGGGGCAGTTTGAGGATTTTGAAGGAATGAGGGTAATATACTGTGAAAGGGCCTAGGCGGTTAGGGTTAATATTGTACATAAATTATGGGATGTACAAGCTTGATAACATATGAACGTTTAATTCTTATTTATTTAATCTGGTATTTACACTGCTTCAGTATAGCATCTCTTGCTTGGTATTACTTTGAGGCTTAGACTGTAGACCACACTTTGCTGTAACACTAAGAACAGTCATATATTGATACACATACTGAATGCAGGGCTTTAGATAATCTTCTTCAAGCCATGAGTACAGTAAACACTAGAATAGAGTACAGTAGAGTACTAGAGTACAGTACTCTTTCACCCTCGGTATTTTTTCGTATTGTACCCCCTAAGAGTTGGAGGAACTGAGTACCAATATAATGTGAGTTAGTCCTTTTGCCTTAGTAAATATAGTAATACTTGTTATTCTCTTGAAAAACACAGTTAAAAAAACGGCGCTTAGTGGTAACCATGAACTCGTGACACCATAGACAAAAATCACATAAGTCTGTATCCGCCTATGGGCGCAATGTTGACTAGCCACCGTGCGCACATGCCCAGCAGTAGCCATTCAGAAAATCACAGTGCACTTCATTGCTCGGCAACGAAATGCGCTCACACTCGTAATCTAAACCTTAATCTTTCTTAGGTGTTTCAGACTCAAAATTTTCCAAAACTGATGCCTGGTTTCTTGCAGATGTACTGGAAAGCCTCTAAAACACCACTTGAAAAATGCCCGTATTTAGTGGATCAAAACTTGCAGAAAACTTCATGTTTTTCAAAGAACTTTTGATGAGGAGTTCGGGTAACTCAAACCCTATCCATTTGTACAAAAATCGAAGAAAATCGTGTGGTTCCTGTGGGCTAGAAATCATCATATCTTCAGGGAGTCTGGTGACCATGTTTTTGTACACGAAAATGATCCATGCGCACAATGCGTGCACAGTAGCCAATTTCAGTCTACAACACATTTCGCTTTAGGTCTTTCCTGTCGATTCAGGATTTTCTAAATAATTTATAATGGTTATATATGGAGTGCTGGGAAAAGCTGTACAAGCACGAACAAATCGGTTTCAGTATCGGATCTGAAACTCACTGGGTATTTTACATTCTGCATGACGTTTTATGCTGCGTATTTTGACTAAATTTCCAAGCCGGGAAGCGTATATACGCCAACATGCACGTTATCTAAACCCCTGTGAATGAAGACTTAGAGTGTGACTAAGTTTTCAACGTGTATTTGTTTTCCCTTTATGAACAGGTACCAAGCCAACAGAGCTTCAACCAACAGCAGCAGCAGCCACAACAGCAACAACCACCTGGTCCTTCACAGCAGCAACAGCAACAACAACCATTGCCACCCCAGCAACAATTCCAAACATCACAGTCCCAGGGCCAGGTAGGCACCCTTACTAACTGTCCTTTGTAACTGCTTGTTTTTTTCCCCTGCAGCACATCCATGTTTACTTCAATTTGGATCAGTTTGGATTTATTGTTATTGAATATGTTGGGATACATGTGTACATCTTACTGTTTGATAAAAATGTTTCTTGACAGGTCAATGTGCTAAGTTCTCTGTGTTGGTTCTGTCTGCCTATGTATTCTTGGAATGTTCTTCCAAAGTACAGTGACTTTGTTGGGATTGATGTTTGCAATCATCCATGTCCTTTGATAGTGAGGTATCTTGTAACCTGTGAGGCTTTCTCCTTTCACACTAATCTTTTCAAGGCCTTAAGTAGGATCAGTAAACTTTAGTAAACGCCCTTCCCTTCTGTGTAGCGAAGTATTCGCTCATATCCTAGAAGTAGCAGTGGGTAGTAATTGTGCCAGACACCAGAATCTTCATTTTAATGACGACATGTACATGTAGAATCCGTAACAGTGATCTGTACAACTGTAAACAATATCACAATGTTTGCCGTACAGCCAACAAGCTTACTGTCAGGCCCTTCACAGGTAAGCAGACCACATAACTTGGAGATCTAGACAGTCTTTTGAACACAGTTACTTTCACAAGCCATGAATTGTATGAGTTGGAGCTGACATGCCCCTAAAGAGAGATCACATTTTCCTGGTGGAAAATTTTACACATTGACAGCACGGGCAGGTGAGTCACAACATGAAGGCTTCAGTTCTGTCCTGTGTCACTGCACATTTTACAGGAGCCGACTTGAATGTGAAAGGTTCTTGTGGCTTTTGGTCCTATGGTGTCTGGGTTCTGTTATTCAAATGTTGTGTGATAGAATTTTAAGCCTGGATATTTTACGTGAGGGGATGCAGATACTTTTCCCACAATGCACTGTGAATGAGCTGATGGAATAAATGTTTGCTTGGTTTGCAGTGTGCAATAACTCAGCGTAGAAAAGTTGGAATTAAAAATGGTTTTTGTGAAACATACATGTAACCGCATGGATATGCTTGCCTGCCTGATTTCATGTATAGTTGCTGGTACAGCTCAGTGTACAAATGCAATCATTTTCATTTTGACCGAAGGGAGGCACAATTGCTTTTAATGCTTCACGGCTGTCTGAGCTGTGTGTCTGCAGATTTCTGAATTCCAGCTGTTATACGTTTAGCTCATTCCTTGCTAATAAATTGATGTGCTGCAAAAGTGAAGTCTTACCGCAAGTTGAAACGTTTGAACTCCTGCAAATTTGGCTGTGACTTTGTTGAATTCAATTGAAATGTGAATTGTTTTTTTCCATAAATATCTTCCTTTGTAGCTTTGAAAATGAAATTTTCATTCTCTGCTTGATTTTTGCAAAGCTCCCATTTTTTACCCTGCTTAAAATAACCTTTGTCCAGTGCTAATCAATACCAAACAGGACTTCATGCCATTATTTGATTTGCATTTGAGCATTAAACTTCCATTGGTGTATATCATTTCTTTTTGCGAGCATATCATGTTGCCTTTGCTTTTTGATGTTTGAATTTGCTTCTTGTGCACTGTATACCTGGCTGTTGTATATTTCGCAGGTGCGTAGAAATAATAGCTATCCACCAACTCAGCAGCATCTGCCAGCACCAACTAGTGGAATGTATAGTCCACCATCGCAGTCTTACCAGCAAATATGGCAGGCATGTCTATGTCCTCCCCCAATACTTGTTAACTTTCTCTGTTTCACACCACCAAGTAGGTCAGCACTATTAACAGTGTTTAATCATATGAGTTTGTCATTGCAGTCAGCTGAATATACAACATGTAGGCTAACCCATTCGTCAAAGATGTACTGAGATGCGGTACTCGGCACTGACTTGCCAGTCCTAGATATGTTGATAAAATGCACTCTGTTATAATGTCTTAAAATTGTCTTGGCTTAGATGCTGAAACCCTTTTAAAAAGGCCTCATTTTAGTTCATAAATATCAACAAAAAACCTTCAATCACTGATGAAGCCTCTATGAATGTCTTGTTAGTTGTGACAACAAATTGATTTTGGTTGTTTCTCTTAGGCAGACCAGCCCTTGGGTATGTGGCATCTTTGTTGGTGCTGTACTTGCCATACCTAGTGAATTTTCTCTTCATGCGTATAACCTTCCTACTCTAAACTAGTGCCTGATATTTCATGTGTTTTACCACAGACCGATAAAAGATGAGTTGTGTTTCATATGACATTGTTATTTGTATTTATTTAACCTCAACAAAAAAACGATGGAAACGAAATGAATACACTTGTAAATTAATGTTAACACATGTAAAAAAAATAATACAAACCAAAAATTAATCAGGAGTTTGAGGGCAGCAGGTTAAATGAAGCTGCATGCTTTGGCTAATTGCTAAAGAAAGCAGCTATGAGTACACATTCATATTAACTTGCTGCTTCATTATTAGATGCACATTTGATTGGTTTAATCAGTGCTGACCATGTGATTGTGTGAGACAAAGCCAAATAACTTGTCTCTTTGTTATTTCCATCTTTGTGGCTTCATGGTATCTACCAGACATAATTGTCTTCACTAACCCCAGCTGCCGCCATGGAAAATGACTCATGTTCAATCAAAGCAAAATATCCTTTGATGGTCTCCATGGGGATTCTACTCAGCTCATTTGATTAACCCCAGAAAAATTTGGTGCTATTGGCAAGGACTGTAAGATATCTGTCCTTTTATCATAAAATTATTTCTAATCACAAGCCAATTTCCCTTGTTTAATGATTGGCTTGATCCTTACCTTGTTTTGTTTTAAACTGTTAAATTGGAAAACTTAACGACTCAGTTTCTGGCACATCCAGTAGCACTGACAGCAATATTATGCTGACAACATGTGAAATCATGTTAACCACCTACTATTTTGTAGTCATAGGTGATCAACACATTATGTAAATGACCTCTGAATTATTCATCACTTTACAATCAAAATAATCCCAATGATCACTCCAGTAAAGATATACATTTTTTAAAAGTTGGCTACAGTGATTGTAGCATGTACGTGTAGCGGTAGGTGGCAGTTGTTCCTTTGTGGAACAGATTCCAAGTGGTTTTAATTGTACCTTAACCATGTTCTGCACAATCAATGAAAGTGCACAAATTTCAAATCTGCACAATTTTCCTGCAGCTGTTTTTATTAGGTTGCACATATTTTAAATCTGTGCAGATAATGTTGAACGCAGTCTTTGAACGTGCGTAATTTTTGTGCCTTTTGTGCAGTTTTTTAAAGGGGGTCATGATGGTTACCACATGGAGGAAGGATAGACCGGGGCCAGTGGTGCAGGATTCCTATTCCCTTTCAAGCCTCCAGCTGTATAGAATTCCTGTACAAACGAGTAGTTTTGGGGGTCGTTTCAAAATCCTTTTTTTCCCTGACATTTATTTTGTCTGGGATCCTACTTTTATTGCAGATATATTTCTAATCAATACATGTGTAGCTCTAAGAATTTTCCAAATTAAATGTTTAAGTTAATAGCTCTCACAAGGAATTTTTTCAGAGCGAAGAATATTCCAAATTAAATGTCAACGGGAATTCAATTGCTCTCATGTGGCAGTATTTATCAAAATACTCAAATGGTGAAATTTCTTGTGGCATTCAACAACCACATTCTTTCTAAAAAGTGTTGTTATTTGAGTTAACAGTTTTGTCATACGTTTCTGGATAGGAAGGGGCTAGGATTTTTCCATAACCTCATTTTTGATTCATGTTCAGAAACCGAATAATGAGTCTGCCTTTTTCCTTGGAATCCTTTTTTCCTCACTTCAGTATTCTGTCAGTGCCTTTTCTTACTCGTAGACCGTGCTCAGTAACATAGCCATGACTTGTGTGTCTTCAATGGATGAGTCAGCAGACACATCTGTCTTCAATTACAACACAATAGCTTTGTGACATTTCTAATCATTGTTTTTGTAGGGCATCTGTCATCAGTTTTGGCCCCTTCCCTTACCCACAGTCCTTGAGAGGCTGCCAAACTTGAGGGGAGGGATACAAATGATATTTCAAATGTTTGAAATTGATAAAATTGAAAAAGAGGATTAAGGAAATCATACATGTAGGGGACTTCTGAAGCACTTTAACTTGCTAGATGTTTTCAGCACATTGGCAGTTTCCTGAGGAAAAACGAATACCTTTTCTTCAGGGTGACCAGTCAGAAGCTGAGTGAAATCCATTATCTACATTTGTACACAGAGCATGTATGTACCTTGAATTGACACTTTACAGCCATTCACTTAATGGCATCAATCCCAAATGTGGTATTGATGTTAAAGTTAAAAAAATGTAAAAACTATTTCTAAATGAAAGTACTAAATAATTTCAAACCATTACAAGTCCCAAAATTAAGCATTCAAAAGTAATATTAGAAGTACTTGTATGTGTATGGTTTCAAATTAATGTCGGCTATATTTGGATAAATACAGAGATGCATGTGTCCTGTAAAATGTCTTGTTGAAGAGCAAATGCAACAAACTCATGAACTTTTGCACGAATTTGGCCCCTGTTGTTTGTCAAAGTAAAGTCCTGTTGACTTCATTTCAAGTTTAACCAGTGAGATTTAACAGACGCCACAGTCATGTCTTTCTGTCATTTCTGTGCAAGACAGTGGATGACTTTATGTCTGTCTGAGCTTTACACGAACAAAACATAACACACAGTTGACACGTTATGTCCCTCTGGTGGCAAAGTCAAATTGTAGGTTTTTAGGTCTTTGTTGAATCATTGTATGTGTCTGTCAGCAGTTTACTAATCATGTATATTGAGAAATACTGTGTCATGTTTGATTGCATTAATTTTTGGAGTATGTCATCCCTTCACTGTCAAAACTTACAAACTGAGATGTGCAGTCATTTGCCAAAAAAATTATCCCATTCTGACCATGTTGTTTTTAAGGATACGTGGGCATTAGACATTCATAGCCGTAGCTGCAAATGCTAAGAAATCCGATTCATAGGTTTTTGTAAGTTATTATTCCATTTTAATATGTACATGCAAGTTTTTCTTCATAAATGTTTGAAATAATTAGTTGCGCCTAAATGCTATTCACTTTGGTATTAACGTTGTATTCATGCTTGTGCTATTTAAACTTCTTATTCAACACATGACACTGTAATTACATGTAATTAGAAATGATTGTTCTCACTGATGAATTTATCTTTTGAGGGTGCGGGGTGAGAAGGGCTGTTGGAGGAGTGACCTGTTTTAGGAGACTAGGGTGGGCTATGACTCAAAGCCCCAGGCTAATTGCATTAAATTGACTGTAATTCACAGTTGGCGCTGCTGTCATAACTCCCCAAAGTCTGTCTCTCTCCCCTCCCCTAGTTAACAACCATCCTTTGGCAAACTATTAGGGTTGCAGGATATACTTGCAAAAAAGGGTCCCTGCACAGGTACATGTGTAGGCGTGGTGTGGTTGCCTGTTTTAGAGGCTTACAAACATGCATCAAGCAGTTATGGAAAAGATTTGCTGTTCATATTTTATCAACCAGACAGGACTGTGTTGTTATTGCCTTTATTTTCAAAAAGAGTTCCATGGGCCGCATGGAACCTGTACCTGTCCGAGAATTATGTTGGGTTTCACAGATTAGCTTTGCATGTACATGTATTTTAGGATACGTTGCATGTACATGCAAGAAATCAGCTGCCTGAAGAGTTTCCTGTGCCCATTTTCAGACAGATAAAATCAGATAACATTTGTTGTTCGGAATGCGACAGATATTTATGAATGACCTGACTCACATAACAGGTGCATCCCACTCCAAGCTTGTCCTCTATAGATAAGGGACAGGAAAATGTGTTCTTCAAGACATTGTTAAGAACCATGAGATCATGGAAAAACATTCCTATACAGAATCGTCAGCCTGGCATAGCAATTTGCATGCATTAAGATGTCAGGAATGTTCAGTCACTCAGTTCAGTCACTCAGTTCAGTTGCCAAATATTCAAGATTAAAGGGTCTATTATAGCAAAATGCATACAACGTGTTGCTTGGGAGCTCATGAGTAAAATTCTAAAGCTTACATTACTTGATCAGTATCATTGAAATCCTGCAGAACAGCTGCTGATTAATTTTAAAGCAAGAGTTGAGAACAAACCTGTGTGACCCTTGAGATGCATTTGCTGTATACTGGTTTGTTTGACACAAGTTACATGTATCTGATCAGGTACATGTACCTATGACATGTGCATGTACCCCTACTTTCAAACAGGAATAATTTACAAGTAGTTCTAATCAGCGTCAGACCAAAGTGAAATCTATGTCTGATCATAGAGCAAGGACTGTCAATGTTTCCATCTCGGGCCTTGATGACTATCTTTTCTCACTCGCTTTCAAGACAAACATGTCGGGCATACTGAGTTTCCATGTCTGAGGGCTTAATTTTCAGTGGAATGATGATTCCTTCAGGGAAACAGAATTCCTCTCCAAGGTAGCCTCTTTAATGTGGAAAGCACTGGGCAATTGATGTTGTCATTGAGAGATTGATGGCTAGGCATGGCTTGTGGCTCAGTGAGATAGGACTTCCACGCACCCACATCTGTTGCTTTTCAACATATCATCACATTCCCCTTTCACTCACCAGTCCACTGAGACTCCTACTTCCTCCCATCTCCTGTGCATGCACTGCATTTGTAATGTTGGGTATTGCAAAACTGCATAGCCCTCCCCCCAGCCAAAGTAGTTGAATGTTGTTTGCCTTAAAAGGCAAAGACAGGCAACACATAATGCTTATGCCGTGACCTACCGGTCCCTTTGAGAGGAACAGTCAGTCAGGTATTTTTGCTCTGCACAAGCTCACACAGCATCCTGTCATGAATCACTAGATTCTGCTCCTGAGCTCATACGTATTTCATAACCTTTCACCTCTGTTAAATGACCCGGACAACCCCGTATGTTCAGCTCAAAGTCTCACAGGTATCTCCTTTGTAGAGCCATCATCTCACTCTTGAGGAACAGCCCAGCTCGTGATATTGTTTCACCTTGCTGCTTCCTGCTAGCTGATTTCACCTGAATTGACTCATGACCCAGTGTGTTAGCACCCACTGGTCCTTAAATGTTGATACAGTCCCAGTTTATTCTCTCAAGCTAGCGACATGTTGCATTATGAGAAGGGTGCTGAAACACTGCAGGTTTTAAAGGGACCATCACACTTACTTGTGCTGTGTGGATGATGCGTGCATCGCAGTTCTTATGTTCTCAGTTTTGTCAGTCATGAAAATAACTGCCCATTCAAAGTAATCTGGGTTGTAAAAGTTCCAGTGACATATCCATGAATAAAATTGAATATTGAAAACTTGGGTCTATTTCTGCAGATACACAATTCCAACATAATCAAGATTTTTGATGTCTTCAAACAAGTTGAAAAAAGTAGAAATTTCAATACCTCTGGTGGTGTATGTAATGGCCCTTTAATAGGTCATGCTGAGAAATGTTAAAAAAAAGCAGTACCTCATATCTGCTTGATCATATTTCACAATGACGTCCCATTTGTCCTGTTGCTGTGGTTATTATTGTCTGGTTTCCCTCAGCATAAGCTTACATTGGAATCTGAATAGTCCCATCTAGTGGCCTCTGCATTGATTATGCGCCAGCCCTGGCTGCAAGGAAAGCAGTCCTTAGTGTAAATGCCCATAAGAAATTCTCATTGAAGGTTGATTGTATCGCTTGGTTAAATCAAATTTTGTGGTTGAAATTCTTGGCAAGTGAGCACAGTATTAGCATTGGCCATGCTGATTGATCTCCTGACTCTATTCCAAATTGAGCCAATTGAGGCCAGTCATATGACTCTGACTATTCCCTGTGGCTTATGGAATGTCTTTGTATCTGTTGTTACCTGCAACTTCCAACTCACTGTACCAATGAAATGTTTACTTCATCTTTCCAATCAGGATAAACAAAAATTTTGGGGTCATTTTATTCTGTATTCAGGTTTTGATATTCCATGGTTTCTTCACTTTCTTCCTGTAATGCATCCTAGTTAACATGGTCATGCTGAATAACTTACTAGCTCCATGTATGTTTATTAACACTTGTAAATAAACCACCATGTATATTCTTGTATCTTAGGATTCATACCAGTACCTGCTTGTTTTTCTTTGACTTTTTAGCCCTTTTACAGCCTACGAAGTGATCACAAGTTAAAATAACTGTAACATACCTGTAACATTACATCCGTTTTTGGTATGTAGGTCTGAAACAAATTTCAGTTGACAGTCATTTTGAAGGTCTGTGGTTACAGAACCTACATGTATCAGGAAGTTTCAGGAAATAACATTAATTTTTCTTAAAAACAGAAAAGATACCCAATTATGGGAATTTGTTTTCATCAGACAACATAATCTTTCATTTGGGGTCAGTACCTTGTGTAATATCATGTCTGTAAAAAAGTTTAACTTATGTCTGTTTTTAAAAGATACCAGTTGATTATCGATGACCATTCAGAAATCCAGTGCATTTTTCTTTTGCTGTATTAAATGTGTTGCATGTGCATAGCTTGCAAAATGTGAAGGGATGGGAAAAATGTTTTACATGTCATTAAAAACTTGTTGCACTGCGATTTTTGGATATGACCATTGACAGTTAAGTGGTATTACTTTTTAACCTGACTTAATGTTGTCTTCTCTCTGTACCAGTACATGAATTACATCTTTCAATATTATTACATCTTTTTGGTTTTGATCAGTAAATACTTGTTGTAAAAATAAGTACAAAAACAGATTTTAAAAAAATTGTTTCAAGCAAAAGAAAAGAAAATGGGGATTTGCTTCAAGTGAAAAAGTAGTTCATTGTATAAATGCAAATTAACCAAACTGTCTTCATCCATAGTAGCTTTTTGTTAGCTCTAGCTAGTTAATCTAACTCCTGTCAGTGTATTCAATTGTTTTTAATCATATCTGTCTTGTTTAAGGGGAGCAGTAAGCAACTGTGTAACTCTTAGCAATATGTTTTCTCTTTCTT
Source organism: Acanthaster planci (assembly GCF_001949145.1). The sequence goes on along the minus strand of NW_019091578.1, from coordinate 256,079 downwards.
TTGAAATAGTTCGTGCAGACCAATGGACAGTACCAGCAGTATCAGATGCCAGCAGGTTACCAACACCCACAGCAGCAATCCCAACAACAACAACAACAACAACAGCCAGTTCCGCAACAGCAACAAACACCACAAGGACAAGATGGCCAACCTCAGACTCAGGCTGAAGCCCCAAAGGTACATGCCTGTATATATAGACCCCTAATAATATTGGGGGTCCATATATCAATGAGCATGTATCTCAGTGCAGTATACATGTACATATACAGTAGCATGTACATGTAATTATATGCCAATATATTATGCTGAACATCATGCACATACATAATGTCAGTGAATTCCAACTGGGATTTATCTTCAGAAGCATAAGGAGACATATCTCACTCAAATAAACAAGACTATTTCTAAATAGTTACTTAAATATGTGAAAACGTGCACTCTTAATTACTTGAGAAAAGTAAATTGAAATATTTAAACCAAAAATTTGAAATACAAAAATAGAGTATGTAAGGGAAAAGGCAGATTTATGTGGCACCTCTAGGTGCCCTTAGGAACAGAACAATTACCTGTTTTGCACCAATTAATATGCCTTGAGAAACCCTGAGGAGAAAAATAACCCTATCTGAAATATCCCCTGGTTCATGAGCAGGAAGCCACTGCCATGTTTGAGTAATGACATATGTTCATATTCAACCTGACTTTCAGATGTTAGCAACATACTCCCACTTCCGTTAAAGTTGGCCCATCAGCATACAGCATATATATACACCAAGAATGCATCATTTGTTTACTTGTGCTGAAAAATGCTGCTACTACATCTACATCTACTACTATTGAAAAAATAATAAGTCGTGCACCGTGAACCTGGAATGTCCTTATCCACAGTGCAGCATTTAACTTGTGATGTTAAAAAGGACAAGATGTGATTATAATGCTTTCAGACGACAACGTAGTTTTAAGGGGTATTGTTTTGGTCTTGCTGTACTGTGTCAGTCCCCAGCCTACAACTTTTGGCATGACCGTTGGGGTGGTTGTGGGTTAAAGGAAATGAACAGAGGTCGGGGATCTTCACCTAATTTAAACCAAATTGAAAAATAGGATGCTCTGTCAGTTCTTTCACCCTGGGGATACAGTTGGCTGTGGTTGGGAGGGGCTCTAACACTTGTTCCAGGCAAAACAACTCTAAATCAATTATCTGTCTGAAATAACAATTCTGACTTTGACAACAGGCCTTCACAAAAGTGCTAAGATTCTTGACTTTGATATTTAAAAGGGTAAAGTAAAGACTACATTGAATAAGAATGAATTCTTTTTCCTTGCAAGAACACATTCAATATGCTGAATGCATAAAAATGCACAAAACAGTGATAAATTCTTGCACAAATTAAAGAGTTTATCTTGTAAAAAATGACTCAGAATATTTAACTCAAAAAATCCCAACTCCCCCCCTTAAAAAAAATCGTCTGTTGTACAAGTAGTATACCTGGGGACATTTAACATTTGTTGACTGTTGTGGTGTAGGATATAACATTTTGAAAACTCAAGGGATGTATAGCGCCCTAGGGAAACTGTGCATACCTGAGCTCAAAACATCATATTGTACACATCACAGCAGTCAACAATTGTTATGTCATATCTCTTTGTCTTGATGATGTTTCTTACTTGTTTTTCTGAGTGATATTAAGGGGAAAAAGAATTTTTGAACATAAGCAGTTAGCAGTTCCTGTATTGTCCTGTACACTGTGGGGGGAGGGGTGTGTGCATGTTGATATGATGTCTAACGGTGTGTAGTGTGTGTGTGACATGCCTGTTATGTCACCTTGGCATGTGGTCGCTCTGGACTAATGAAAAAAAAAAACTGTGTTCAAGACAAAGGTATGATAATAGTGTTAGTCATTTTCAATGTTTACGGTCTTCAAGTGTACTGATAGATGACATAGATCAATGGACTTTTCTTTCAATTTGAAACACACAATGTAAACGACTTGGCACTGATCCAGCACTCACAATGCTGTGAACCCAGCCTAGTACATGACTGACAAACTCTGAAATTCTCAATAACTTCATAGAAATTGCCACATGAATGTTCTATTGCTCATATCCTGTCTGCAGGAGTCTGACCCTCTCATACTGTGCCTCCCTGCTAATAACCATTCAACAAAACAAGCACTTTCAAACGTGTATGTTGGGCATATGGGAGTGGGTGTATATTATGTGTGGTTTCTGTAAAAAATTACTGGTAGACCCTGCTGTGCTAATCCAAACAATATCATGTAAGAAGAACAGAATTGAACAGGATTGCTTGGTCACAACCTCCCCGCTGGTCTGGCTTAAACAGGTTATCGACCTAATTCATGTTAAGATAGAAACCTGCTTCCTGTTTCTCACGTCCTGTTGTGACCTGAGCTTGAACAGTGTTGAATCCCACAGAAAGCTGGCATGTGGTTGTGGTTTTTCTGCTATTACATGTTTGTTTATTTTCTGGCCACCCTCCTTTACTTGGGGGCTTATATAAGTTCCCTTCATTGCTTCTGAACAGCTAAGCTTTGTTCCCTGGCATTTGAAATACATTGGCTCAGGGCTCATGGGTCATTATGAAAAAAATTGATACTTTTGATAATACTCTAAGGATCTTAATCTGAGCATGAAAAAAATATTTTATTGAAGCAGATTACTTTTTAAAACTTTTATTATAAAGCTATATTTTCTTGCCCAAATTCATGTTTGAAACAGTAATTTTTCCACAAGGTCCTTTTTGTGCATTTTTTCACTAAAGGCCTATTAACACTGACAAAATTAATTAAGATTCGTTTAAAACCCTGTTCCAGTGATTTTTTTTTTCAAGTATTAACCTTCATTTTCAGACTTACATAATCCTCATGCCATAGTATTGGCTGAACCCAAAGTGTAATTAAATCAATGGTGAGTTTAACAATGTAGTTTCCATTAAGCCAATTGTTGATACTTGTAACTGAGGAAATTTAAAGTTCTAAAATAGACACATAAGTCTACACTTCCAAGAAAATTTCACCTTTCCTTTGAAGAAAAATGTTATCACAATTCACTGTTGGGAACTTCTTTAAAGTAACACTAGCAAATTGTTTCTGCAGCAGACTGATGGCCAGTCTATTACAAAGGGTTCACCAGCCATTGAGAGAAGAGACACTACAAATGCCAATGTCCCTCTTGTTGGCTTTGCCTCAGTTCCAACCTTCACAGATGCTGAAGATAGGTATGTGTACATGAAAGAGAAATACTCAAGGCTGTGTCCAAGTGATATGGCTACGGCTGGCAGAAAGAAAAAATACATGCATATGAGGGAAGTCAATTCAGCCACTTTTATGTGAATTACTAGCTACAGCTACTGATTTTGATGTGGTGTAACGCCTGAAGGATTTCTGTTGTGTAGTGGCACAAAATTTGATTTAATAGTACTTGAATGATACTTTAAATGTGTTCCTGATTTTGATCTGAAATTATTTTCCAGTCATTGAAACCTCTCTTGTTAGTCATGTTTTTCTTTAATCTGAGCTAAGACTAAAACTAATAGACTGTTGCTAAGTGGAGGCTTGAATCTAAATTTTTTGGGTAAAATTGATAAACTTCTCAAGGGCAGATTCACTATTAGTCACATTCAACATTTTTTTCTCTTTGAATGGTTGATTTGATCTCAATAGTAGTACAGAGACTGGCGGTCCTGGCTATGAAAAGGCTGAAAAGAAGGAGAAAGAGAAGAAGGCACGGATGAAGAGCATCAAGAAGAAACATGAAAGGCCTCCTAAACTCAACATCATCTCAGTGGATGAAGACTTCATCGTGGAGTGTTCCTTTGAGACGCATAAGGGAGAGAGGGTGCAGTTCAAGTTTAGTGTGGATAATGATAATCCTGATGACATTGTGGAGAAAATGGTACGTTAGATTGGTGTAGTGAGTCATTGGATGTGGTTGTTGTATTCGACCTTGGCTTATAAATTAGTCTTGTGAAGAGAGCCTTCGCTGCAGTTACTCAAGGATGAGTTCTTAATCTGAAGCTAAAAATAGACCTGTGTTTTGTTTCTATCCGGTTCGTAAGTGACTTCGTCACAAAGGCGGACATGACAGGATTTCCAGTCTTTCATTGGACAATCGTTAACTTCCAGTTGTGTGGTTCTATGTAAACGGCGATCAATGCATGTAACTCTATGTGCAGTGCACGTGTGCAGTGGGCATGGTTTAAACTGAAGTGACGTCACACTTACAAATCGGATAGTCTAAGTGGTAGTGTCTCCACTATCCTGAGCCCTACACAGAATACTAGATTTAGACATGTCCTGAACCTCATGCACTTCTATGTCAAAACTTCTGTGTCTTCCATGTCATCCTCTTTAATCTTTTCAATTCTAGTAAATGCATCGTGTAACCAACCACTGTGAAAATAAGTAAAGTTGTAAAGTAAGATGAAATTTAGGAGGTGCTCCTATATTTTGATGAAAGGGCATGTCTGTATCGATTTTTTCCCACACAATTATTTTCATGATGATGTTTTTCAAAACTCGTTTTTATTGAGTGCTAGGTCTGAAAACTTCGAGTTTGTAGAGTCGTCAAGACAAACTGTACATTAACCAAACCTTATTCATTTACCTTCAGCTGACAAAAGACCTGATCCCGAAGCAGTACACTGAACTCTTCATTGAGCAGTTGCAAAAGATCTGTGTAGAGGCCAAAAATACTGGTCCCATGAAGGCCACACCCATTACCACCTCGGCAGAGACAGGCCCAGCAGACATGCCACCTTCCTCTGCCAGTCCCAAGGTTGTAGATCCCATGACTGCTGCAGCTTTGACAGCAACATCTGCTGTACCAACCTCAGTTGCTGTGACTTCATCATCTTCATTGGAGACAACAAATGATTCAAATGTACCCAGTGATGATAGCACCAGCCCACCTCAGGTATCATGGGAATGGATGTTTTGTTCCATACCCTGGCAGAATTCTTCCAAATTCATCAGGAAGTTTAAGATTGTGCAGGAGTGTGGAAGATTAGGGTCTTGATATCCAGTGAATGTCTAAGTACAGAAATGGGTCATTTGTTTTTCTTGCACTGTGGAAGAATTGGGAGCATTCATAAGAAGTATGCTCAGGGAGTTTGGATTAACAAATATGAATGGTTTACTGTTATTTCCTTCCGTCCCTTGTGAGTCTCTTCACAGAGCACCACATCACAAATGTACAAATATCTTTTGTCTTTCAACTTCATCATATGAATATTCATTTTTTTTGGTCATACCTCTTTAACCACTTTGCGCCAGGGGCATTTATGAATGCTGATGATGCAGGGATGGGATAATTTTTTTTTAATATGTTTTCAAAATTCTTTAAAAACTCATATCTTAATTTACTGGACACTTACACCCACACAAAGAATTTTCTGGTTTCTACTCTAATCTGACAGACAACATCTATTGACGCTGCAGTATTTCAGCTAGGGCTTGCTGTCTTGTAAAAAGAGCCTAGATTGTGCGGTGTTATGTAATTTTCTTTTGTTCACAAATCTGGCACAGTGTGCTGCTGACCTCTTTTCAGTAGGGGCCAGATTAGCGTGCAGCGGTACTGTGTGGCTCATTGCTGCGGTGGTGGAGTGCTTTTGTCCCCGTTGGTAATCCGCTCACTCTAAATGCCCCAAACTGTGGTATACTGCTTCAAAACAAGGCTGGATTATCTCCACTGTTGAGTGAAAAAATGTCGGTAATGCCCAGCAGTCTGGTCTTATGTTACGAGTACGGGCTTTTGTAACAAGGCCCAGTTCCCTTTGTCTGATTTCGGAGACCCCGGCCACGCATATAAAGAATACGTGTTGAGTACCGGCAACCCTACGGCAAGTGGTTAACAAGCATGTGAGACGACTGTTTATTAAACTTATAATTAGTTAGTGATTTCTAAGCAGATGTGTTCTTATGTTACTGCAGGTCACTGGGAGTAAATTGCCAGATGGCTCCACCAATGTTACCCCTACTGACAGTCAAGGTCGTCCATTGTCACCAAAGAAGGAGCCTCCTGATCCATCCAAAGTGGTTGACCCCAGTGGGAACCTGGCTCCAGCCCCAAGTCCCCCTGTAAACACAAATCAAGTCCCAGGATTTACTGCTCAACCCCAAGTCCCAGAAAGAATCGAAGCCAGTATTAAACCGGAGGCTTGTGTGGTAGTATCCAGTAGTGGGAATCTTCCCCGGACCTATGCGGAAGCCGCAGGAAGAAAGCCTGACCAAGTCTTGCAACAGCAAGGTCCTTTACAGGGTAGCCAGTCACAGCCACAACTCCACATGCATCAGCATGCCCTTCAGGCATCAAGGGGTCTTGTCTCACCGGCTACCATGGGGGATATTCAGCAACAAACTCAGCCTGTATCTGTGGGTAATCCCCCTGCTGTGACATCCCAAGCAAGCATACTGGCCCCGCAGCCTGTGTACCCGATCCAGATGATGCAACAAGGTGTGCCAGTCCAACAAGTGATAACAGGACTGGGGGGAACACCACAAATATACCCCATGCACATGCCGTCAGATGGACAGCAGTTTATCAGTAATACCTACCCTGTCCAGCTAGAAGGACAGAGGGTGTGGGTTTCTGGACCGGGTCCTGTGCAGATGTCAATGGTTCCAGGTTTTCAGGCCCAGATGCAGGCTGGCATGCAAGTCCAAATGCATGGACAGGTTCCAGCAAGTGTTGTCCAACAACAGAACCAACCAATGGAGCCTCAGAATGTGTATTCCACAGCAGCTGTCAGTCAGATGTCTGTCCAGGGAGGCACAGTGCCACCGTTGATGCGACAGTCATCTCAGAACCAGCAACTGGCACAGCAACAAGCTCAACAGCAGCCACAGCAACCTTTTCAACAGCAGCCTCAGCCACAACAGCAGCAACAGCCAGTGCAGCAACAACAGCCAGTGCAACAACAACAGCCACTTCAAAAGCAACCACAACATCAACCAATTCAACAGAAGCAAATGCCACAACAACAACAGTCTGGGATCTCATCACACAGTGCAGCCTTCCAGAACGTGCCATTTGGAAAGCAGCAGGGAAGTGCCGCCTCTCTAGCCGATCTAGATGCCAAACTCCATCAACTTCACAAGAGGCCTCAGAAGTCTGCTTTTACTCCAGCTCAGAGCCAACCGCAGTCACAAGTCGCAACACCTGTCCACTCACAACCGTCCACTCCAGCATCAGTGCCGGGATATAGTAACATACAGTCACAAGGAATACCACAGTCCCAGCCACAGGTTAGCTACCAGCAGACACCTGTACAGGCACCTGTATCCCAGGCACCTGCTCAGCAGATTCAACCACATGTAGAGCAGCACATGCTGGTAACTCACTCCCACTCCGCTCCAATTCTTGTCCCTGATGTAAATGCAGGTGTTCAACAACAAACACCCCAGCATGTGCATTCAAGTGCTTCGCATGGCATTCAACCAAGTACCATCATAGAGGAGCCCAGTGCAGATGTGGCTGGTCAGGATACAGCTAAACCATCAGTTCAGTCCAGGCATCCTTCTTTCTCTGAAACAACCCCTGTTAGCTCAGCCAATGAAGGCAAGTTGCCTGAAATATCTGCAGAAGTTTCCAAGGCAGCTGAAGTTGTGAAAACAGAGCCAGTCAAGACCATTTCAAGGTTCCAGGTGCAGCATGTCGTTGAGGATCCTGTGAAGGAAAATCAGCCCAAGAAAGATACTGAAATGGCTACACAAGCCGTACCAACGTCAGATGTCAATGCAATTAGTGATGTAAATAAGAGAGAGAATAGGGCACAGTCAGTGCCAGATGTTAGTGTAGCAGAAAAGAGTGCTTTAACTCGAAAGTCTTCCATTGAAGTTGATGCAACTGTTCCCCTATCAAGGGAGAGTATGGCAACAGGATGTTTAACCATGACACCAACATCGGGTGTGGACACCAGTGCTGAAAAAGTAGCACCAAAAGAGGAAAGTGCTTTTTCAGTAAAATCATCAAACACTGAGGCTGTTAAAACAGGTGCGCAACTGAGCAAAGTCTCATTAGAGGGAACTGAGAAAAAAGAATCGGTGGCATCTCGCTTCCAAGTAACCACCATCAAAGATGAATTTACCAAGGTTGAGCGAGGTGTTGCTGCTGAGAAGGAGACCCCAGTACCACCTCCACTGACAAGCATAGAAGCACAAGCTAAACCAAGCCATGGTGCTTCAGTGAATGCCCAATCCGTTCCAGACCAAACATCCAGCCAGTCCAAACCACCAGATGCAGTCGGAACATCCACTGTTTGTCCTCCATCCCACACTGCCCTGGAGCGCAAAGTGTCTGGTGAACGAGGGACACCAGATAGTATAGCTTCAGATATAGGCTCCTCATCACATCCACCTGCAACAGATTACAAGGGACAAGGTGCGATGGTTACACCACCTGTCAGCAGCATTCAGCCTGAAGGATACTATAACCAATTCCCACAGCAAGCATTCTTTGCCTATTCAGCTGAGAGATTGTCACCCGGAATGCAGGTAATTATTTCAAAGGCAATTTTGCACATACCCTGTAAGTTGGAAGTGTCAGTGAATTGCAGAATGTCAATGGCATTATTCTGCCCAAGTTTCAAATTTTACAATTGAATTTCTTAATTCCATGCTTGTGTATTGTACAGTTGTTTCTTATTTTTTCTGCAGGGACAGATCTTCGGGCCAGTGAGTTTTAACTTTGATGAAAATGAAGACAGGCCAGAGCTGAAGGAAATACTTCAAAGGTAAAGACACCAAACATCTGTTCGTAAACTGTCGTGAAGAGCACTTGACTCTTTGGTTTATCAGATTTTCTGGAAGTGTTCAGTAATCAGCAAATGGTTTGCGAAGACAAAAGGTTTTTTTTTATTGGAACACAGGTTTGTCTGTCTTGCTAGCCTGAGAGTTTTTCAACAAGCTTTATTTCAATCTAATTATTCTGATTCTCTTTGAGACATATTTTAATAATTACCCTTTTAAGTCTTAAGCCCTAATTTTTCTCCCTTCCACTAGGCACAGGGAAGAACAAATACAGCTGCTTCAGAAGCAACAAGAGGAGTTGAAGAAATTCCAAAAGTCACGCTCAGCTCAGATGTTCCTACCATCAGCCTATCTTCCACCAGTGTACCAACAGATGGCTAGTCATCAGTTCTACCCATTCCAAGGTGGCTTGTTACCACAAGGCTATCCGATGCCACCAGCTTTTGCAATGCCACAAGATCCCAGTGTGTACAACATGCCTGGGGCTTGGCATCAAGGTATGGTCCCTCTCATGGGTGGACAGATCCAGGGTCCTGTGGGTGTTAGTACTGCCAGTAGCTCCTCCACATTGACTAGCGTCTCGTCTGTGGGACAGCTGATTGGCCCTGGTCCAGTGTATTACCCTAAAAGGGGTTCCATCACACCGTATACCATACCAGCAGGATTTGGTCGAGTGGACATGAGTTCAGCTGGAGTGCCACCATCTGTGCCTACCACGCTCCCACAACTACCACCCACGCCAGTTCTCTTTAATAAAAGTGAGAGTTTTGCAGGCCTAAACAGCAGTGGGCTCCCAGATACACTGGAGGCACGGCAGCGAGCAACAACCTTTCCAACCGTGGCAAATACAGAAGTGAACAACATGGGCAGTGTAGGGGCACAACCAGCTCCATTGGACCCCTCAGCTTCTGCTTCTCTTGATGCAGCTCAGCAGACTTCCAAGCCAGTGTTCTATGTACATGAGTCAGGAGGTAAGCGTGTCTTTTCTCCAACTCCTTCTGAAGGAAGTCTCTGTGACACTCAAGAACCGGTGATTACTCCTGAAGGAGAGGAGCCTCCAACCAAGTTTGCCGAGTACAGGGCTGATGGAGGCACGTCCCATGACCCCAAAGAGGTCATGTCTGCATCCTCTATCGAACCATCTGGTAAGAAGCCTGTCTTCACTGAGGATCAGTTCAAACTGGCTGAAATAGCTAAAGCGCCTCCTAGAACGGCAGTCACAGAGCCTGAAAAGAAGATGAGCCTGAATGAACTACGCAAGAATCAAGTGAGACAGGATTTGCAGAGTAACATTGGCTCAGGAGGGGGAACAGGAAAGCCTAGCGGTCAGCAGGAATAAACTCAAGGTCACCTGTTTATTCAAATGTACAATTCAATTGTAAACAATTAATAACACGATGAAAATTAATTCCATCCAATCTGGGTTCTCTGGCAAGATGGGTGGTGCATTCACGTGTGTTCCTTAGGAATTTGGGCCTCAGCCCAACTCTATCAGATCCTTTAAAGTCCATTAGGAAGTTATTGAGGATTTCATAGGAATATAGAAAGTAGAACCCAACCACTGCAGATTTTGGTGTCCCTTGAAGTTACAAGTATAAAGATAATGGCTAAGAAAATTGGCAAAGTACCTGCTCAGGTTTTTGCAAAAGATAAACCTGATCTCTCTAGCATGTTGGAAAAGGTCTCATAACTGGAAGGATTCAGGACTTGAGGGGTTACTAAACAAGGATGCCTGTTTTGACTACCCATTTGACATTTTATAGTGCCAGTTGTGACTACTCAATTTAGACTTGGTTGCATGTTGTTTGTTGAGACACCTGTAAGAGCAGCATCATTTATTTGATGGATCGGCTTTACATGTGGCTCTTAGCAAAATAAAAGCTTACGGTCTGACCAGTGATCATTATTTGGGGTAGGACTAGTACCTGTCCATTAAAGTAAAGAGTTCTGAGAACTTCATGGATTAGTTAAAGGGTGCATGTAAGCTAAACATAATGTAGGAGAGTTTGCTGCCACCAAGTACATGTATTTTAAAGTCTCCATTGATGCTAATTGCAGCTCTAGGAATTGTATCTGCATGAATATTTGAGATTTCAGTCACAGGAGCATTTTTATTTTGACCATCAGTTCTGATCGTTGTGATATTTACGCACGTGAAAGCACCACACCATATGTGTATCAAGTATTCGTGTTCAAGTATTATTCCAAGCAGTTAATCAGTGGGTTATTATGTACATGTATTAGTCATTGGATGAAGCACCATATGTTATAAACTTTAATATCACCATTCCAGCGTTGTGCACATGTAAAGGGACCTTTTCTGTATCATATACACCTGCCACCTGGTTCAACTGTATTATATCTTGTCTAATGGTGGTTGATATTCTAATTGTCCAAATATAACAAATATTGCCTTTTTTAGTTCAAATTGAGGCGTGAAGACAAATGAATGGTTTGTGATCTTATGCTGCTTTCTTTGTTTGTGTGTGTGTGTGTGTGTGTGGGTTTGCTCTTGCTTGATTATTGGCAATGTGAGAAGATCAGACACAGTCAGTAATGGTATTTAACCACTTGATGCTGGATGACGTATAAACTCACACAATCTGTTCAGGTACTTCATAGACGGCAACTTTGAGCCACTGAGCTTTTGGCTCATGTCATGACCCAAGCAAAAATGAGGAAAGATCGTGGTGATGCTTTTTTTGCCTTTCATCCATTAACTTCAAGAGTTTGATCTCATCATATTTGGATTATACCTTAGCATAGATACCAAGACTGTTTGATGTGAAGTCTTAGTAGGCAGTTAGACGTCATGCCTTGCAAGATGTGTTTGTGATTTGTATCATCAAATAGACTGTCCACTTGCCTCTGGATAAGCCAGCTTCAACAGCCCATACACATGTCGAACCACTCAGCATTTATCTCAATTAAAGGAGCAATTCTTTTTTGTAACTGAAGACCTGACAAGTTGGAAGCAGAATTAGCACTTTCTTGAATAGTTGTTAGTTCGTAGTTCCCCTGTTAGTTGGATAGCAGCTATAATCTTAATGATATTTCTGTAGTGGGTTTGGGTATACTGAAGATATTAAAAGTAGTTTTCGAATTCTGTTGGACTTGTGAGAGATACAGTGGGTTGAAATGACTGTACTTACGTTTTAACATGAACCCGTATCTTCGCAGTGTCATTAATGTGTACATATGTGTATGAAATAAGCCTAAAATGGTGTGAATGGCAACCTAATATGCAAGTTTTTGTAGCACTTTGCCTGATGCAGAATAGCCATTGCCTTTCCTTATTGCTGCTGATGAAGCATAGTGCTAGAATGCATCTGATAAAAGGTGATGCTTTTTGCTGCACATAAACTGTTGTAAATATAACTGTATTATTATTATTGTTATTATTGATATTATTTAAACATGGAATTGTAAAATTCAAGAGAATGTGCCTGCTTAATTGCTAGGGGTAAGTTTAACCAATCAAAAAAGAAGTGAAATCTATAAAAAGTTAGTAGTGAAAGAATCCAAAATTAATTTGGCTATGAAAATGTCCAATAATACACCAGCAAATAAGTTATATCTCATGTCATCTTACTGACAAATATTTAAACATGACAGAATGGAAATGCACTATAGAAACTTATCAGAGCATCTGTGGTTCTCAAAGTGCCCGTACCAAAGACAGTCTGCTTCAATCTTTTCCAATGATACAAACATCAACCTTGCCAGTGGTTTCTGAATTACTGACCACACCCCCTTCCCACTCTGCTCTAGTGCTTTCTTGTGAGAATCTTTGATCGTTTGCCATCTACAAGTTACCCTAGCTTAAGTTCCATTTGAATACAAATTATTTCAGCTTCCATAATATTAATTGGCATTGGTTACATAGTATACACATCACAGTTTTGAAGCTGCTTAAGCCATTTCTACGTGTTATGTAATTAACAATTGTAAAGTTTTATTGTGTGTGAGCACTTGTTTGAAGATTGTACAATACTGTAACCATCCACCACCAAAATCTGTACCAATAATTGAATGTTAATGTCTGCCTTATTACTAAAATTATAAGGGACTTGTTTTGCATTGTTGACTATTTATGACACACCTGATAACTTTCACTACTGAACATCAAACATTTTAAAAATAGTAACCTCAACTGATTACATATTACAAAGAAGTTTACTAATACCATTCCAAGTCTTACTTCTCCACCAAAATTTAATATAGTCTACAACACCCCGTTAGTTGTGGATAGAAATTTTACTGAGCTGTGCATCTGTACATATACTTTTTGCCCATGTGCATGTTTCTTACCTCAAAAAGGTAAAGTGAGACATTGTTCTGAAATTAGTCTTGGGTAGATACCCTACACTTACCACAGTCTCCTGTTGCACAAGGAAATCAACTGAGCACAGGGTTCCGGTTCTTCTCACAAACACAATTAAGTATATTCTACCAATGCCACCAAAACAAAATATTGAAGTTGAGGTCATGGTTCTTCTGTCAACAAACTGAAAAGTGAAATCACTGAAGTAAAATTCAAGCAGTAGTGTTTATAAATTCATGAGGTAATCAAACGGATATTTTGAATTTCCTGAGACACTGTTGGTGTCATTTCCAGTCTCATACTTCTGTAAGCACACAGGTTCATATATAAGCTTTCACAAGTTTCTGCATGAAGGTACAGGTTTGATATTTTTGTTCATTCTTGGAATAGGTCCCTCTTATGCCCAGTTTTGAATTTTGAAAGGCACAAAAAAATCTCTTTTCCTCAGTTGTGTTTTGGTTTTTCCTAAAGCTCCTGTCTGATATTTATCTTTTTTCTCTACAGTAAGAGACATCAACCAGCTTAAATGTATTTGTGTAAAGGCTATTGTAGTGTTAAATCTTTGTAAAATTATTCTAGGGAACTTACATATGAGAAATTGTTAAAATATAACAACACCAGTCATCAAAGTTTGATTGTACACAGTGTTTCTTGTCACATTTTCCAGTGTGGCATAACTGTGACCAACTCCTCACCAATCCTAAGCAGGGAATGTTTAAGGCTCTTTAAGTTAAACAAGAAAAAATAACAGAACTAATGTGAAGTGATTACACCTTGTAACATTTTGGCTTGTAATCTGTCTTGCTGAGTCAATTTTCCTGCTTACTGGGTTCGTGAAATTGGTTACAGGTCTTTACAGGTGTGTAGGTATTGGCCAGTTTCTGTATTTTAATGCACTATGACTACATTGTCCATGACATGAACAGATTAAAATTTGTTCAATTATATGATACCTATATAGTATGAAGGAAGGTACATGTATGTGCTAGGTCAGGTGGCTACAGACTAATGGTGGAATGTCATCATTTGTCCGTCTTCTGAATTGGCTGTATTCTGATGGAAGGGACATAAATTTCACAGGGTTAATTTGAGCTGTTTAACTAGATTGTAATGTGCTATGTGTACATGTGTAAAAAAGGCCTTTTCAAAAAAAAAACAAAACAAGCCAGGAAATCCTGTTGTAAGATTGTATACCTTTGCATACTTTGACTACACAATATATGGTGTATTTAAGAGTAGCAGTGAAGTAGTAAACTTCGGTCATATTGCCTTTGCACTTATCCCCTTTATATAAAATGCACTTCAATCAATTATAGCTTTTGTATCAAAAGTTGCACACCCCTAGTCATCAGTTCTTATTACCTGTTTGTCTAGAGCAGTAGCATACCAAGCTGTGATAGGAAAGTCATAATGCATAACTAATGTCATTAAATGGTGCCAGTTTAAAACACTGTTTCTTGAAGTTCACACAGTAGCAGCTGCCTTCCAAAAACAAACAAGAAAATTGTATTCCAAGGAATCGGGGTATACCAAGATGAGATTTGTTGACATTGAGGAGAAGGAGCATTTCTTGGGATGGGGAACACCTTGCAAATACATCTTCCTTTTGGGTCACCATTCTTTTGTTGTTTTGTCTTGAACACTTTTTTATTCCTTAGTCATGAAACCAACACATTTAATGCAATTGAGGTTCTGCATGGCAGCCATTTTTCTGGTAACAGCTTTTGTTCCTCGGGGAGACACATGAGCAGACATTTTGTACTGACCCTCCATTGCAAAAGTGGTTACAAGAAGGATAGTTGCCATCTACAACCTCTGTTGTGGAACAGTCTGTCAAGATGAATCACACAGACAAATTTTAATCAGGCACATACTACATTGTTTAATAGTAACAAATGTACCTGTAGTGGATTTAACCATGTATTGGATGAAATGTAAAACCAATCGCTACGTATTGTTACCTCAGCAAAAAAGTTGTAAGCCCGTTTCCTCCACTTATTTATAACTATTAACAAAATATTCCTACAGTAATTATATAAGATTATTTTCAAAATGTACTCAAAATGCTACAACTTCAGTTTTATAGGTCACTTCATTGGACCCCCCCACACATGTATTGGTTAAGTTAATTTGAAAATAGGACACATAGCAGGTAAAAGACAGTTTGATTAACCATGTTCCCTAACATAAGACCAACATGTCTCCAAATTGAATTCTGAGAATTTAATATTACTGGAAAGATCTGGAAAAGGGATCTGGGAAAACCATGTAAGCTCTGCTGATATCAATTGATGTTACACCTGTGAAATATTAAAAGGAATCAAGTGTTTGATACCTGTCTTTTTTGGTTTAAGAATTTTTGTTTCTGTAAGTAGTAACTGATGCATACATGGCAACTTAACAGTTATTTAGTTGAAACTGGTAAGAAGGAACTTACATCAGTAATTTTTTTCCTTTTTCTTTCTGTCTGAAATTGATTTCAGACACGCCGCATTAGGTCACTTGGATGACTACTGAAATTAGTTTGTTTCTCCACACAAACCTGGTAATTATTTCATTTTCCACAGTTACCTTTCTGAACATTATATTTTCAACTTGGTTGGATTTCTCTGATAATTTCACTTTAACTTTTTTCCTGTATAATTTCTTTTGTTACTAATAAGTTATTATGTACTTGTATATTGCAATATATTGATTAATGTGTTAATGATTATGTAACAATTAAGAAATAAGAATGGTATTTGTCCCTTGTATAACCCCAAATATTTAACATTTATACACAAAGTGGTTTCAATTCACACGTACACGTAACACACAAAAAAGGAAAGAGAGCAAACAAGAAAAGAACTCAATCTACAGTGTGTTACGATGAGGTGCACATATTGGGTTTTGATCATAAATTCCGAAGGATCTCAGAAGAACTATGGGACTAAATGAGCTTTTCTGTAATTACTGTTTATCCAATGAGTTGCATACTGTTATCATGCATTACTTTGAGTTGTTGTTGCAATGAAATAGCAAATAAGAAGTAAAAACGGATAAAAGACATTGCACAGCCCATTGTAACGGCTACCCCAGCACATCACTTTGTCCTGTGTCTTTTGTGTCGGTCTCTTTTCAAGTTACAGTTTCCCTTCAATTTGATTTGTTAGGAATCTTGAATTGCTTTACAGTAAGCTGAAGTTTTATGTACGAAAAATCAGGTTTACCGTGTAAAATGTGCAAAGCAGAAGTCTGCCGCAGTAAGGAAAGAAAGCAAACTCAGTCAAAGCAGGTGGCAGTGTCAGAAAATAAATGCCCTTTGGATTTTATGGAGGTGTTAAGAAAGTGGTCCATGCCTTGATTACAGCGTATTCAGTCATCTCACTGGGAGGCAAATTCTCAGTCAAAATCTGCACTCGATCTTGTCAAACACTTGATGTCCTCTGATTTCAAGACGTGGATCTGGAAGTCAATATCGGAGTTGAACTCTTCTATATAACAGATACTTGGATTGGACCCTGCACTAAAGCCAGAGGTGGATCAGGTGCCTTGACTGACACGGTCGAATTTTGCTTCATTGGATTATCTTGGCCATGGCTCGTTGATACGGTTATTGGTCCCCAGACCATAGCTGCAGGTGGTTTCTCTGTTGTACCTGCTCTCGTCAGATTTACTTCTTTCTTGTTAGGAGTTGTGTTAATTTCCTCCTCGGAGTCTTCGCCTGCATTCATAGTTGGATGCAAGTCTTGGACTTCTCCTGCTCTCAGAAGCCGTCCGCTGCCAGATTTGCTCCAAGGAGCTCGCAGGTTGTAAGCCACAACAACGATTAAACCATACAAACCGCTGATGGGGTTAAACAGGGCCAGTACAGCCGCTACATCTAGCTTGGCCTCAAAATCATGGAAAGTTGTGCCAAGAATTAACATAGCCAGGGAGACATTGTGAAGTAGGATCTCTACACAGATACTGCGACGCTTCCAGATGTTTTGATGAAAGAGCCAAGCTAAGAGGTAGGCGGAGATCCAGCCAAGAGATGGGAGGAGGAGGATTGCAAAGACCATACCAATGGTGGTGTGCTGCATGTACCTCTCAAAGGCAACCACTTGAAGGATGCAATCACTGACAAAACTCAACAGACCAATCACAGTGCAGATCTAAAAGGAATAAAGAGGCCAATAAACAATTCAGACTTGACATCTTAGGGAGATAACAGGTGTAGGATAATAGTTTAAGTGCTAGATAACTCATAGCTTCTCTCACAAATTGATGAGTCAAACAGTTGCCGCCTAATTTCACAGAAGTGGTGAGCAGCAAAGATCGCTCAGCCAATTTCTGTGATAAGCAGTATTGAGCCAAGAACTAGTTGAAAATGACACACTTAGCAAGGCACTTTGGTTGGTAACCTGCTTAACAAGTTTCCATGCTGTGTAAATTGGCTCAAGCTATTGTATTAATATGGAGGGTTTTATATGGAAATGAAAAATGTCATCGTCAGATTTTTCAGACTGACTTTGGTGGTGTAGCATACCTTTTCAACAAACCAGGCCACGTATGCTGAATTCCTTTTGATGAAGTAGCCAATGATTGGTGATACAATGTGCAACACCAATCCTGAAATCAAAGGCCAAAGGGCAATGTGCAACGTTTGATGTGTCCAGCTACGTGAGTAGAGATGGAGCATGGCAGGTGCAAAGCCAATGGAAACGGCACTATTGACGGCTGTCAAACAGAAACTAAGAGAATAAAGCAACCAAGACTAATGATTGAAAACATGTTTGCACATTTTCACGTGATTTGTGTGAAAATGGGAAACAGAATACAAGTACACGTAACATTGTTCCATCAAAGACATTTCAAATGGCCACTTCACTCCAAAAAAAGAGCACCCAGAAAATGAAAAATAAAGGAAATAAGAAAAAAAATCTGCAAATAAGTATGCTATTCCTTTGTCAAACTTTGACGAACTCAATTGTACCCATGAGGATAAATTATAACTTCTAAGGCAATCCCAAGGGTTGAAGAATGCTTATGGAGGTGGTTTTCGTGAGTGCTTGGTTGGCAAAATTCACAAAAAATCCACTCACCTCAAGCACACATCTCCATTGATGTAAAAAGTCACCAAAGCAGTCAAGGCACTGGCTGGGCAAGCAGCTGTTAGTGTCATAGCAATGCTGTAGTGCCCAGGCAGGTTCATCAAGTGGTTAATCAGGAAGGCAGAAGCAGGGAACACCAGGTATTGTAACAAAGCCCCAGCCAATGTTCCTCCTAAGGTGTTCCACTGGCGTCGGAAGTCCCGTGGTTCGAGAACACAACCCATGGCAATGTTCAGCAACAGTGTTGTGATGAGCATCAAACAAGTGGTGGAGATGTAGACATACTCCGTGGTGTCCAATTCACCAAGATCTAAACCATCATCAGCATCCATTCTGAAATATTTCAATCTGCTCACTCTAGTGAATGATTTCTCATAGGAGTTTGTTATTTTTTTATTCCATATTTATTTGCTCTTATGGAACCACAGCTGTTGTCCAGAGTTTCTGCAATTGTTTATTACTAGCAGCTGTTTGAAAACTGAAATAAATTAAACCACTGTGTGAGATGTGCAGCCGTCACGCATGCTGCTCACTATGGTTGCTGGATCCCCAGAAACCTGCAAATCAGACTGGGTATGGTTTTGTCATTTGTATATATCATCTCGGAGGTCTGGTTAATTAAATTCTCTAGCCAAGCCAAAGAAACACAGCACGGCACTGAATCATACAGCACAATCGCCATAGATGTGGCACATTGTTCAGGTGCGTTTTAAGTTTCATATATTGCCTGCAGCTAGATCAGTTGAACAATTCATTATAGTCCCAGGCCAACCTGTCTTCTCTCCAACACCCGCAAACATGCTGGTACCAACTTACACATTGCAGTATCATCAAATACCAACTTAAATATTCATGTTAGTTGTTTTGCAACACAGGGTTCAAGTCATTTGTATTTACATTTTGGAGTGGTCAGCTAATTTGGAACTGACTTTTATCGATAGATACTGAAGAGGCTTCCATTTTGAGATTTCATCATTCAGTTCTCAGGTAACTGGAGCTAGCTAGTAACCTGAGTAAGACTGTAACACTATATCCCACAGCAGAAAATCACACAAAGCTTATCATTGCTTGCTGTAACAGTCTTAAATCTTATCAACCTGGAAGTTCATCCTCAGGAATGTTTGCTGTATTCAGAAAGAAATAATTTTTTTTATACAGCCAAATAGTTGAGACAATTACAGACACATTTTAAGACAAGACATTGGATTAAGGTCAATTTAGAAAATAATAAATAGAAACCAATGCAATATAAATTGACTTTTCCTAACGGAAAGCCCTTTTAACATTTGAAAATATGTAACAAAAATGTCACATATGACTTAATTCGGTAGCCAATTTATCCCTGGAGTTGCACATTTCCCCTAGCTATGTTGAACATGCTTTTTAAGCAAAGGACACAAGTTATTTGGCACATTTCTTACATTCAAAGCAGGGTAGAATACTTTGTAATATAAATAAATCAAAACGGACATGAATTATTTAATTATGGAAGTTAAATGTACATTTTTAATATGCAGTTTAATCCACAATTTGAGATACAATTGTCGTATTTGTCATTTATTCTACTGGCCTTGGTTTTCTTTCCTGACAGTATGTTTTTCTGGTGATCACAAACCGATAACCCCGGTACCAGCAAAATGTTAAGATGATGTCTGATGGATGGAAAAGGAAAAACTTTAATTTAACAGATGCCATTATTGTGAGGTTAATGCCTAGTTTTATAAGCAGCTATAAAAAAGACACTGATGAATTTTATTGCTTGAAATCTTCATGTGTGTGTGACATTAACATTTGGATCCTGTCAAAATGGTATTTCTCTCTACTTTTCTGTCCAACTTTTTGGAGCATTTTTTGCTAAAATAACGTTTAGGGGAACTTTATTCCAGCTTCCCCATCAAAAACATTGGGTTGCCACAGCACTCTTGACACCAACTCTATTTTGCAAGTTTGTTTCTATTCTGCTAGAGGTCCAATCTCAGATGTTTTTATTGCAATCCTTGTTTTTATTCTGGTTTGAAAGCTGAGAAAAGCCTGATTTGTAACCCTTTCCAAAAAGGTTACATAATGACAATGTGACATAGGTGCACTGGAACACACCCTCATGCTTCCTATCTCTCTTCAGGTAGATGCCTGTCCCACAACCAGACACCCCTCCCCCCACTCAAAATGTACAAAAGAACAATCTTTGAAAAAAAAAAGCACATAAACCAAAATAAAAAATGACACCAGATACACAGATTCAAGAACAAGTTATGAAACTAATTCTTTTAAATCTCACTTTCTGTACAAAGGTGATGGACTTCAGCCAAATTGAGCCACTTTGAGTTAACTAGAAGATTAATGCAATCACATTAAATGCATTGAAATAACATGAAAATAACATTTTACTTGCAAAGAAATCAATGCAAATTAAGGACACAATCATGTGATACAAAGTCAAATCATGTTTTAGTTGAATTTAATTTGTCAAAAAAGGTCACATGACAAGTCTATAAAAACAGACTAGTGTTGCTGTACATGAAATCCAATACATTGCCTTGTATAAGGAACCTATGTATCCCATGGCAAAATGCCACAATATCCAAATGTCACGTACATATTCCTGCAAAGCTCAAAGTCACAACTTGATAACAACTGGAATAAATCATCCATTGATTGCCATGATATGGGATACATTTTTTTTACCCTACCCCATCAAAGATGCACAGCACATTGATCCCTCTGGTGTAACAAACGCTATATCCCACATTACAACAGTCAATAATAGTTTCAAGTTTCCCATGTCTCCAGTCCAACCAAGACTTTGAAACCTTTTGTTACAAGGGCTTACAAAGTCTCTTATCAAATGTAGCTGGCATGCAATCCAAACAGTTAAATCAATACGGGCGTTTCACAAAAGTGCGTCTCCAAGAGTCTGCAACACATTGGCCAATCACAATGTGAGATATCTGTTGACCCAATACGCATTTGGAAAAGGTCAACAGATTTCGCCCATTGTGATTAGCCAATGCGTTGTAAACTCTTGGAGGCGCACTACTGTGAATCGTCCATAATAGCCATTAATCCTAGAATGTAACCAGAGTTTGAACTGTAATTACAGATAAAACATACAAATATTTGAAATACCCCATAAACTCGCAAATCCAAGTTTTAGTAAACTTACAGCTAGCAATCAATGCCTTTTCAAATTTCATCTCTGTATCTGAACACTCAATATCTGTTTACCCAGAAGTATAAGAATCCATACGATGGTTGGCAATCACTGCAAATATATTTTGAAATAACAAAACAAAAATGACCCCCCCCCGAAAAAAGGGGGGAGGAATGATTTTCAATGCAACAAAATACTTAATGTTCACATCTGAATACTTTGAAAAGGGGAAAATTGCAAAACGTTTGAAGGTCCAAGTCTTACAAGCTAACAAAATAAAAATATTTCCGGACATCTTGCAGTAAAAACAGATGAGGAGTTGATAATTTTTCAAGATGTATTTTTGCATTGGGGAGATGTTTATTGTATATAACGGGTTTGCCCTTACCCAATGTATATATAGGGCAAACCCGTTATATAATTAACATCTCCCCAACGCAAAAATACATCATGAAAATAGTTCCCGGTACCCGCTGCTTCTTTTGACTCGGACCGGCCAGCCGACCCCGGCAAGC
>NW_019091578.1:147699-234095 GCF_001949145.1 Acanthaster planci | reverse complement strand
ATTAATATATGTTGGGTAAGGGCAAACCCGTTATATATAAGTTGATAAATTCTGAGACATCTACACTGTGAAAAGCCAGTTACTCCTATTCACTGTAATCTTGACATCCTGGTTTTAACTTCTAATTTGATATCTTCATTTGTAATTCTTTCTTAATTATATTTCCCTACTCTTGATTAATTGAAAGATCTTGTTTGATTCAGCACATAAAAATATATGTACATGCCCAAGTGGATTCATTCAAACTATTTATAAAGGTTAATGCTAAAAATCCTGAATCCTAGTAACATTTTGACTATTCAGGACTGTAGGGCTTAATGTACTTGAAGGAATACAAGAGAAGTAATGGAGTAAAGGTTTGCAGAATTAACTATGCAAAGATGCATTTTTGACATGGCCGTCCTATCAGTCAAACTCAGTCAAGTGATCCCTATGTGTCTGTGTACTGGGGCAAATCAAGTGGAAGGAATTTTTGACTGTCTGTGACTGCTGCAGCAAAAGAAGGTTAATGAACTATGACCACAATGATCGTGGAGGTCAACCTCATTCAAAATGGGTCAAGAATTACACTGTAACATCAGTTAAGAATATTCAGTATAGATTGAGCTGCTACAGCCTAAAGGCCGGTTCATACTTGACGCAAATGCTAATGCTAATGAGTGAATTTGACATCATGACAGATTTTGCTTGTGTTGAAATGTGTTCAACTTTTACAAATTCTTAGCACAAATATTTGATCGGACATTACCAATTCGCATTCATTTTCGCTTTTGAAGTGAAGTATGTACCAGCCTTAACACTGCCCACTGACTGACACCTTACTATATCAAATTCAATGGCAAGCTCTTAAAATGATTTCGATTTCATTCTACCATGCCCACTTGTATTAATCCTTTCTGGTGATGACATCATGGATCTGTCAGAAGTGCACAGGTACTGTAACCTGACGAAACCTAGAGAGATGGGGGAAAACCTAAATACAGTATGTATTGGGGGAAACCGAGAGAATCAGGCATCTGCCTCAAATTGAAGCACCCCCTCATCAGTAAACAAGACACATGTTGGTGGGAATCATTTCATCTAGGTACTAGCACTCATGCAGAGACCATACTGAACAAACTGGTCGCATGTGTTCAGCATGTTCCACACAAAAAATGCATGGACCTGTGTGACATATGGTGAGTTCCCATCGTAGGACAGTTGTCACTATGCAAAAGCTGATCATCCCGTGGTCTCACACTGAGCGGATGCAGGGAAAACCCAGTGTCAGTGTCAGTCTGGTTCGGATTCGAAACCAGGTCACCAACTTCTCTCCCTGGAGGAGTACTGGTTAGAGTTTGCTGCATATAGTCAGTGGAGGATTTGTCTAAGATTCAGGCAAGTAATGACTACTAGGGTTAGGATATTTTACTGACATTTTTTCATGAAAAGCTACCCCTTAACTGGGACAAGAGAGAGACTCTGCGTTACTGGTTGTTATTGGTGCCACATACTAACAAAGGTAACAGATTTGGGAAATTACTAGTGTTTACTGCGTTCCAGGTGCATCTAAATAAACCAGTGTATGTGGCATGTCAAATCACATGAGATGGGCATGGTTACTCCTAGGAAGATTGCTGCTCAGTAAGAAAAGCTCCCTCTCTTGTTCATGAGTGGAGGCAACCATTTATACCATAACCATTGCCATGTATGGACACAAATCTCATGAGTGCTGTTGTCAAGTCCACTGTAAGTCCATCACAAATCAACCAGTCTTCAGCCAAGTTACGAGTTATTCACATGAACTGTGACAAGAGTATTCCTTTGTCATTGTTTGCCATTTTAATAATGACTGATCTTGTGCAAAAACTTGTGATGGACTCATGATCAATTACAACACCAGGCCTCACTCTTCAGACGGCAAGTCAACTGATATGAGTACAATAACCACTCAGACACGTGTCTTCATCAGCAACTCTAGCTTGTGCTTGTCAATTGTGGATGAGCCTCAGACTTCTTCCCAGAGTAAGAGTGGTTAAGACGTCCGAAGCAATCGATAGATAATGAGCAAATCAACAGGTGGATAATGAATATGCTTATATATACATGCAAAGACTTGATTCATATGGTAAAGGGGTTTGGTATAAGACAACAAGTGAAGTAAACGCAAAAGATGGCTAAGAGATGGAGATCTTTGATATGGGCAATATATCAATCTACCTTATTTACACTGACCAAAAAGTAGGTCTACATGACAATCCGCTAGTAATGTCTAAAAAAAAAACAGCTTCAGGAAGTTCAAAGATCACACTTAAAAATGCATCTTAGCATCCAATTCCTACATTCTGGTATTCTAAGGCAATCCCA
The DNA here is from genome assembly GCF_001949145.1 of Acanthaster planci. The sequence continues at coordinate 231,749 of NW_019091578.1, read as the reverse complement.
AGGTTGAAGAATGCCTCTGGTATTACTGAATATACCTTGGGACCCTGCAGACATTAGCCACAGCCATAACTGTGAAAGTTGTGGTTCTGGTATTACTGAATATACCTGGGGGCCCTGCAGACATTAGCCACAGCCATAACTGTGGAAGTTTGTTTCAGACATTGCCCATCTTCTCACCATAATTGATATGACAGCAGGTGCTTTGTGCATTGTGCATTATCTTGATGAATTCTACTGTGAACACAGACAACTGTCATACAAACTGGTTGATTCTGATCAGTTTCAGCAGCTTCCATTCTTCTCTTGTTCAGCTCGATTTAGCAAGGAGAGCACACATGAGGAGATTTGATGTAAACGGCACAACAGTTCACAAACATTTCTGTTTTTAGAATATAGGTTCAGTTGAGCAGCATGAAGTCAAAATATGAAGAAATTCCGCGTTAGTGTTCAAAGTCTCTTTCAAAGGTTCATAATACAGTTCCTTCAATCAAAACTATTGACGACAATGTTCTATGTCATTCTTTCTAACAGATGTCTAGGGATACCCAGCTCCATAAGTTTCCGTTCAGGCATGATGTGAAGATCAGGAATCAAGGACAGTACTCGTTCCCAGCATGTCATGACGAGGCTAGGTGTCTTCAGCCAGATTCTTGTAAGTGAGTCTGATCTCTCATCTCCTGTTGGGCTTATCACACCTCCGTGGCAGTAAAGGCAACCAGTCTAAAATCAAGCCAAGAAGCCAGGAAATTAATCATGTCAATAACTACTGATCAACCTATCAAGGCATTCATATCGGTTTAGTTAGGGTTGTCTGTTTTCAATAAACTTTATTTGGAAAAAATCCAAAGTCCTTGGGCACTTTGCTAGAAAGTATCCATCAGGCATATTGACTGTGCTTCAACAATGCATGCTTGGAGAACTCTTTTATTCCATTTTACTTTGTAAGTTTTTAAGCTATCATGTAAGAATCCAATTTAATTAAGCAGCTTGTGTAACTTTTATCAACTAATCAGGAGAAATGCTGGTAATTGGTAGAGCAGCAGAAACTAGATCTCTAACACTGTTGTTAGAGGGTTCAAATCAACAAAATTATGCACTGCATTGTGGGAGGACATAATGCAACATGATTTGTTGAGGCCTCTTAAGACCATCTTATAACCTCCAATCTGAATTGAAGTAACAAGTTGTCCAAATAAACTGCAACGAAAGTATTCCTTTGTCATTCTTCATCCTGTTGCTTGTAATGTCTAGTCTTGGATCTGGTTTGAGTCCAATCTTGTATTGGTCTCAACTAAACTGTAGTCGCTAAATGACTGCACGACTACATGACTGCTATCATTCCCAAATCTCACTCTCTAGATCTCAATCTATAGATTCTATTATCTTGAGTGGCAACCTTTGAAACACTCTGTAGTTACCAATGTCAACCACTGAGTTGGATAGAGACATGTGCACGGCTCCTCCCAATCCTCTCATTCTACCAACAGTCAGGCTGTTGGAGACCCAGAGGAGAGTGCATTACTGTCCCCTCCCCACCACCACTCATTGACCTTCCCTGTGAGACAGACTCACCGGTGTTACAGCTGATGAATGGAAGTACACAGGTTGAGGTAGTCTGGCCTCTAACCTGGTCCACTGTAACGTTTTCAGTTCAAGCCGCCAGATGTCATCAAAGATTCTCTTGCCACTATACCCACCAGTTACATAACCCTCTGCAAATAAACAACAAATGCAAAACTCCAGGGTAACCATCTTTAGTTTATTCACCAAAAGAGAGGTCGATATCCTCTGTTCAGAAATGAGTTGGATCATGGCAGTTTTTGGTTAGATCTTCCAAAGAGCCTAACTTCAAACCAGTGAAAGTAACATGATCAGACTTAAATGAGTGTAAAAGTTTTGCCAGACTTTTCTAGTTGTCCACAACCACCACTAAATGTGTGATTTCTTATCCAAGTCTTTTTCAGTTGACATGAGCAACTCAATTTAATAAGGACTGCTCACCATTGTCCAGCTGTGCGCATCCATGGCATCTTCTGTTTTCAGGAAAGCCATGTTGGGGGTCTTCCAAAGTTGTCATCAATTCCCATTCATTTGTTTCCAAATTAAAGGCATGGATCTTTATCAAAAGAAACACAAAATGAATATTGCTACTAGAATATTGCCTACATTGCAGCTATCCTTTATAAGAGATTCTTCAACATTTCAGTATGTGAGAGTTATAACTGATCTGCTATTTCAATTTTTATCCCTAAAAGTTAGTGGCCAGCAGTTTTGTAACAGGAACAGAGTCTTATTTTCAGATAGGAAGAAACCAAGTGTCGTCATAAGATTCCTTTTCACTGACCAGAATCACTCAGTTGTAAGATACTCACCTTGTCTAGCGGATATGCTTCAACTGACGTGCCTCCACCAATGACATACAGCCTCTTACCGTCTGTGAGTATCTCATGTCTGTACCTGGGTTTAGGGATCTGTGGTGTAGGTTCCGAGTTGTTTTTTCGGACCCTACTGGTATAGAATTCTTCCAGACTGAATAATCGCTCCCACTGGCCTGTGGTCAAGTTGCAGCGATGGACATCAGAGTTGTAATCCCAACCTGTTGTGCCACCATAGACATGTAGATGATTGCCAATGACGGCCATAGCCTGTTGATTGATGAATAACAACCAAGCACAGAATTGGTGTTCATCAAATTTACAGAATGGAAACTTGATGTTGAGGAAAAGTGTACTTAAGAGTCCTGTAAGTAAACCAAGTTGCATGTAAGTGATTTTGATGTATTATTGACATTTATTTCAATAGTGCCACAATATTTCAACTAAGGCCATTTTCCAATACTCAACTTCTCTCTGTCTCAGGCTTCGTGTAGGAAATCAAATCCTTGATTGTGGGCCTGAAGTGTTTAACTTAAATTGAAGTACTGTAATGTTTGGCTCTTCTGCATCTTACTTGATATTTTTGGCACTATCAGACTTACTATTGCACTTATAACCTCAAAGTCAGGAAGTAAAAAAAAAACAGTTGAAGCCTGAGAAGGCACCCTAGTCGAGTATTGGAAAATGGCCTAAAACTGCGAGTCAAGAAAGTGGAGAAGTCCAACCTGTCCATAGCCTGGCACTGGTTGCTTTGTTTCACATTCCTTTGCTTTGAGTGACTTCCATCGCTTGTCCTTGAGGTTCAGGTACCAGACATCATTGCTGGTAGTTGGACCAAATGGGAAACCAGTACCACCAAATACCAGTATATAACTGCTGAAGAGTACCATGGACATGGACGCCAGTTGCATGGGAATATGTCCCCGCGTGTTTAACCTCCTCCACATATTGGTGTCAAAGTTATATCGCCAAACCTGGAAAAATCATTAATCGGCAAAAGAACTGTCACTTATAATGATCCATGCCTCAGGAAGGGAAACGTCCAAGTAATTTTAATTTGAATAGAATTTTCTAACACCCAAGGGGTTTGGGCTACTATTTTGGGGGTTCCCTTTACTTGTAGAACAAGAGCATTCTCAGATACTTAAAGGACGATACTGCTTAAAAACTACTAATCAAAACAATTAGGATAACTCAGATGCATATTTGCAGTTGCTCAAAAGTGAGTTCTTACTTTTAGCATAAATATAATGCGGTAGAATTCTGTGAATGGGGGACATTCCAATTTTCCAAAACAATCCTATTCTACTTTTTGATTTTTTTTTCTATGGAAGAGCAAAGCAAATACAGCATGTATCTTCAGCTCCATCACTAGGACATACACAGTCTATTTACTCTCTTGCTTCACAACATGCATTCCAGTCCATCATCTTTTCACTATCTACTAGATCTGGCTCTACTGTAGACATGCTATTAGTAATAATACTTCTCTTTTTTCCCTTGATTACAGAGCTACTTACCTCCTGGAAAAGAGGGAACAACATCTCTTCATCTGGACCAAAGTAGTCCTGTAAGGTTTCTAGATCGGGGTTATAACCACCAAAGATGTACAAGTTGTTGCTGTCAGCAACAGCTGCATGGCCACTGCGGGCACAGGGTTTATGTGGCCTCCTGAAATCTATGGCAGAACAAAAATCAGTTTACATGAAAAGTGAGTGCTAAGAATTTTATCTTCTAAAATACTGACATATTAATGTCATTAGGTGAACTAATAATATGATGTATCCAACCTTTTCTTTGTTGCTTCAGTTCTTGACACCTGTCAGGCCGGCTGTGGCTAAGAGTTACACATGCGCACACACATGTCTATTAAAGCTGTAGCCAACAGCTACTCCTGACCAGGGGCGTAGCCCAGGGAAGGCCTGGGGGGCACATACCCCCCCCAAATTCCCGGTGCCCCCCTCCAGGTGCCCCCCCCACTAAAAATAAACAAACAGATACATGGATATTGAACAAGGCTAAAAAAACTTGCCCCCAAAAAACACATCACTGAAAGCTGGTGCCCCCCATTAGATGCTTGCACCCCCCAGTGCCCCCCACTGGTAAAATCCTAGCTACGCCACTGCTCCTGACATGTGCACTTCATGACTGTGTCATGCAGACGGCAAAGTTTTTTCATCGTTTTAGTAACATCAGCGTAACCCACGAGACTACAAAAGCAAAAGCATATCAGTACTGGTTCATAGTCAAATAGCTGGCTTGTTCCATGAATTCCATTTTTCTGCAGAATTAGGATGTACACATTCATTTCACCCGGCAAGCTCTTTGTTTTCACCTCCCATCAACTCGTTCTTCTTTTGCACAAAAAACTATTAGATATCGTGGTCCAAAGTTATGGAATTCATTAAGTAATTCATTGAGACAAAGTAAAATTTTTCAACTTTTAAGCGAACCTTTAAATCCATTTTATTGAATGGTCATTGCTGATTTACACTTGATACCTCAGTCATAGGGCCTAGTCCTCAAATTGGCATTATGTACTGTCCGTTGTTTGTCCTTGTCTGTATTGTGTAATTTATGTTCTATAGGGTAACGTCTTTAAAAGTCCAGTATTTGTTTTGAACCATAATCACTTTAACTGTTGATGATTATAATAATTATATGCATGTTGCATTTTGGCTCAAAACGCTCATTATATGTATGTACAAGGGACCCATATTCACAAGCTTAGCTTCTTTTGGGCCCCCCTCAGTCTTCACTCTCTTGTCAAACCATTTTTGTAGATATTATGTACATGTATTTATTTGTGAACACTGTGGAAATGAATGAATACACATACAGATTCCTAGTACTGTTAAGTATAGGGCCTATTACATGTAGCCTAGGCTACAGACTAGTTAGCAGGGTCAAGACAGTTAAATTGAATAAAGTTTAAGTTCCCTTTGCTAGTAATAACACTTTAATTATCGTACCGATTTTGGGATTTTTTCTTGGTGTGATTGTAACACATTTTCCTCGCTTGATTCCAGCACGTTCCGGTATCGGATCTTGACTGAATTTTGTCTGGAATACTGCCGTCACATAATTGCCTCGAACTGCCATGTCGACATCTGCAAAGTAATACTGTTGAGAACAGCGCCCTCTACCGGCACAGTCACTCTAAAATTTGTGAGTAAAAGTCGGTCAAAGGATTCAGGCCCATTGAAAACAGTGTAAAATCGGCATTGCTCGGGGCCCAATAATTTGCGTACCAACATCCCTGAGGCATCTGAAACACATGTTAAATTATTGTATGATCCATAATCTTTTACTTTCTTTTCAATTTTCTGTGGGTTAACCGATTACATTTTGAGTTGTTCCCTCAAAACAAAATTATCCCCCAAAAATGATTTTTCCAAAGTCTGCTTCAGTGCAGCCATTTTTCAAGTGACAACCCTCAACTTTTTCTGGCATTTGGGACTATTTTTCAACAGTAGCTTTCAAAAGATACTGTGGGGGGAGCACTTTTAATGCTAATTAGCTGGCCAGAAATTCTCGCTTGAATGGGTGGACTGCACCCTCAATAAAAGCATTAATTGGAAAGAGTTCTCAGTATACGCACAACACTTGATATCACTGTGCACAAACCTATGAGAACTTCCCTGAAAAAATCTGTTTTCTTAGTAAATGCTTCAGAATTTTCTTTGCTGAACTTCACTTTTTAGGACATATTATCTCTTTCTGGTGGCTGTTATAATATTTCAAGAGAAAATTAGTGTTGTTCGTATATGGAAGTCTTTTTAAATTGCTCCAGATGTAATTAGCACTCTGAATTAAAAAGAAAACAGAAATGACAAAAACTTCCAGTTTAACTCAAGTAAGCCACTGGATAAAGAATATCACTGAATCAAGTGACAAATTAAAACTGGTAGGCTTAATTACATTCTTTAGGCCCATACCTGAAAAATATGAATTAAATTATTCTTTTTTTTTCCAGAGGTAATTTGATTTTTTTACCATTTATTGAGATGTTTTCTTACTTGGAAGGGTAAGCTGACGTCATTATGCTTTGCTGGAAAACTGTGCCTTTTCTTTCTTTGAAGATGAAAGTGAAGCATTACATCATACTCACAACAATGACTTTGCATTACAATCAGACTGATTCCAATACAAAGCCAGCAGCTTATTTTATTTTCGCTTGGTCAAACCAAAATAATTTGGTGCAAAAGTGTAACTGTACTTAACTTTGAAAGCAAAAGATAAAAACATGCTCCAAAAACATCCGAATGAATATTTTGGCAAAACAAAACTTTTGGCGGGAATTAACTCTCAAATTTTCAAACTTGGAGATCCATTGTAACTGGAATTGAAATGCCATCTTTACTACAGATGTCAGGTTATTTACAGCAGCCAATTTTTTCAAAGGTAGAAAATGGAAAAATCAGCTTTACTGGAATTATTGATTAACAAATCTGTGCATTAGCAAACTCCTTAAAGTTAAAAACAAAATATTATCTCAGTTATATTACAAATTGTTTGTGTCAAGATTTAGTTAGAATAAAAATAAAATGTGAAATACAAAGGCAATTTAGAACTTTCAGTCATGATTGTAGAACCTGCTGATAATAATTACCGCTAATGGGTCATTAGGGAGACATTGCCATAAGAACGTGCACAAAATTTTTTCCAACTTTACTGTCCCATAATTCAATATTCCCTAATCTGATCAGAACCAATCTTAATTTGTATGTTTTCATTTTAGACCCTAATTTATAATCTCTCAAAATTTAGTAAAATTCGGCCTCTTTCTGGTAGTTTGAAAATAGGGAGACACTTAAATGTTTCATTAAAAGCCAATGTCTCCGTAACGCTGAACAATTTACCGCAAAATGTCTCCCAAATGACCTATTTGTAAATATTACGACATTTACAAAAGTAATAATGTGACAAGTAGTTAAATACTGATTTGTTCTACAACCTACACTAACCATTATCAAAATTATTAAAGGAAATGATTTGGACAAATGGCAAGAGAGAAAAGCTTGCACGAAGGACAATTCAGAAATAAAACGCAAAATGTTCACACAAACACAAAATTTCATTTCTACTTTACAAAGAATAGTAAGCCAAGTTCCCAAAGTGTAATTTTTTGGGCGTATGTTGGCAATTGGGGGTAAATTTCCATGTGTTGAATGCTTAGTCCTAAGACACAAGCCAGAATTGCCACAGTGCTATATTTAGGGCTGAGTTAATTCGAATAATTCACTAGTTGAATATTTGACCTCCAATTCGATCAATATCTGAATATTTGGTTGTACCGACCGGCATATTGTTGAGGAACAAACCATATACAAAATCAATTGTAATAATGTACACAATCGTACATTATGATAACTACAATAGCTTCTCACATCAAAGAGTATCTCCAGCCATGGTTTAGTAAGATTAAGAGATGAACAGTACTCCTTGCCCTGGCGAAAATTTCTATTCCTTTTATATTGAGTAACGAATAATTTACATTTTGAATAATTTTTCATTTGAATCTGCTTGAAACAAGCCTCCATAGTGTAATTTTTCTCATTTAAAACAAAGGAAATTCCCGTTCCTTTTCATGAATTTTGCATTCGAATATTCAAATTTGGAAAATAATATTGAAAAATTCGATTCTCGATCGAATATTCGATCGAATGATCGTATATATCAGCCAGGAAACAATTGGATGAGGCATTACTGTAGTAACAAAACCCCCCAAAGCTACTCGCAATCTACTGAATAATGTATGTTTGAAAGCAAATGAGTATACAAAATGCATCATTTGAAAGCAAAACATCTAGTTCTACTATGATTGGTCATAAATGACAACAGGTGAAGTGCATAATTCAAGACAGAGTGACAGTCAAGGTGAAACACTGAGCACTCTAGCATGCACGCAAGCTCCCAGCCGAGTCATTCAACATGTCTCAATTTGTCCATCACATTTGCAGGAATGCCCAGGTCTTGATGAAGTCTTGTGATAGTTTCAGGGTTTCTGTTCGGTAGGAGAGACAGAACCTTTTTCAGGGCAAGGTCCAGAAGAGGCGGAATAGCCAGCCAGATTCTGAAGACAGCATTGGTCCGAGGACGATCCTCTAGATCATTAATCCCTCCAAATGTGTATAGGCATTTGGTCTGTGGAGAGAACACAGGAGAGAAAAACAACATAGAACAACTTGAAAAAAATGAAATGACAGGTATTCATGGTTATCGAGAAGAGAAACATTTTAAAAAGAGATGATTGTTCTTATGAGTAGAAAGATCTTTGTGTTCCAACTGGAAACTAAACCTGGCAAAACAAGGCTCATTTTGATCTGTTTAATCAAATGACAGTCTTGTCATGGGCAACTTGATGAAAAAGCCCTAAATCTTACAGGTGTTATAGCAGCTGAGTGGAAATATGTTGTGATTGGCATGTCTGTGGGCAAACGAGTCCACTGTAAGCTAGGTAACTCTAGCTTCCACACATCTCTTAACACAACTCTGTTGTTGTGGCCACCACATATGTAGATCTCTGCAATTAACAAGTTAAGCAAACAGCTTGGTTATCAACTTTTCTGTAAAGCAATTAAATTGAAAGGTAAGTGACAGGTTGGAAATGGAATGCAGTATCAGATTTGATATAGCATATGCTACATGAACATTCCTTTGGAAAACACACAGCAGCCCATGGGCATCTATTACCTTAAGTTTTCCCACAATATAAATGGTCTGTAAAGTCATAAATCATTTTGGTATGTTTTTACATGAACTGTGTTTAATGGCGCAATTGTTTTATCTCCTTTCAACACAACATAATCAAAATATAAAATCATTAAACAGAAATCCTAGCAATATCTTTCAACTTTGCAATGTAGATCAATGGATACCGTGAAATGACAAAATGGACTAAGAAATTGCATTCTGTTGAGTGACCATGAATCATAGGCATGTGGCCAGGTGGTTAGGGTTTGTAGCTTCTGTTCATAGGGTCGGGGGTTTGAATCCAGCTGTTGGCAGCGTATTGTGATATTGGGTAATTCACTTTATCGCTATGTGCCTCTCTCCATCCAGGAGTAAATGGGTACCTGTGAGGGCGGACACCATTATGTTTAGCCGTTTACACCTTGTTTGCAATGGCAGCATTGGGCTAGTATACTCCCCAGAGAACTGATGAGATGGTTTCAGGAATGCTCAGAAAATGTGAGACCAATGTGCAGGGATGATAATATATCGGCGCATTTTGAATTGCAGACGCTGTTAGATACTGTGCGCCTTATAAATGGTTTGATGCTATTATTACTAAAGGTGTCCTGTAGCACCATGTGAAGTCTCTAAATTTGCACGTAAATTTGTGAAAAGAATTACCGGTAGACTTAATTTTAGACATTGTACATAATCAGGAAAGAGACAAGTTGTCTAGCTAACATCACCCACCATTGTTCCACTGCACCCAGCCATGATATTTTCTCTGCCTCGGAAATCCGTGATTGGGACAACGCAGCGTTTCTTCACTCCTCCACTCTCTCGTGCGCAAATCATACACATGGATCTATCAGAAGGGAAGAAAGGTGCCCATCAGCTGACAAACACTGCAGTGTACCTTATCAATGTCCTAACTCTGGGAATTCCCCGTTTAAAATCTGTCTGTGCAAGAAACAAGGATTCCCTGTAGTTTGCACACCATTGAGGCTATCAACAGGAGTATGACTGTTCCAAACTCTCTGCCGGACTCAAACTTTTGAAGTTCTGGTAGCATAACCATCCATTGCAGACTACTGTGCATAAGGATATTTAGTTGAACTTTGGTTAACCATTGGTTCTTGAGTCTTGACTGAACTTGCTTTAAGTTAGATATTCAAAGGGTAAGTAAACAATGCATGAAGCTCAACCTTTACTATTTCCCACCATCAATTCCATTACCTTTTCTTGATGAGTTAATGAGTACAAATCCCTGTAACTACTTCCCACGATGTACAGTTTCTCCTCATACAGAGCCAAGCCATGCTTGTACATGACACGTGATGCATTTTCTGGTTCATTAGACAGCATCGACCATTCCTTGCTCTCCAGGTCTAGGTGATGAAGCTCTGAATTGAACAAGAAATTTTCTGTGTCTGGGAGCCAACGACAGCCTCCATAGCAGTACAGATGGCCCTGTCTAACAATAATTGCCTGCACAGGGAAGCCCAAAACAGCAAATTATAGTTAAAGAACAATTACTAAATTTTCAGAGACAGGTACAAAATATCAGAAAGCCAATGATAGCTAATTACTAAGCAGAATAAGGACTTACCTGTCCATACTTTGGAGCAGGGCAATCACCTATGCACCTCAATGATGTCCATCTCTTCTGAAGCAGTTCAAAGACAATCAGGTCTCCATTGGTGTTTTGTCCCCAAGGATGGCCAGATCCTCCATGCAACAACAGTCTTTCAGGGCGATGGATGTATATCACTGGACACAGAGAAAAAAATGACCCAACCTAATGCATTAATGTAAACTGGTAAGAAAAGAGATTCCTCCATGGTACACGAGAGGGAGCTTGGGGGGGGGGCTCAGACAAAAGGCCCAGTTGGCACATTATTGACTCATTCTCTGATGCATTGATCCTGTCAGACTGTGATTTAGACTGAACTCAGTGAGTGTATACATGACTTGAAGAAATTAAGTATCCGCCTGTCTCTTTCCAGCTAAGCCATGATGTCCACTCAGCCCAAACAGAATTTCAAAATCATACCTCAGCCTGTGTTTCCATTGCACCAAATGCAATCCTTTGGAAGGAAATATAAATAATATGGACATGTTGAAAATTTATATAGAAAAAGGAGTATGTAGTTTTTGTAAAAGTACAAACTGTCCCAAACTGTTTTTGTTTTTCATTAGGACACTGGATATGAATGATCTGATCATCTGATGCCATGCTGGACTCACTTGACATGCCTGTAGTGGCAGTTGGTTCATCCCCTTCTGTCTCCACTTCATGCCAGGTCTCCGTGGCAAAGTTAAAGCACCACATCTGCAAAATCCATCATCAAAAGATTGTATGTAACACACTACATACATGAATGTGCTGCTTGGCAGTGCTATGACTGAAATTAGAATCCATTCCTGTGATTACAGCAAGCTTGCAGACAGGTGGTACATAGATGTTCTATGATGTTATGACTTGCTATAACACACACATACGTCCACTTTATGAAAGAGCGCAAGCAATTTTTAACCCGTGGATGTAGATACTTTTGATCAACAAAATTAAACACTGCCTCTGAAAAGAGTCGATCTGTACTAAATGATGAGAATTCCCCTATAAAGTAAAATATAACCATACTTCAGTGAAAACTTGATTTTCTATGATGACTTCTCCATGACCTGGTTCAGCTCTGTGATATTCAGGATGGTATCCACCATACACGATGAGATTGTAACCATCTGTTGCACAGCAATGACCACTTCTTGGATGAGGCTCCGTGCCTAGCTTAGAAAAAGCAACCAAAAAAAAAAAAATTCGTTAAAGGATCCAGGAAATGAATTTTTCTTAGAATCACTTTTCAACTCTTGTGTATCTCTGTACTCTTCTTCCTTGTATGAAGACTGTTGGACATCTTTTTTGAGTTACATGTAATAAACGGTGCACTTTTTCAGACATTAAAAATTGACCAAGCATTTCTGGACAAGTGAGGGCGCTTTTGCTTTGATGTAAATCCAGGAAGACATGGTTCAGGTTGCGTTACGGTGAACCCCAAATTTGCTATCTGGGAACATTTCTGTGAAAAGGATTTTTGCTGGATTATCGCCATACAGCAATAAAATGCCAAAGAAAATGAAATCCGCTATAGCAGTGGTTATAAAACTCTAGAAATTTTTCTGTGCACAAATCAGTGCAACATTGAGATTCAGTGCCTTGGATGACATCATAGTTCTGCTCATGAATATGCAAATTGATAAGCATAAAACCAAAAAGCATCAAAATATGGGTTAAAATTGCAAAACAACAATTTTTCATCAGGTTAATTGAAATCCAAAGGTGCAATTTCAAAGATTTTAAATAAAAATGTTTCTATTTCCTGGTTTTAAAAGTCTAATGTCTGTACTGAGCACCAAAGGACCCCAAAACTGAGAAATGGGATTTTGGCAAGTTTATGAGAAAACTGATTTCGAAGTACCTGCCCAGATCCTGACATAGACTGGATGAGAAAACAAATTGCTTCTAGATTGTTAACAGGTCACTACAAGGAAAAATTAGTGGCGTCCGGTATCTATAAAGGGCATTCTTTCCTCGCTTACCTTGCGGCCAGACACGAACGAACTTTCCTACATCCACCTTGTCCATTTTTACTTAATACACGCACAGTGCACGTCAAGACGCGCCCTCAATTACGTTTCTCGTCAGCTTAACTTGAAATCAGCCGAGGCAAGCAAGGCAAATCCTACTTCCTAAATTTATCCGATCACCATAAATATTTGGGTTGTAGCAACATGAACGAAAAGACATTGTCGATGTCAGGAAGATAATCACAAGAATTTATCTTGAAACTGCACTAGCTTCCACCATGGAGGTAGGACCGTGAAAGCTGAAATATCCGATGGTCAGTCATAACTTTGGGAATTCCCCAAATAGTATATATATTATATTACGGAATTCCCATTGTTGACATTGAGGATGTAGTCCACTAATAAAGTTCAAGCCCCATTGGAAACAACCTCAGCATTGTTCGGGGTCCAATAACATGCGTACCAACATCCCTGAGGTATCTGAAACACACGTTAAATTATTGTACTATGATCCCAATCTTTCACTTTCCTTTCAACTTTCTGTGGGTTAACCGATTACATTTTAAGTTATTCCCACAAAACAAAATTACCCCACCCCCAAAAGTGATTTTTCCGAAGTCTGCTTGCAGCCATTTTTCTAGGTACTTGGGACCATTTTTCAACCGTATTTTTAGCCATTCTAGCTGCTCTCAGATGAAAGCCTAAAGACCCAGGGAACTGATTCTGGCAACGATTTACACAATCTCACCATTTTTTTTGGGGGGGGCATACAATCTCCTTTTTCAAAAGACACTGTGGGGGAGCACTTTTAATGCTGATGGGCTGGCCAAAAATTCTCACTTGAATTAGTGGACTGCACCCATAAAGGCTGCCACAACTACCGTTCAAGTTCGTACAAGCTCTCTTTGGGGTGCACCACCCAATTCATGGGAAATTCTCAGCCAGGACGCGGAGGCGCTCGAAAAGTCCCCCCCCCACACACAAATTCCTTCGAAAATAGGTGTCTGTGTGGGCCAAGAAATTGTGGGATTGTGTAAGTATGGCCCAGAGTTATCTCTGTAGATTTGGGGGCTCCAATCTGTGGGCAAAGCAGACAGAAATGTGATTGAAAATTTGTCAGAAGAGCCTCCGAACGGTGATGGATGTCATTTGAAAAATGGCTTCATCTGAGACGACTTTGGAACGTTCACTTTTTGAAGGTGAGTTTGTTTTGGCAGATAATTAAATAATTTATTGGTTAACCTACTAAAAATTGAAAATCATATGAAATCTGAAGCACCAAAGAACACATTGTTTTTTTGTTTGCGAGGTCTCAGGGACTTCAGATGCCCGCAATGGGGCTCCAAACCTTGTTGATTTTACACTCTTTCCAATGGAGGCTGAATTAGTTCAGTGCACCCTTTGGGCAATGAACGTCCTCTCCGTTCACGAATGTGACTCCAGCGGATTGGAGGTACGTTGCCATTTTTTAAAATGCGCACTTATGAAAGCAGTACCACCACCTTTGAGTGGGAGGTGAGAAATTAAAATGAAATATTTGAAAAAACAAACAAACAACCCAACACCCCCAACTAACAAACAAACAAACAACCCAACAAACAAACAAAAACTTTGTCACTTTCGGAGAGAAAAATCATTGTACCCACGTACCGAAACCTAGATACGCCTCCTAACTGTAATCCTCCCAAGGGCCGATCCAGAACCAAATTTTCGGGGCGGATGCAAAAATTGGGGGGAGGGGGAGGAGAAGCAAATGGGAATTTTGTTTATAAAATGTGATTGCTTTCCTGTGGGTGGGGCTTCATTTGGGGGCTTTTTACAGGCCTGTTGAAAGAGAAGCGATGAGATAACACGTGCACTCTCTGAAAAAAAATTCCATTAATTTTTATAAAAAGGCTCATTGACCTGCCCTTAAATCTGCCAGTTACAATGTGATGGTTTTGAGGGACAATTTGTTACAATGTGATGGTTTTGAGGGACAATTTGTTACAATGTGATGGTTTTGAGGGACAATTTGTAATCATTGCATATTTCAAAAAAACGCATGAGGATCTTTTGCTTTAGTCACAGCAAACTGTATGACGGGACGTTTCAGGAATTGGCCAGTGGAATTGCTTGAAAATTGAAAAAATGGCAATCTTTTTTCATACTACTGGAGAAGTATGTCGTAAATCATCTCAAGATGGAAGTGTTTTCCAGTTGTAACTGCATGAGGTAAACTTGATTCAAACTGTACGATGATAAACCATCTCTCAAAAGTTATCTCAAAGTAGCCTTTATTTTAAATCTTACAGGGTTCTGCAATGCAATTTTTAAATGCAAATCTTCAAAATACACTATAGAAGTTATGCATTAACAAATCCAGGGGCAAGGATTTTGTATCATTGGGAGACTTGAGTACACCTTTTGTACATTCGTGGTAACTATCTGAGACACCATAGAGACACCAGCAAGCATAACCTCTGTGTATCTCGGTCACCTTCATTTTAAATTTTCAATTTCGCTACTTTCAAGTGTACCTGCAATGAATTTTTCTTCGAAACAATTTTTCTGCATCTTTGCACTTTTCTTCAGTGTATGAAAACTTTTACACACTCCTATTTGGTTAAATGCTTTGAAAAGTGCACACCTTTAAACAATCGTAATTATCCATGTTTTCCCAGACAACTGAGGGTGCTGTTGCTATGAAGTCATCTAGGGAAGACATGGTTCAGTGCATAGGTATTTCTGTTCAAATTGTGAACCCAGAATTTACCTACTGAAAACATTTCTGAGAGAGGGATTGATGGTTTCTTACTGTTACGCATATAAACAGCAGTGAATCAGCCAAGGAGAAAACTTAGTCTAGGAAAATCTACAAAAAATGCAGGACTTTTTTGTGTATAAACCCATGTAACATTGAGGCTTCTTCCTGAGATGACATCACAGTTTTGCTCATGAATATAGAAATACTCATAAGCATAACAAACAAAAAGGCATTAAAATACCCTTTGAATGCCTGCTGCATTAAGTGACAAGATGGCAACTGGATATGAGAGTTTAATCAATTACGAGGCTGCATCCGAATCTGTTGTCTAGAGCTAGATCTAGGTCTTCACTCCATTGAAAATGCGTGGAGACGCGCAGACAATAGACCTAGCCGTAGCTCTCGAATCCCGTTTCGGACATGGCCTGATTGTTCAAGAGTATGTGTGCATGCGGCTCACCATGCACGTGCCAATTGGACAATTCACACAAGGAATATTCCATAAAATGGATGGGGGTGATTGGGAGAATGAAAGTACAACTGTTGAAGAAAATCGCTGGAAATCCATCATAATTATATTGACTTCTTTTGACTCTGACTAAAAATATATTTATGAATGGGAATAAATATGTGCTTGGCTGGTCTTACATTATTGTTTAAGATCAGCTCAGGAGACTGAACACTGACAATGCCTGAGCCGCACGTCCATTCTCCTGAGCCATTTAAGACCAGCCAAGCACATATTTATTACCTTAAATACTTTTGCATCGTTTCTCAAAATCCATCAGCTGCATACTTTTCACTGCCACGATGTCTTGATTCTAGTTGAAAATGCTCATGTAGGTTGGTGACTTTATTGAAGAAGTATAACGTCAATCTATAGTTTAAACTTTAAGTACTTTACAGCAACGATCTTATGAAAATGAAAAATATGGCTCTGAATCTCGGTTAGTGATAAAGAATAAGGGATTTGCCTGCAAACCTAACTCAAGTTTGCATTTTATGCCCAAGTTTAAAGAAGGAGAAAGTGTGAGGCAGAAAGCAAGGAGGATCCTGGTTAATCACTTCATGCCCTCAGCCTTATACCTGCCTTAAAATACTGAAGATGAAATGTGAAGGTTGTAAAGATAACGGTACTTGTACGAGTCATTCCAAATGTTTCAGTCTATCCATGATAGTTTGTGGTACACCCAAGTCCCATAATCTATTGATGCTATCCTGACTTCGATTAGGCAAGAGGGACAAAACTTTCCTCAAGGCGATGTCTGTGAGAGGTGGGATGTCCAACCATATTCTGAAGATGTTGTTGGTCCGATCACGATCTCGCAGACAAGTCACGCCCCCGAAAATATACAAACACTTGGTCTACAGAGAGAGAGGGAGTACATGAAGCTTTCATAAAAGATAAGCAAGATTACCTGACATTTATGCACTACATGCATTTCTTTAACATAACAACTTGGAAGTTTTCTACACAAAACTTCAATAACAATACTTTATTTACAAGGATTCTAGATGTGTGTTTGTCTGTGTGTTTTAATACCCTTTAATAACAAATTAAAAAAGAAGAGAATTTTTACTTAAGGATTATAATATCAAATCTTGATTGTTTGCCTTTTCAGCTCCAAATTACTCACTGATGTTATTGCAGCTGAATGAAAGAATGTGGGGACAGGCATCTCAGTTGATAAGCGAGTCCACTGTAAGCTTGGAAGATCAAGCTTCCAGATGTCTCCAAAGATAGTTACGTTGTTGTGACCTCCACACATGTAAACCTCTTCAAAGAAACAAGTGACAAGAACATAAACAATGAATAAGTGTAAAAACTCATACTTTTGAAATTGTCTGCACTATAAATGATATTATTAGACACTCATGTGCAGAAAAAGGTTTTTGAGACAGTAAATTAGTTGTAATGCAACTCTTGCAAAGCTAAATACATGTAAAAATTAGTGGTTCTTTATGTCTACTTTGAGGGTGTTTACAAGATACTGACCATTTTTCCATTGCATACAGCTATGATATTGCCTTCGCTGTGGGTGACCATTATGCAGGCACGGCAACGTTGGCTCCTTTTCCCACGTGTTGGTTTCCAAATTGTACACATGAATCTAAAAAGTTTGTAAAAGTTCTCATTAATTATTCAGCTCCTGACTAAGAGGTGTTTCAAAGTCTTGATGGTCAAGTGGGTAATGGTCAAGATGACCACAATGCCATTCCTCCAAGGTCACAGTACTAATCAGGGACTTCCGGTTTTTCACTAAAGTGGCAAAAATCCTAATATTGGGAACCTCAATGGAGAAAAAATTGACGACTGACAACTGCCCTGTCATAATATGACATTAATAACAAAAGACAGAAGGTGCTCCATTACCTAGCAGCAATGTCCTATGGGCTCAACAAGTAACAATAAACTAAATTCATGAGTCGGCCATTTTGAATTGAAAGTGAGGTTAACTCTTCATTTGGGGAACTTGAGAGTAGAAATGAAAGCAATAAAATGAAACTGGATGAAGAATTAGTACCTGTCTACTCTGAAGATCAATTCAAGTTTGTCATATTTGTAGTTAAAAATACTACCGTGTTTAAGCTGCATTTTGACAGATTTTGAGAAGGAGGCGTGGAAGGCAAGCATAACTCATAACAAATCATAACTAGTCTGGTAACATCTCGTTCAACCGTTTCAAATTTATAAAAGAGATTAAGAAAACACAATTGGAAATAGTTTTGTCATAAACAATAAAGTTTATGGGACTTGAACATCAACCAAACTGCCATGTCACCCTTGAAAGCATGTGCATGGACATGTATAACCACACAGCATACTGCATATGCATTTTCAAAATGCTTATAAGCATTTTGTGTATATCACAGGTTAGGTTGTGGCATATATTTAGGAAAGAATGGAATATTTATGTTCATACCTGGTCATGGTACTCAGATGAGTACAGCTCTCTCCAACTGTTGCCAATCAGGTACATTTTGTTCTCGTGCCACGCAAGGCTGTGCCTGTACATGACCCTAAAAGGGGCATCACTGTCACTCTGAGCATCCATGTCCGACACCAGTGACCAGGTCAGGTTTTTAAGGTTAAGACAATGGAGGTCAGCATCAAACAAGAAATCCTCTTCTGAGAGTCGACGGCAGCCTCCAAAGAGATAAAGGCGGTCGTACACAAGTGACATGGCCTGTTAGAGCAAAATACCACACTTTTCTCTGAAGAAAGATGCTTGTCATGTCTTATGTCATTTTTGTTGAGGTTTATTATCATACAAAAATAATTTGAAATTACCTCTTAATAAGCCAGTTCACGATTTCAACTGAACTAGTAAAAATAGAGCTTTGAACAGCTTCCTTTTGGGATAAACAATTTGCCACAATAAAATACAAGTTGTTGCTTCCAAGTAAGTACAAAGATCTAGGGGGCACTTTATTCAAAGGCATTTGTAGATGTTGGATCCAACTTTTTCTCAAATGATGGTTATTGTCTTCTGACACACAATTGCAATATCTACTTCAAAATCCACCAAAGAAAAACTGTTACAAAGAGTTTCTAACTATATCAGTGGAAAGCTTGCACTATATCCAATACCTTGTCAATGAAGTCAAAGAGCTGGTCTACTTCAACTAACCTGTCCATATTTTCCTGGAGGATGCTGACCTTTACATGCTAATGTTGACCATGTTTTATCCTTCAACTTGAAAGACACCATGTCTGCATTACTAGTGTGACCCCAGGGGTAACATGTCCCTCCAAACAGTAGCAATGTGTGACCACTAAGCAACACTAGAAAAGGGAACAAAGTGTGCTGTGAAGAATGGATGACTAACTGCAGGAAATGAAGATGAAGATAAAGACAAATGTCTTCTTGAAGGCAAATTCTTAGTTCAGCTCTGTGCTACAGTATGAATTGCTCCCCTTAAGTCCAGTCAGAAAAGTTCCACTTGACCAGTGCATCAAACCTGCTTACAATGGAATATTCCAAAAACCTTTCCAACACCTTTTTCATCGTCCACTCTTTGGATAACTTACCATTTATTTTACTGGCCTGGATGTTCTGATATTCCCTGACCCTGTCATGTACATGTATGTACCTATGCACTTTTCAAATCTGGACACAAAGATATCATTAAAAAATTATGATGTCATTGACCAGTCCTGCCGAAGCAGATGAGCAGTTACAATCCCTAACTTACTTGACATTGATGCTGTCTCGTGTGGTACAGCGCCAACTGTGTTCACTTCACACCAGGTTTCTCGAGCAAGATTGAAACACCACATCTACCAAGGGTAGAGCAAACAAGGATTTAATAACATGAAACAGTCCAGCAGTCCAACCCACCCCAACTCAAGTAGAATGTCATTAATGACACAGATTATGTAATCCTTTATACGCTTGGTGTTACATGTGTCTGTCAACTCCATGCTGCAACGAAGAGGGGACTGTGTAAGCATCTCGATAAGAAAGAATGCAGCTGAGCTTGGGCATTTGAGATTAAAACAAAACCATGCAACTTAAAATATTAAAAAAAAACCACCTAACTCTGAGGAGTTAGTTATTCACAGGATCCTTATTGATTGTCTGGGGTGTAATTAGTCAATTCCAATTCCATCAAATACCCAAAGCAAATAAAGGTGATTATTAAGGACAAATGTCAATATTGTCTGTAGCAGCATATTACAAAACAAATCGTGGCAGGTCGACACAAAGCTAAAGATATAAAGCATAACATTTCTGCCAGTTAAAATTTTTAATAAGAACAAAAGATGTTACTCGGCACTGTCAATGAATGTAATTTCCTGCTGCATGAGATTGTCCCGTGTGTAAGGAGAGCTGAACATACGTCTTTGAATACTTCATTCTTTTTGGTCACTTCACGGTACTCTGGCTCTGTTTCTGTCATGCAATATGCAGGATGGTATCCTCCAAACACATACAGATTGATGCCATCTGTCGCACAGCAATGCCCACTTCTGGGATATGGCTCTACAACTATGATTTCAAAAGAAAAACATTACAAATCTAGGCATTCACTCTTTATGCAAGTCCATGTTGAGCTTAATCCACACTGGACCTGAGATTCCTAGTGGTGCAGTCCTTATAGGTTTTTTGGTTTCCTAAGAAATCATAATAACATTACTTATTGTTTTAAATTAAATCATACATTTATTTGCCGGATATTTCATTTTCTTTTTCTGATTTATTGCTCTAAGTGTTTTTTATTTTTGGCAGTGGACTGTGATAAAGTTGCAACAGTTTTGGGATATAACTGACATATGCAGACATATGTTTTTAGGACAAGAAATGTTTATAGTGACAATGGTTTTACACGTATGCTTGCATTATTACTGGTGTTATTAGTATTTATAATATATGCTGGGCTCCAAATTAAGAGGGTATTCCCTAATATGGTGCACTTAACTAAATTTTGGGGCATGAACATTTGAGAATTTCTTTCAATGTGAGAAATTCTGATAAATTATTATTTACTCCTAGCCCTAGAGCTATGACATGGAGTACTAAAATTAATTTTTAGGACAATTTTTCACTTTCTAATGGCTTTTGTAATATTTTCGGGGAAAATTAGTGTTGTCCGTATATCCTATAGAGCTCTTTCCGTTACGCCAACTACTAACTAGTCGGTCTCATGGTCTCAAAACCACTATCATGAATTTATCATTAGCGAGCCTACAACTTACAAATTACCTCAAGATTGCTCACAAAGGAAATTTTGATTGAGAAAAGTGTAATTTACAGCAGTCTGGTTCAGATATTTGATTCCAAAACAGATGACACTGCACTGTTAGGCTACGACCCCGTCAAAACTAGGCTACCCCCAGAAATGTGGGGTCTGATGTCCATTCTGCTCCCACAAAAGGAGTGGACGTTGGACCCCACAGTTTACAATGGTTCCGGGAGTACATGATGTAAACTACATGTAGGCCTACAAAGCAATGAAAGCATGACAAGAGGAAAAAGACACACTGAGGTGCCTTTTCCAGAAAAAGGTTTAGGCTGTAATAATGTTTTACCTCAGAACTGTGGGGTTTGTCATGGGATGGGAGCGCGGCGGCCGACGAACCCACACTTCTGGGGCAGCTGGTGGACAGGTAAGGGGTGGGGGGATAGGGCCTAGTTGTCATGGTCGTAGTCCAACCATTCTGCATTCACAACATGTCCAACTTTCTTTGTAAAGTTTAAGTGTGATGTGACACATTTTCTATAGCGTTCAGTATATTCTTTTGCCAATATACTTACTATCCTTTACTTTAAAATACCTTTTGTTTCATTGGCAGAGTCAAATCTTGTATTAATGTGAACAAACTTTCCCACTTCAATCTCGTCCGTGGGCGCTGCCATCTTGATTTTCTCAGCGCTTTTTGTTGCTTTTTTTTTGCAATGGTGATAAGGATTTTTCTATGCGCGTCAGCCATTGGTCATAGTGTCACAGTTTGCCAACTTTAACCAATCAGAGCATAGTTTAAAAAGACGTTTAGATTCATGATAATTTTCAAAATGGCGGAAAAACGCAAATTGCCAAGTGCCAGCAGCGGAGCAAAACGAATAAAAGCTCTATTTTCGTCCTTTATTCGAAAGGAAACAAACAATGAAACAAAAGCTGAAAGGTAAACCAACAGTTTACATTCAATTTTGTGTAAAAAAGGGAGTCCCTCGAAATGATAATTGAGAAACGAATTCCATCACCGAATGGATGCGAGACTAATTAGGGCGCCCTCTCTCGGCACTAATATCTTCATAACAGTTTTTAAACATGCTGATATAGTAGTAATAATCTGCAAAAACATGGGACAAGCCTTATTGCAAATACTGCATGGGTAGCACAATGGTAGAATGGCATCGTGGGAAGGAAAAAGGGGGCAATGTTTGCTTCTTTTTCCTTCCCACAAAGCCTTTCTACCGAGGTACCATTGTGTAAAATCACCCATTCAGTATTTGCGATAAGGCTAGAAAAGAGTTATACGTGTATGTATGGACATCACTTGACAACTTGCCCACAAACGCTATCATGAAACTGGGTATATTTGAGAACCCCCAGTGTTTTGTCATTTCAATCTTGTAAAACTGGTCAGTCCCCCCAAAACGTTAAAAACCTGAGGCAATGCTCTCTCACTGACCTTATTTTTTTGAAATTTCAAATTGTGAAAAAATGTGACTTTCTTAATGATAAACCAGCCATGCAAATTTGAATCCGCCATGTGTTGTGTTAAAACACTCAAAGTGCCCCACATAATTTCCCTGAAAACCCTGCCTTCTTTTCACAACATCAATCCAACAGTTATGGTGTCATAGTCATCTACTGAGGGAGAATCCAAAAGTTAATAAAATGTTCACGCAGGTTTCCCTTCCGTTGTGGGAATGGGGTCCCCAAATATTTAATTCTAATGAGACTAGCTTGACTGGGCTGAAAAATTCTAAGTACAAGTACTTTCAAGTAGGCCTACTTGTAAACAGTTGAATATTTTCTTGCTAAATTTCACATTTTAGCTATTTAGGGCATGTTTAATTTCACTCTCAGATTGCTGATAAACTGTAGCAAAGATATGTCATATGTAAAATGTTTGTAAAAAGCATAAGTGCCAGAACTCGTTTGTGTGCGTCAACCAACACTGTGCAAACTCCATTCCTTTGCACTACACATCGTGGCTCGAGTGATGTCATGGTCACACTTCAATATACCGCTGGAGGAAAATATTATGTCGGCTCAGTGTGAAGAGGTCATTACAGCAAAAATAGAATTTTTGAAATTACATGTATCTTTCCATGAAATGTATGCGTAGGCCTACTTTTCATTGCTGTACTTTCAGCTCTCTTGAATCAGGTGATCCTGAGGTTAAAATTGATGGTACTGAGGGTCAGGTGACAGGTGACACCATAGATGGAGCTGTCTCAGGGAGTAAGCCAGAGACCCCAAGCCGCCGATCCTTCCGACCGCTCAACATTGAGGATTTCTTTGGGAGAGTGGAGACCTTTACAATATCCTTGACATGCAGCACCATATATTCTGTTATGTCCCGACCATAGTCTTTATCCCAACATGCCCAAGTGTAGACTTTAGTGTAGTTGGGATGGTCGCAACAACAGTCAGCATGTTTCTATAGAAAATTTCTAAACCTTTTTCAAGTTTATAATGTGGCTCACACCTGACAAAATTCAGCCAAAATATGCCAAGCAGGCATTTTATCCACTACACAAATAAAATTAAATCCTTCTTGCAAATACAAATTGGCAATATAAACAAAATGACATTGGCATTTGCTATAACATACTGGCATTCTGTAACTGGGACCGTCCTAACTATACACGCAGTTGAGATGATCCCAACTATTGTTGGGACTTAGTGACACCATAGTTGCGGCATAACATGTCCAGTACATTAGGTATATTCATTCTGTCATACCTTTGTGTCTGCAGATATTACCTCTAAGTCTATGGGGTTTGTCATGCCCATTGCACTCCCACAAACTGCAGACGTTACAGACTGAACCAGTCTCCAGGGAATGCAGGCTTTTTATATTGATTATCTTATGTTTCAGAAATCCCTGCTCCTTTTTGAACATTGTGTTTCTGAAATGTGTTCTTGATGAGAAGAAGTCATGTTCCTACCATTGTTAGTTTGGAAGAACTACTTGTACCTGTATTCCCGAATTAATGAACATATGGACAAGCAATGGGGAACATGAGGCCAGAATTGTTAATGCAACATTTCAAGTGATAACAGTGAGAAGATATGCCCTTAGTATTCTGATGTCTGTGCTTCTCTAATACCTACATATATGTAAATACATTTTCACCTCAGTGTAAACCAAACAGAGCAGCAGTAGACTTATGAAAATAAGAAATATCAAGGCAGTGAAATGGTTAATTTTCAGAGCAAAGTTACATGTAATACAAATGTGTTTTCTGACTTAATTAATCACAAATAATTAAATGACAAATCACCAGACATGTGTGGGTGTGAATGTGATTTTTCCCCAGATTGTAATTGGGTTATTCCATGAGGTTGGAGCCTAATTTGTGACGTTGTCAATTGTTACATGGGTTCCATAAAAATGAATAGCTATTTCCTTGCGTGTGGATTCTAAATTGACGTTGTTATAGATCTTGCAAGGTTGAATACAGAGGAGTGTGTTATTTTACAGAGTAAATTACCTACTTTACAGGTCATGACAGGTGGTAAAAGTTACTGATGTAACAAGGACACCGTCACAAATTGTGCCCCAACCTCATGGAATGACCCAATTCCATTTCGATCACATTGGTACATTAGTATAATCACAAAGATTTAAGCCCAAACTTTCCTTAACTCTGTTATCATGCATTTGGTTGGTTTGCCAAGCCCTCTGATCTATCCCCTCTACACTGTGCCCGTCATGGCTGGGAGAACATTAATGCAGATTGCCTGAAATGTGTCAGCTGCAGGGAGATTCTATGTGGTGGGCTTCCAGTCATGTGGGAAACAGACTCATGTAAGAACCAGAAACAAGGCTACTACATATGCATTTGTACCAGCACAGAACTGTCATCAGTACAAACATAACCTTTGGATTCTCTTATTCTTCAGGATGCATGCACAGAGTTCAAAACAAAACATTTACATTTATTGATATTTATTGTGCTAATGCCCTGTTTATTCATTAATTACTTTTTTAAGTTCCTGTCGTGCCAAAACTTGATATATGAAACTTTCAGATGCTCAAGCTTACGGAAAGTTGAAGGATTCCTTGAAGATAGCTCACAGCAAGATATGCCCCTGGCCTGACAGCCCATCACCAGGTTGGTGCAAACTTGCTCAGAGTTGGTTGAAAAGTCCTTAAAAGGAAACAAAAAACAGTCACATCAGAGGTATAATATTTGAAGATGTACTTTAAGTATAATTAGCAATTGTTAATTGTGATGTGTTTCTTTTTACCAAGAGAATTTGGTCAGTGCAATGTATTGGATACTCAGTACTGTCCTTGAGCTTTAAATTTGGAAAAAATCCAGAAACTAGTTATTAAAGTTTAGTCTTTCTCTGGTGCAAAAATCCATCCAAAGTAAAATCTGTTCTTAATTTGGTCAGAGTCATTTCTCCACATTCCACTGGGTGATGTGAAATCAGCTGTTGAAAGCTTCTACTCCCGATTAGACACCATGCACTTGTTAGGCGTCAGTTTGCCCAGCATTGACTGCAGTATTATCAAGGAGGAGGTAGCATGCTTTTTTTAATGATCAGCTTCATCCATAACATTGGGTTCATCTCTGGTCCTCAAACCATTTGCAGGCCTTCTATGTTCAGAATGAATGAAGAGACTCCCATTTTTGACTTAATGCCTTAAAAGCTGAGGTTCTTGTTGTAAAACTGACTCATACTGAGCCAGAATTTCTAAAGGTTTGGACTCGAAATCAAGGATTACTTAAGAGAAACAGAACAAAGTCAAGGTCCTGGAATTGACGTTTTATGTTGTGAGGCTCAATTTTTGTTACTTTCTGAATATATACTTCTAACTTGGTCTCACACGTTACAAGATGTTGATTTTTTTTTATGAAACTTGTGGTAGAACCCATTAATCAATGATTGTTATATGTGTCACATTTAGCTTTTTTGACAAGTTCTATTTGTAAATTTTGTGTAAGGAGCAGTTTGTTATCGATGAGGTTGAGCCAGCACTGTTGAAGTTGATTGCAGAGAGGGAAGATTCCGCGATCATTGTTAGTGAAGAGGAGAAACCCATCTGGCTCACTGTCTGTCTCCTTGCTGTGTTTGGCTGGCTAAAAAGGTGAACATCAATTTCTTATAACCTTCTATATTGAGGTAAAACTTGTTTGCTGAGATACCGTTCAAGTTTCTTTTCCATTTCAAATCCTTTTCAGTGCAATTATTTAGAAACAGCTACAACTTATTATTTCTTCTTCCTGCAGTCATACAGAACAGACTGGTTGCCCTGTATTGGTTTGCCAGTACTGTAGACGTCATGCTGGTCTATGGAATTTCATTTCCTTGAAAGAGGCTGAGGCCAAACCAGCAATTATTAATGAAGCAAGTAGCACAGACACAGAAAGACAGGAATCACCAACTGATAGAATCAAAGTAAGTTGATCCAACTTTATACCATGATTTTTAGACACAACTTCATATTCCAAAATAAAATTGGATGATGGATTTCAGTTTTTCTAAGGCTGATTCTAGCCATCTTATTTCAGATTTTGTCTGTCATTATGAAGCTAACGTGATGTTGATGTTGGCTGAAACGTATATAATTAAACTTGCACCAAAATAAACGAAATTTTATAATTAGTAGAGGTGTATCCTGGATAAAAGTGTGTAATTAAAAGGATAACCGCTCACATATTTTATAAAAACTGACAAGTTTGAAATAACAATGGGCAATTTTAAGAAGGTAGTGCCTCATATTTTATTGAGCAAGCAAGAAATATTTGTACAAGTAGCTAGTGTTTGAAATGGTCACTTTCAAATTGATTTTTATGGCACATTTTTGGTTGTTAATGATTGTAGTAGCTTCTTTGTCACATCAAGTTTCGTTACATGTCGTTAGGTATATGTTAAACTCCTTGTATCCTCGACATTCTTTTCAATTATTGTTTCACAGGATATTGAGAAGTCAGCTTTCAACCCTGCTACAGAACATCGGTCGTGGTGCCCTTGGATTCAGCCATCGGCTTTCCAGCCACTCAGACTGCAGAGAACTTCAAACGAGCTAACTCAATCTGACGACAAACCTATAGCTAAGCTGAGCTGGCAACAGCTCCTTATCATTCTACTGAAGAGGACTGACCCGCAAACCTATGGAGCTCTGGCCCCTGTTATCAACAAGGAAACTGTGAGTCTCAAACTCAGGGATGAGATTGACCAATGATAAAAATAGCTGAGAAAAGACATAAAGAAGCTGAACTGTGAAAATCTCCTATACTTTTGTACACAGCCAGTGGGAAAAAAAGCTGGAATCCAACACAAAAAAGCTGAAATCAGCTGAAAAGCTGAGAAATCTCACCCCTGCAAACTAAGGAACATAAATGTCACAAGTAGAGGCCAAATGTGACAGTATACTGTCATTGTCAATATCTTGAAGTTTAAATCAGCATTAATGAGCAGACCATACATTGCACTTGAAATTCCTTGGAGAAGCCCATATGGAAGACGGGTTGTGGATTGTCATTTCTTCCAAGTGTTTGTCAAGAAATTATTATTCATATTGGCTAAAGTTTCTTCTTTCAGTTTGTTTTTGGTCAGATTTGTTCCTGGGTTATTTTCCCTGTCCTCTAAGATGATTTGCAAGTACAAAGTATGCAAAGACAATGTCTGTTTCTTTATTCTATTAGACCCCGCCTAGTCAGACTTGGAAGGCAGTAAGAAGAATCTTGAACATCTGGCAAAGCAAGGAGACAGCACCTCCTCCTAATGCAACCACAGATCCTCCCAAGGACTCCAGCTAGTCCACTAGACAGTATACTGAAGAACGTCTTTTAAACATCATTTTATGTGCTGTGTATATTCCCTTTTCCTCTAAAGTATTTAAACCAGTAATTCCTAATGAGCGTTAAGTTTTAAGAAACAGGAAAAAACCTTGCAAATATGTGCCACCTGAGAACATTATTTCCTGGTGGGAGTTGCCCCAATTTGTACTTTCTTCTTTCTTTATTTATTAAGCAAATGTCTCAAAAGTTGGAGTTTCCTTTTCTTTTTAAACATTTGTACTTTGCAAATACAATTTTTTAAAATATTTTCAAACTAGATAGGCCGTTGTGCCTCCTCACTCGGACCACAGACTACATCTGAATGAAAGATCTTACATTAAAACCTTTGAAGATCTTATTCATGTATCGCCCAGCTGTGAGCTGCCCTGTGTCAATGTGCATAAAGCATAGAGTCAAATACATATCTGAGGAATTTTTGTTTTGTTGATAGTTTTAGCCATTGAGAACTCTGACACTGTGGTGCACCCTTATGGTCCTGTTTGCTGTGTTAAACAAGCAAGACGGTGGGGATGAAGTTAAACCAGAAGCTCGTAAAATGCACCTCAAGATGTACTCTTGCACACTCTGTACAGGGTAGTTGAGCAGACCTGCCAACCTTGCTGTACTCCTTCCTGAGGTTAGGCATTACCACGCAATAGATTAAAAGGTGCTTGAGTGAGCATTCAGTTTATTAAATGTTTAATCTGTTATGTGGTAATGCCTGACCTCAGGAAGGAGTACTGCAAGGTTGGCAGGTCTGGTTGAGACCTACTGTTCCCCGACCCAACAATAAAGAAAATAAAAAATCAAGTAAATTGTGTACAGTGGACTTGAGTGAAATCAGTGGCAACTGTGTATTTTTGTATTCTTAATTGTTAGTATTGATCAAAATGTCAAACTTAAATGTGCATAAAAAGGAACAATTTTGGTAAATGTACTCGTTCAGTTGGTTGAGATCATGTTAATTTTTAATGCAATTTATGGGGGGGTGGCATGTCATAAAAGCACACGTAGTATGTCTCAGATTGCAAAGCTGAATTTTTGAATTTAAGGTCAGTAAAAGTTGCCTTGGAGACTGGTGGAAACTGGCAAGCATGTAACCACAGAAGGTAATTTCACTAAACTGTAAAGACTTACCTTGGTGACAATTAGAACACACTGAGGTGATCTGGCAATTGGCCAAGTGACATTTGAGACAAAATCTTTTTTCTGTTTTGTTTTCTTAGACAAATTGTGATTTTTAAAAGATTAATTTCCTTATTTCTCACTGTTTTGTAATGCAATTTTTGTTAAATCAAAATTAAAAATTTTCATAACCATGTACACACAATGTTGAAAGTCTTGCAGTAGCTAGTGACATCTGTACATGATTTTGATTTGTTTGACAATAAAATATCAACCAATCATGGTCATGGTTCGGACGTGACCATGGTTTATATATTGTATTCATGGTTTATAGCCATGCTGAAATGTTGTTTATTTCTAACTGTTTATTACAAAGTGAGATAATTTTGAATTCAAAATTTCATTTAATTGTAAACTGCAGATCTGTTTATTGTGAAGTGTGACCAAACTTAATCATTCAGTGAAGTAAAGGTTAAGTCTTAAAAGGTATACGTTTGGAAATACTCGTAGGACGCTTCAGTTATGTTACTCATTTCCTGTTTTTAAATCTAAAATTCCACTACTTGTACTTCTCTCAGTGTTTGTTTTGAAGAATGCAATGTAACACACAGCCAAACAAAAATCAAAAAAGCCAAAATATCGTGAAGAGAAACAAATTTTCCAATTTACCTACAACCGATTACGTAATTTGTTTATGTGTAGTCAGCTGGTGACCTGGATTTCAATTTTTATTGAGAAAAGGTCGTGCAGTTTCAACGACCTTGAAGAATGACGTCAATATCACGTGGTCAACTTCCGAAAATGGCTGTAAAGGGGTTTAGGTTTATGGTGCATGGAACAAACAACAATTTTTCTGTTGCAGAATCTGACAATGGAAAATTCGACACAAGAGAGATATTTTCTAGGGTTCAAAACATTCATTTTTTTAGCCAAATAAAGAAAAAATGTCCCCACTGTGGGAACAAAAGCGTGGAAGAAATGCCTACAAGAGAGTACAATTCACCTAAAGTAAATGGTATCGTCCTGCATAGTTATTGTTTTGGTTCGGTTCGGCTAACTTCGGTTTGTGATGTGTATGTTTCGCGCAAGATCGTTGGGTGTACCTTTTCTGCACAGGAACAGCTGTTTTTCGGTGTAAAAATTCACCTGATTTTAGCCCTGCAAAATGTCGTCACCGCCGCCTAATAAACGACGGATGGACACGGACGTAGTGAAGCTGTATCCTTTTGGTTTTGGGCACTTCATTTTGTGCATTTTGGGAGAAAAATGTCTGGAGTCGAAGGGATAATTTTGGACTTCTCGGTCTCGGTCTGTAAAGATATCCGTATTGTTCGGAACTGCTGACGTCTACGACTAGTGGGGGTTAGCCAAAATATTTCCCCCAAATTCTAATACACCAGCCTTTTTTTGTATATATATTTTTTCTTTATTTTTCTCCCAACGCAATAATCTGTTAACCATGAAAACAAAAGCGTCATTCGTTTCATTTCAATGTACAAATTCGAGTAACTAAACTAGGAATCTTCGAATCGCCTGTTCAGCATTAAGACCTGCTGTCCCCAACCATGTCCAAATGTTGAAAAAGGTGATTCTAAATATCCGAAATTACTCGGACTAAGAGTCTATATGGTGTAGCTAGCTGCCATGTTCTGTTTTCCCCCCATATTTTCCCCACATTACACATTTATTGTCAGTAAGATTAATTACCACTGAAGCATGACAGTACATGTAAGGACACTCCTCCCAAAATAGTGTAGCCAACTGAATACATAATCTGTAAATTCATGACTTTCTTACCCTGTTTTCTGGTTTGTTAGTGACTGTGGCATACAAGCACGTGTTCTGCTGATTTTAAGTGCCCTTTGACAAATACGCCAACTTTGCACAACTTTTGGTAACAACACATCTTCTGGGATTACTACACTAAGTAATTGGGTGTGGTAAATGTTACAAGAATGTTACATTTAGAAACTGGATGATAAAATAGTTGTAATGACTGTTTAAAACATTGCATTTACAAATTCTTTCCCCAAGAGTTTGTAAAAGATGATGTGAATTCCAACATCCCATTGGCAAGCAAGGATGTAGCCCATGATAGTTGCATTAGTCACGTAAGACCACTAAAGTGGTCTGACATGCACATGACTTCTATGATGTGAATAGACTGAACAGCGCCTACCAGTAACCTGTGAAAGAAGAAATAATAAACATCTTAAAAAATCTCTGCAACAGCGAAGGATTTCAAAGTTGTAATGGATCATAACAGGCTAAGGATGTAACCATGAAAGTAATACGTGAAGGCAAGAATGTAGTGCCATTTGTACTTCATCAATTGGCTTCCAAGTGACATGCAAAATACTGCTTAAAACTGAGTACATGACTGAAGTGGTGGTGGGGGAGACATTACCATGTGACTAGTTTTAATTAGCTTTGAATACTGTTGGTCAAAGAATACTTGGGTTCTTGGATGGACCTAAGTTTAATTGGACCACATCACGCTTTGAATAGATCCTCAAGAAATACTTCTCAGACGATCAGCACCATTGTACTTAAGGTGAAAAAGAGTATGTACATGTCATTATTGCCTTGTGAAGGAGGCTTGTATTTCTTCAGATTTCTGTTTAAAATCTGGATCATTTCCGCTCAAGCTAGAGCAGTACATTAACATTTTTCTTTTGTCTTTCCCACATGTCTTGTATTTGGACATTGATACATTCAAGAAGAGAAATATTTACACAATCTCTCACAGACATAAATTTAATATGTAACACACGCGCTGCACGTTACATTATACATGTAATCAATCTTTGTGCATAGGAAATGTGGTAGTTGTATTATAATGCCTTAATTATGTACAATTTATGCTGCCGACCTGCAGTATAAATGTACAGTATTTACATGGTACATGTACCTGTACCCTTATATTGTGAACATTCAAGATTGACATCAGTGAGTATGGTCATTATGCCTCTCCCTTGCTTTTGAATCAACGTATGGGTTGGTCTATAAACATGGGGTCCAATTTTTTGTGCGTGTCCCTGCCACATCTGACGTGATTTTGTAAAAACACAAAATGATCTTGCAACATGTACATGTACACTTCAGTGATTCCTTATCCCCAATCTTGCTATACATGTAGGCCTATGTAATATTGTTCCGTGAGATTTATTCTAAACTTGAGGATTGTGGCTGCAGGTGTACATGTACATGTATGCAAAAACATGTAGATTGAAGCACCATACCACTAGGTACATGTACATGTCACTCCACCAATGCACAACCTGCATGAATGCCAATTTGACAAATTTGAATTTGTCAAATGAGGGCCATTTATTTTCTGGATAGATTTCTTCCTGTGTGCAGTTGGATCTCCATCCTCATGAGTGATTGTGGTTTGTGCTTGTTAGGTTGCCTTATTATTCATGTAACTGTGGGGATTCCCTGTTTTGTCTTAAAATAATTTCAATAGATTGGTAGGAATTGTGTTTGTCACATAGAGTGGCAACTCACAGTGCCGTAAAGACCCATGTTACTAAAATTGTCAACGATTTTGTCCAAACTCACTGGGGTGGAGTGGCTCATCTTCTGGGGTCTTTTGTACTAATTGTAATAAATGACTACCAACTGATGATGGTGCTTTCTTCTCGTGCAATGATAACAACCCAGGATGTAACTAAGACATGAATCTTGATTTATTACACTTTGTGATTAATAACACAGGGTGGAATATTTCTGACTTAACGTTACTCTTATATATACATCTGAGGATGAGATAAACTGGGAAGGAGTAAAGCCGCTGGCATAAATTCAACAATAAAGGAAGTGCCCTTTATCAATATATTTTACATACATACACGTAGCCTCCCTGCAGCACGTGACAAGAGGATAAACATGAACATGAACATTACATGATTTCCTAGATTCCAAAAAAATTGTTTGAATGCCACAGTTATAGAAAACAGAGTAAAACAGTCTGCATTACAATCCCTTGTATTTATTAGCTTCTGTTAAAATGTAATTACATGTAGTAAATAAATCTTTTGAAAAATCCACCAGTTGGCCTTACTTTTTGTGTCACCTTAACATGGTCAGATAAATGTAGGTTTGCCATATATTTACCTGTTTACAAGCCAAAGGTTATGGGCATTGTTACACTAGTTACAGTGTAACATTGTTATTTTCAGCCTGCATTGACATGCAAGATTCAGTGTCCATTGTATGGTTGTACATAACCGTGTGCACCTGAATATGCTGAATCTGTGTAAAAGTAGCTTGCGTGGTTATTATCCGGAGTCCAAAAGTGTACACGTGTACATGTAGTGGTTTAGAACTTTGGATTATGCTAATTAGATGCTACGTTAAATTAATTTGAATGCATATTGGGCTTTTCATTAATAATCCTAACACCTTAAGGCTTAATAACTGCCCAAAAATAGTGTTTAGATAGGGACTGTATTCGTTCAAATATCAAGGTACATTATTCAAGAAAGATGTTTACTAAAGTTAAGATGGCTGTCCTGACCACATGCATACATGTAGGTACATGTACACGTAGTAAGGTTGGTCCCCTTATCACAAGTCCCACTGAATGGTGTCCATTCTTTGACCCTTTTCAAAACTACCTTGTCATCTTGATTCATATTTGGTGGTTAAT
Organism: Acanthaster planci; assembly: GCF_001949145.1. Next base: position 198,107 of record NW_019091578.1, on the reverse strand, counting down.
CTGTTTCCAGGAATCTTTTGGCCTTTTTTTGTAACTGTGGCTTCCAGAGGAATAATACGAGTGTAAATATTTTTCATTCTGGTACATTTTAATCTATTTTTTAAAACCATTTTACAAATGCCGTGATGACTCATTGCTTAAGCAGTAGAACAAATGGCAAAATAATTGGATGTGGATATGAGTAATTCTGTGTCTGTTGTCTTTTGCAATCTAAGGGGAAAATACAAATGTGCTTGTCCCCAAGGCATGGAGGGTAGTTATGGTTATACATGCTCCTCCTGGGAATCAAGAAGAGCTAAATCTTAAAAAGTAATAATCACAAAGCAGTCTTGTAGTTTGTTGTTTGTTAAGTCTATGATATCGTCATTCTAGAACTAAAATGTGCCAGCATGTACTGCAGCTTCGTATCATACAGACTCTGTCCTAATATAAAACAAAACAGAGGCAAAAATTTCCACTTTCACAGGAGTTTTTTTTGTACCGTACTTAACAATGTAATGTACAATATACTTCTTCCCTTTATGTGGCCATTATGCTTGGTAAGGTGTATGTGTGTGTGATTATGGATGTGAAATCTTCACTGAACATTGTTTGTAAAATGTTACAAAATAAGGTTTTTATTTTGTGCTGAATGAAGGCAAATGTACTTCTTTTGATATCAGTTAAGTATTCCAACAGGGCATGCCCAGTGCCGGGCTACTTAAGTAACAGCTACACGCACGCGGGATAGTCTGTCCTATCAGCATGGCCATATATTGGCTCATGCCCACTACGCTTTGTTCCTGAAAGACATTGGCTCTTTGAAATACTGAACTGACTCATTACATGTATGTATAAAAATTTGACCAAGAGGAATTTGTGATCTTGCACTGGTTGATGATATTAGATGGTCACTTTTTTTTTACATGATTAGGCCTTGTTTTTATTTAGTGGTCCAACTTTTAACCCTTCTTCTGTTTCAAATGTCACATTCCTTCAAAGTATCTATTACTTGATGTGCATGATGCAATGTAGATGTGAACCCTAAAACATGCTGTGTCTATGACTTTGTGTCAATATGATTTGTATGTAATCATAAACGTCCTCCTTTGCCAAGTTCAGTCAACACTTTTACTTTCATTGCAGATTTACCACTTGCACAGACGTTCATTTTTCTGGACAGTTTTCTCTCTTGAGTGTGCAGGACGTGTATGTGTTATACCACTTCCTGCTGATGTTGACAATCAGTTCAACATTTAATTTTTATGACGTAGGAGGGGTTTCACTTGGCATTGCATGTATACATGTACTTGTATGCGCCACCAAGCATTTAGCATGACCTGACCTCTGTTTAGTGTCATAAATATTGTCCTTCATGTAATCATCCTCCTTCATATTTATGTGTGGAATACCCAACACAATCATTACAATGCTCGTTGAAGCACTGTTCAGTAATTACTGTAAATAAAAAACGGTGCACATGTTCAGGAGGGGTGAGGCTGCATTGGTCTTGTAATTCAGTGCAAAATGAAAAGTGCTCCACAGTGTCATCAACTTGACTTCATCCATTTGTGGTCATTAGTAACATTGTAACTTTTACCTATTGTATTCTGCAGGTAAAGCAAAAAAGACATACGTGGATAGTGGCTGGCTTGCCACCCCTTGCTGTTATTTTTTTATGTTTGATCATGTACTACCAGCTGAGTTGTTTTATTCATTAGCAAATTCAAAATTGTGAATTGCATAATTTAGTTCAGTTTTAAATGAGCTCAGTTTTTTGTTAGTGAGTTGATGCATGCTGGCTTTTCATAAACACAATGATTTACGTGTATGTCTATCAAGCAATGAAAAGAAGCCTTTTTATATTAGGTTTGTTTCCATTATCAGACAAATTTAGACGTACATGCAGAATTTTCTCTAGGATTGAAATATCTGCCTGTTCTTTCCTAGTAAAAACTACAAATTGCCTGTTCACAGTGAGCAAAATGTTCAGCACAGATACCCCTTGGTGCTATCTGAGGCCATATTTCCACTGTGCCCCGTGCTTTTAAGGGAAGTATTCACAATTAAGTGTTAAAGATTTACATGTATGTAAAAAATGAGGGCTTTTAAATTTTGTACTGTGCAAAAACTGCCTGTCCAAAATTGTTTTGCCTGTCCTTAGGACCGGTGGATGGTAGCCCAGATGAGACACCGGGTGAATGTATTAGAATCAATTTCTAATACTTGTTATGGCCTGTGGGAAAGCTGTGTAGTATTTCATTGGTGTACTATCACACCACAAAGATTCCTCCATTGCTTGTAAACTGTGACTCATTCCTTCCTTTTGAGATGAAACATCTAAACTTTGTGTTCTACCAGTACTTTATATGAGGTGACCCTATTTTGTGTGAATGAGTGCATTCATCCACATATGCAGTCATGCTAAAGTTCCTTTATTTTTGTACATGTAGGTGTGATAGTGTAACCCATATTTTATAATATTGTGCACAGGTCACTGAGTCTTTTGTGTTCTATTTTTGCTGATCAATCATGACTTTGACAGCCATTAGTACATGACACAAAGTTCTACAAGAACTCCATGTGATAAATTTGATCTTATATTAGTTTGTTTAAAACAACGTAGTGTTTAGCAAGTCATTGGTTACTGATCAGTTGTTTGTGCAACAGTTGGAATTTAGACTTTGACCTGCCTCAGCTAGTTTTAAGCAGAAATTCTTCTGTGGTTTTCTTGCTAATATACCATTCAGGGGTAAAAACTTGTGTCAGATCTCAGTGCCCAATGCCCTGATGCGATTGGTTTGGATTCTCATCTTAATTTAAAAAAAAAATGGTGATAGAAATGTTCATTCAGTCCAGTGAACAGTCTTGTGCTTCTGTGTGGCTTTTGAAAATCCTGCAGAATGCAGGCTAAAATAACTTGGAGTCAGTAAGGTACATGTAACTCTAACAATCCCAAATCCTCCAATTTCGATATGTTTTACATACACCTAGTGGAGTAGCTAGGATTTTACGGGGGGGGGCCAGCTTTCAATGGTGTGGTTTTTTGAGGGCAAGTTTTTGTTAGTCTTGTTCAATATCCATTCATCCATTTTGTTTTTTAGTGGGGGGTATTCCTTCCTCCATGCTGGGGGCACCAGGAATTTGTCCAGTTTAACAGTAAAGAACTTGTATATGTATGTAAACGAATAAATACATTGTCTACCTTTTTATTAATTTACTCAATTAAATGTTTTAGCTATAAAGAAACCCCGCTTGCCATTAGAAAAGGGAACACGTTACAGCCAAATTTTGCATTCATAAAGCCTTGTGTGGTTGTATGCACTAAGTATGTACATGTACATGGTCTAGATTGTCAAATAAATGGGGAACAATATGGTCAGAAAAGCTTAGCATGCATTCTGTACAATGTAGAGGATGTCTGAATACACGTATGTTACACGGCACCAAATGTACACAGACTTGCAGCACCAACAGCTGTGTTGACATCTGCCACAAAAGGCTTAGTTTACTGAGGCCTACATGTACATGAATGTGCAGTCCGGCCTCACTTCAAAGCCATTTTCCATGTACATGTACATATGCAGCTCCCGATTCAAGTACATGTCCATCGTGTACTGTACACTATACAAGTTGTTCATGCAGTATACGTGTACATTGTACCGGTAGGTCAGTTGTGGAGGAAGCACCCCATTTGCATGATTGGCTTTCCCACAGCCCGAACAATGCCTTAGCTCATTCAACATTTTAAACCAATAAAATAAAATAAAATAGAATGAAAATAATTGTAAACATTCTTTTCTTTTGTATGTACATGTAGTCACCTTGATATGCAGCTTTTGCTTTCTGTACAAAACTTGCATTCCTAGCTCTATAATGACTATGATGCTGTAAATTTGTGCAACTTATGTACTTCATTAGCAGGGTAGCCATTACATTATTTGTTATGAGCCCAGTACAATGGCCGTTGTTTAATTTTTTGAAGACAAACAACAGCAGAAAATCTGTATGTACAATGTATGTTAATTCTTGGCTGTCATGTACAGGTAGCCCCAATTGAGCCCTCTGCTGTTCATGCTCATACAATAAATTGTTCCTGCATGATTCCTGTGTTGACTCTTGCTGGTGCATTGGACTAACACATTTCCTTTTTCTTTCTGCTAATCCAAGGAAATTTTATTTGTTACTACTCAAGCATGCCACACACGTTCTTAAACTTTGGACAAGTGGGCATTTTAGCAAAAACTCACAATTACATCCAGTTGATCAACTGACCTGCACATTAGTACGTTATAATTGCTGCGATATGGCCTAAATCTGGTCACTATTGGTCACTTAAACGTGGAAAGACACGTCATCTGCTGTACATGTATGGTACCTTCAGAGTACAGCTTTATGACGTCCTTGCCCTAGATCTTCCTGTAAAATGTAGTGATATGCATGGTCACAGAGTAATTAAATGGATTCAATGTTTGTGTATCATGATTAATTGGTCTTAGACGTACCATGTATGGTGCCTTGTATAAAATCCACATTTTCCTTCATACACGCACGTTACTGAGTAGCATGTTAACACACTGTACACATATCTTATGTTTTGGAAAACCGTTCACAGACATGTTTGGTGCTTTATAACAAACAATTTTGACAATCACGTAAATTTTATGGTGCAGATGAGCTTTGGTATTTGTGTAAGGGGGGCTCACAGTGCATCTTTTTGGCTGAAAAGAAACATGCATGGGGGGCATGTCGGCATTGTGCATAATTTAATACCTGTATGCGTATAGCCAATATAAAATTGGCAGGTTACGGACAAAAGTTATACACTCTTCATGTTTTTTTTAGTTTTTGTGCATGTTTATTAAAATACAATGTATGCCTGATTTCCTTGGAGAACCGTTCAAATTCTTAGTTTCACAGTTTATTCTTTCAAACTGATCACATTTCAAATTTGCAATTCACACATTGTTTTTAGACACGTGTTCACTTCTCTCCAACAGTGAATATTTTGTTGGCAGCAGAATTTCTAGTCGTTGCATGACCAGTGTCCAGTACTTTATTCATAGCAGGTGTGAATGAGATGTACATGTACATATAATTAATCAATGAGGATTGAACAATATGAGCCCTGTTGACAACACCACAAAGCAAAACTATGTGTGAAGCACGTATTGCATGCAATGCACAGGCATCTGTATATTTGGTAAGTCACCTTGCCTCTGTGCTAGTCTGCTAGAACTCATAAATATTCAAAACCTGCTTGAACTGACAAGTTTAAGTGGTAGCACATCCCACCCTTTGGCTGTGGAAAACTACTGGCTCACCTAAGACAAATTTTGGACAAGTGTATTAGCTACATGTGTACATGTAGATAAAAATGTTGCACACTGTAGGAGCTAAGACATGTACAGTACATGTTTGAGATAATAAATTGTTTAATTTGATACCTGTCTCCTTATTTCATCTTAAACTTGAAAGAAGATGAAATAATACCAAGATTTATCTTCTCTTGCAGTTGACAGTAATTTCAATACAGGTGGTGGTTGAGAACGTTCAAAGTACAGAAGGTTTTTACCTATTAATAGCCAACGGCTATTAATATACTTGATGAACTCCGGTGGGACATTATTGCATTTGCTGTGCTTGGGCTTGTCTTCAGCATCAGTTTGTGTGGTCATGATACTGCAATGGTGAAGTGGCCACGTACATGTACTCTGTATAGCCAGGATGGAAGTGTTGTTCATCAGCTGAGGCTATTGCGCTGCATGCATACAGCTTGTATTGAGCAGGTGGCTTAATCCATTTCTTTTTAAAGAACAGGTTTGATTGAGCACTAGAAGGCTATCCAGCACTGGCAAATTTGTGTTAAATGGATCCCCAAGGGACTGTCATTGCTGTGTCACAGTAGCTGTAGCATCCAATTGGTCCATCAGAATTTGTAAACAGTATATCCAATCAGAACACTGTTGTGTATCACTTGGCATTCCATAATCTTACCGTTACCAGTCAGTTGTCAGATGAAATTGTTTGATGTGCTTGGGTATTACACGGTACATGTGCATGTACAACATACATGTACATACACTGTATACCGACCCCTTGCATTTTGTAGGTTGTTCTTAATAACCAGTACCTTTATCTTGTCTTTTCGCGATCAATGGGTCGGCTTGCCTTTTGTGAAAAACTGAATTGGCAGTGAACTATACACACATTTAAAAACTATACATCTGTTTTAGAAATGAAAGATTACTTTTGCTAATAGATGGATTTGCATGTACATGTGTGTCAAGAAAGATCTGGTCCATATTTAGAATTTATGATCTCAAAGCAGTGAAAGTACCCTATAGATTATTGGCTAATTTTGTTAAACAAATTAGACCGGGCTTACACCAGAAAACTTGTGCTGAAAATTGTGTATGTACAGGTACATGTTTTGTTGGCATAGAGATGTTGGTGTTTGTGTATGGAAAGTGCAAAATCTTTGTGTCATGTACTGTAAGCAAACTCTACTGCTGAAGTACTGATCGTTAACTGAGCAGTAATGAAGATTCCCCCACAATTATGTTTCAATTACATGGACATGTAGCTGATGAGACACTAAGAAAGAGCCTGATACTGGAATGATTTGATGATGCCCAAGTTGGTAATGTCTTGGGACAGGATGTATTGGCAGTATTAGGCCTAGGGGAAGTTCCATTTAGTCTTGTCAATGTCAGTCCTGTGTTTCCACTTCTGAAAATCCTCTCTTCAAACATCTACAAACATATTTTATTCCTCAGTTTTCCTTAGCTGAGTAAATAGCTAGCTGGTATTCAACCAGACCTGACATGCCTGTACATTATTAACAACTCTTAGTGTTGGGTTAAATGATAACACATGGCATCCCCATATTAAAAAAGGGGGGGGGGGAAATCGAGCTATGCATGTATGAGCACAGGGTACAAGGTTTCTGCCTACATGTACCGGTACATGTATTTATTCCGTGCATGTGTTCCCATGTTTATCAACAAATTTTGTCAAGTTTTGTCATCTGCATGTATTTTAATCATATTACACATATTTTAACATCACACTGGTTGGGCCCTTTAAACTGAACACTATAGACTTAATTCTGAATGTGATTGTTTTACATATGAATCACATCTCCATAGGGAATTCACTGACATATATCTGTCAATCATCACTCTTAGTCTATGTTTTCAGGACCTCATTCTATTTTTATTAACACATACTTTAAGGGACAGACATTGTGCCGGTGAAGTGAGTATTAAAATCTAAGTATGAAATTCTGACATTGATGAGATCTGTAAGCCATCATCTGGGCTTCTATTAAAGTGAAATACCGGTATATATACTTGAAGGTGATAATTTTGTTTGGGTAGATTTGAGTGAAAGGAAGGGATTGGAAGTTTCAACAGAAAGGAGGTTTTAAAAGCTGGGATGCCGTCCTTATTTAAATTACAAAGATTTGCAAGAATATGAGTAAACTGTAGGAAAAAAATGTTGCAACTGCATTGAAATCCTGCGGCATTTGCGAAAGTTGAATTTTGAAGGAGGTTTTCATAAATGTCTGAATTTGATTAGGCCTATATCTACAACTGCAAACCGTGGAATACAGTGCTGTTTTCCTATTGTGGATAGCATCAGTCTCACCTGGGTGCATTAGTTATTAACAGTTAAACATGTTGTACATGTAGCTCTCATAAAGTAGGGGAAAATACAATTATATGTAGCATTATATCAGTTACATGTACAAGTACATTGTACCTGCTGTGACCATTGGTTTTGGCAACTGTATTCAAGCTTTTTGGTGACTTCTTGGGTCATGTGCACATGTGAAAAATGAAGGCTAGTATTCACCGTTCTATGTTTCCAAGAGATCAGCTGTCAAATCCAAGATACATTGATTCATTTATCATCGTTATTAAACCATGAGTGTCTTCAGGGGCATTTGTCAAGGCAGGTCTCAACTACATGACATTAACTGTAACTTCAGTCTGATGCCTTTCATCTAGAATATTTTTATGAAGTGCATGATGGAATTTTTCTGGGGGAATTGCTCAGGGATTTGGTTTTCGTGTTAAATGAATGTCTTTTACTTCTTGGGCATCCGTATCTTTGATAAGGTATTAATGTTGCTTGCATTTTTACAAACAGATTGAAGTTTTTCGATTTGGCATATTCCACACCGATGTTACACGTATGTGAATTTGACATCATGACTACATCCGTGGTAATGATGTGAATGGTGTGCCTTCGCTGATTTATAACCCATCAATTTTGTATGGTATACACTTCATGCAATAACGGAAGAGATGTGATCAAAATACGCAATGAAAAGTGGATTTAACGAGTGGCATGACCATACCCTATAGGGACATATACGTGTACATCTTTTGTATTATGCATTTAAGTACATGTATGGTGTGCTATCAACCTGGATCCATCTCGTTTGTGCTGTCATGGTGCAATTATGTACGTAAGCTTCTCAATATCAGTGTTTCACAATAAGTGCCTCCAAGAGTTTGCAGTGCGTTGGCCAATCTCAATGTGCGAAATCTGTTGACCCAGTGTGCGTTTGGAAAGGGTCGACAGATTTGGTGCGTTGTGATCAGCCATCGCGTTGCAAACTCTTAGAGGCACGCTATTGTGAATCCACCTGCGTATTCAACAATCAGTACAAATGCTACATGTATACATGCATGTATATGGCATCTTATCACAAGCATCAATCAGAGCTGCAAAGATACAAACCAAGGGACTCGTTATAATCCCAACAACCTTTTCAGAATTATCTCGTCCAAGAATTTGAAATTTGATTTTTATTGTCAGAAGCTGGATACTTTTGAAAAGAGGAAATAAACGTGCAGACGTCATCACTGGTGTGCAATATGATAGCAGCAGTGCATTGCTGTGTGAAAGCATCGAGGGAGAGGATCAAGTATTGATTGATACATGTCCATGTACAAGCAGTATACTCATACAGACCTGTGGTACATGTACATGTGTACTTGTAGGCTTGGCTGAACTTGTACAGTGTATATCGAGTGTGTAATCATAGACTGCCCTCGATGATACCTAGGTGATACCTAGCATCTTAGGCATGCAGAATGACACTCTATACACCCAGTGTACAGAAACCAGCATCTCTTATCATAAAAGTCATAAACTAGGAGCACGTCAATTAATAGAAGTACCGGGTTGTTGTTTTTGATCAACTCTGCACAGAATTTTTTGTGTAGGGTATTTTTTGTTCATTTGATAGGGAATTTAGCAGTGAGATTTGAACCATTTTATGTGCAGATGTAAAAGTGCCACGTGCTTTTGTGCTTGTTTATTTAGTGACATCGTATTTTCTTTATAAAATATGTCCCAAATTGACCAAAAGAGGCTCATTGACAGAATTACGATGTAATTGATAGGCTCCTCTTGAGTAGCCCACAGCCTGTACTAACTGTAAGGGTAGGAAATTACATTTCATTTGAACAACGTTTAGAAAACTTTCCCATATCATTTAAACATTTAGCCAACCCATTACAGAGCCCACCGCCGCCTACCTCTGTGTTTTCATACATGTGTAATTTATATAGTTCAAAATTCATCTGGTTCAGCTAATGTAAAAATGTAGATTGATGTTGGGGCATTTAAAACAGCAATTTTGATTTTTTTAGAAACCACTTTTTTCTCAGAAAGTACAAAGGTGCCGAAAGGGAAGTGTTCCAAAATCAGATTACATTCTACAGGCATCATTTACAATAAAAATGGACGCCAGATTGCGTCAATCAAAATGTCAAACCTCTAAAAGGGGGCAATTCTGCTTAAACATTTTGGAAAATCTTTGAACAAATTTGGAACTTTTTTCATCCCACCGTTTACTCATTGCTCGTGCTCATACTCTGGTTAGACTTCATAATTGGAGAGACTGATTATAAAACCTGACAAATTATACACTTGAGTTTTACTCTGACCCAGATACCACAAGCATAAAATGAGTAGAAAATATATTTCTAGCTTAAGTTAATGCCACAGAATTAAAAGTGGCATAAATACAAGTAGGATTGTGACAAAGAAAATAGTCCCAATATTAACAAGCTTTCAATAGTTTAGGCCATAAAATAGATACGGCCAAGGTATGCTCAGCTGTTATCAACACCAATGGTACGTTTACACGTACGGTGTGAATGTCCGCCATGGAAATGGCTGTCATATGGAGATTGTCTGAGAATGGAATTACATGTACATACAGTATGACTACAGAAACAATGCCCAATCAGTTAACTCTAATCAAATATGCAGGCAAACATGACTGCTGCACACCAACTCCTAGGGGATATTCTAGGAGGCGTGGCTACATAATTGCAAGTCAGCTTGTTTGTTGTCAGAATTATCCTTTCAGAAAGGACGGAAACAGTAGAATATTCCACATACACTCATTTATCCTCCTTCAACAACTGTCTTAGGTGAATGTGTCATGGTTAGATTAATGGAGTCTTTGTATCATCAAGTGGTACACCTACATGTAGATCACTGTTTGACATTAATAAGAAGAGCCATGTTATGTGCCAAATTCTTGCCTCACACATAATTGGCAAATTGGATGCCGACCAAATGTGCTCAGAAATTTAGCAAAAGTGCAGTAGAGCAATTAAGTCCATAAAGAAGTGGAAATTTAACAAACATTATACAAAGTATCTTCAAAACTACAGGTACAAGCATCACAACCACAAATATGGCACATTTATGTATCAAAATGAACAAGACCACAGAGATCCTTCACCTGAGTGGTGAGCTAATGAGATGGAATTCAGTTTAAGTGTTTTTTTTTTCATTAAACTGTAGTGCAGCTAAAGTCATGGATATTTGGTACTCATTTTGGCACCACATGTTACATGTATGTCATGAAGTCAATGACAAAGGGTCATATTTTGTGCTTAAAGAACCCTTTTTTTTAATTGTTACCCTTTTATGTTTTAAGGTTTGCCAAAGATAGATGGACAAACTAACATTACTGACCAAGATCTTTGGGCAATACTTTTAACTGATGGAAATTGAGAAATGATATCTGTTGAAACATTTGTGAGTCGGTAAGTAATTACAGAAATGTTTAATTTTACTCAGACGTACGCTGTACCTGTACTTCACTTCCGGGAAGTTGTGCATTTGTTGCTACAATGCATACATTCTTAGATGTACTGTACATGGTATGTAAGAATTACCCAGTATTCGTCGTACTGCCAAATCTACCTGCATATATTTTCCTGTACCAACCCTGTAGCTGGAAGCTGTTACCAGTTTTAGCAATCACACATCATGCTGTTTAGTTATAAAATAAGTGGTGATTTACTGCAGAGTTTCATATGTAAACAGCTCCATGGTTTGACTATTCTCATATGGTACTCATAGCACTTTATGTCAGTACATGTACATGTAGGTCATTACTTCGGAGGGATTTGTGAACATTGTACAAACCTGAGACAGGTGGATAAGTTGAAAGATATAAGGTCAGGGATAATATAGTGCTCATCTTTCAACCTTCAATAAACTGTATCCATTCTAAAATGTGAATGGTAAATATACTCTGGATACTTTGACTAAGCTATTGTGCTTAACTGTGCATGCACCTGTACCGTCAAGTTAATAGCATTTGTTCGGCACTTTCAGTACATATAATTTTCCAGGCATCAGGGCATAATTGACCTGGAAGCTTTTTAATTGTACATCACTGTTACATGTATGCTACATATCATTGGAAATGTTTTAATTATCGGACGGAGACTTTAATTACATTTGGTATATGAGAGGTTTCAAATTATGTCCAAATGCATGCACATGTACATGTACTGTACGGCGTGTTCATGTTGAGCCAACCAGTGCCATATGGTAATTGACATGTTGTGTTTGCCCTTAGTGTAGTACTAATCAAAATTGTCTGTTCTTGTGAAAACATTTATTCATGCCTAATCTGGCTGTGTTCCTGAGTTTATGTGGTGAACAGATGATATGTATACCGGTCGGTATTTAATTTCTGTCTTTTTTCTGTGTAGGTTTTTGTGTGTTGTTTAATCCATTTCTAAACTGCATGAAATTGTAGCCATTTTAGAAATCATCAATTTATGTTTCGTTGTCACATTGTGTGACTTGCACCATATACATGTATTTCAGATTGGAGAATTTGGAAATGTGTTACCATCCTTTGCCAAGCGTTTCTTATCAGATTTAGCCGTAATGTATGAAGAACATCCAAATAAGGCTGTTGAGATGTTCACCAGCATACATGTACATGTACACTTGTAAATGTCTAGTCATCAAGATGATGAGTGAAAGCCATGAAATTAAAATGATGCAAATTGAAAAACTTGAAATGTTGGGAATGATTCATTTGAGCAAAAAGGGCGCATGCTACATGTACATTCCCAGCAATGGTAGGCTTACATGAACCGTATGTTGACAAGCAAACGTTTGTTTGCAAAATGTTACCTTTACATGAGTTACTTCATCAGGTGCTGTACAAATGTGGTTTTTAATTGTCTGGCCCAGGAGGTCTGTTATCTGTGGTAATCATCGTTGAGAGTGTAGGATGAGCTGCTGGGTCTATCTATTTCTTCTTTAAGTGATTTCCTTAACTGCATCTTCTCCCTCTTAGAATTGAAAGCAAACACGAAGTTACGGTATTGAAGGGGATCAACGAGTTGATGGTGAAATTCTACGGTCCAAAAGGAAGTGAGTATGATATTAATGAGCCAGTGTAATTACAAGATAAACATGGCCATCATGCTTGTGGCACTCTCTCGTCAGTGGCTTGAAATTATAAGCTGGCTAAAGCGCTGTGAAGAAGGTCAAACTGAAGGCAGGTTGTGGGTACAGTGGAACGCTACTATAATGAACACGACGGGGTCCATGCTAAATGTTGAGTACAGCCGTCGTTTGTTATAGCGAAATTAACTGCCGAATGTTTCGTTGCCATGTTGATTAATACCCTCTCTTTTCTAACTGAAGTGCACCCTCTTGTGATACTATTATTCACTGTTTTCCTGATCTTTTGTCGTTGCATTCACGTTTGAGGTTTCTAGAAATGTATCTGTTAATTATTTTTGTTTTTTTCATGAAATCTTGAGTTACAAAATTGATATTTAATTTATCCTAAAAGTCGTGAAACTACCACTCAGGATTGATCTCTGATGCATGCTGTGGCAAATCTCGGTTGATTTGTAACTACATAATGTTTGATAGGTTTTGTACACAAAATATTGGGAGCCAAGGACGATGTTCCATACTGGACGATGTTCAGTATACCAGTGTTCGGCATAGCGATGTTCCACTGTATTGGGTTTGGATAAAAATGATGTTGTTCACGTGTGTAGGCTTCTCTCTGTCTCTCTCTTCAGTAGAGGAGCTGATTGAATTTTAGAAATTTGTAATTGTTTAGGATGGGATGGACTCTACAGGCTGTTTCTGATGCATACCCAATAGAATACTTGCTTAATAGCTTCAAAATAATTGAAATGTCTGTACATCTTCTCCAGTACAGTATCCCAGGAAATTATGGAGTTTTGTTGATTTGTACACATGAATGTATTGAGTATTGTGAGCAATGATTTGGACATTTTTGCCAATAAATTTATTTACCCTGTTCTCATTTGACATACTCCTGACACACTCATGAACTCTCACAAATTTTTCATATCTGCCGTAGAAGTTGAGTCAGAAAGCAGTTCTTTTTGGGGGGAGGGGCCCAGGATCATTTTGTTTTGGTAGAGCTGTGCATTGGTACAGGGTAACTAGCCATTCATGTCAGGGACCGGTTCCAGTTAAACCCACTTTACAAAATACTTGGGAACTTGTCAAAGAGAATGAAAGGTTCTGAGATAATTATGACAAACAAGTTAGATTTTTCCCTCCTGGAAGATAGCACTTATTTCATATCCCAAATCCATCACTAATGAGTTGTCCACTACTACCAGTTTTATGGATTGGCACATTAGCATCTGTTTTGATGATTTACTTCACTTTTATTCCTGCATGACTGCCATGTTTTATTCTTTTAATTAAGGTAGATTTCCATACAGCCTCTTTAGTACTTCTGAATAAACTTTAAAAAAAAATCACCTACAATATGGGCGATTCACAATTGTGCGCCTTCAAGAGTTGTCTATGCATTGGCCAATTACAATGCGCGAAATCTGTCAACCCTTTCTAACATGCACTGGGTCGACAGATTTTGCGCATTGTGACTGGCCAATTCGTCGCAAACTTATGGAGGTGCACTATTGTGAAACACCTGTATTGCATGTAAAAATTCTCCTGGGAGCAAACAGAATAAGAAACTACTCACACACAAGGTAGCTTCAAAGCTCACTGGAAAAAATTTTCTGTAAACAAATTTGTTACCTTGTAAATTGCCCCTGGGGTTTGTGATGACAAGTTCATTTGGCAATATTCCAGTTGGTGGCTCTGTTTTGTCAGCAAGCAATACAATTTTCCCTGGCCAAGCTGACTCAATAGTCATTCTTTTATGCAATTGATACAACATATTCGCCATCACCACAATCCACTAGCAGTATACATGTAACATTTGTAAATGTCATATTTCATCAATATTTTGCCATTTGGTCCTGCTTGTCTACTTTTCCAAGAGGAAAATACCGGCACGATAAATATAAATTGCTTTGGAAGTTGGAACCCTTTTTTGCTTGCAGGCATGTCATTATTAACACTGTGGCCTGTATTGCATGCTTGATGCCTTCATAAGAGTAAACTTGTATGTACAGCCATGCACACTTTAACCTTAACCCCCAACGGTGTATGTAAAATTGTGTTGAAATTGGAGGATTTGGGACTGTCAGGGTTAATAAAATGATTAAGTCAAATAACTGTAGCACTTTAAATATGTGTGAGGAATTGACATGACATGCCTGTGCTGTTTTCATTGTGTATTTAGTGTCATTTCACAGTGTAAACTTGTTTTGTCATACTGTAAATTTGCCCATCCAGAAATTATCATACCAAACCATTGTTTAACATTTGCCCTGGGGTCTATTCAGTTGATATTGATGACCTTGACTTCTTTTCTGACCTCATTTTACATTTGAAAAGGAAGTGGTCTGACTTAACTCACGAGTGAGAACTGACACTGTCCTTTTTGAATATCATTGCAGGAACTATGATTAGGCTTTTGTGAAGTTAAATTAACCACAGTCAACTTTGATGTAGAGTTTGTGGTCTGAAATCTTTCTTCTTTGAAATTGGGATTCTTTTAAGAAAAATAAGTGCTTAGACCTTCTTGTGCATCCAAACCTTACATAGTTTACATGTAGTTAGTTTTAAAAGATGTTATATACAGAGGGCAAGATCATGTTAGTGTAAATTTGGAAAGTACAGTGAAAAAAAGAACAATACATTGTCATTAGAGTAAACTGATTATTGAGGGAACTTGTTACAAATGCATGTATATGTGGTGTGATCCATGTACTGTAAATAATGGGTGCACCACAGCAAATAAATTCCCACAGATGCTTCATATTTCACAAATACAGTATTAAAAAATACAACTCCCGCAGGTACTCAGGCTGCACAGAAAAACAATGTTCAACATGCCCTTTTTCATTTTCCTTTCAACTTTTAGTGGGTTGTCTGATGAATTTTGTAGAAATTCTCACCCAAAGCAGACCACCCCTAAAACAAAGGAAATTTCACTGCCCAAAATAGTAGCCATTTGAAAATGTATTCCTCTGCAAAATGGCTAAATTGTGCCACTTTCGGAACTGACTGCATCCAAATTGCTCAGAATTGGAAGCCCCAGTTCGGGCCAGAGGTTCAGTGCCATATTTCTTCAATTCCCCAATTCAGTGGCTCTCAGAACCCTCTTATATAGAATATTTTGAGTGTATAACTTTTATGAATGAGCTCGGTGGACGGCTTTTGTGCCTGTATTTACCAGGGTGCACCCATATATTGGGCATGCTAGTCTGCCATGAATATTTCCTGCAATACGGGTATCGGTACATGTACATGTAGCTTCCTTGTTTTACACAATTCAATTAGGATTTTGGGCCCTTGAGCATGCATGTTCATCAGGGACTATAAGGTGACTATGGCGTTATGCTTGGAAGATCACAAACCTTGTCACATTTGCATTAAGCCAAAGACTTTGCTTTGGGATGGGGGGGAAGTTGTAATTGGAAATTTGCCACATGATGCGCATTTTAAGAAGGCTGGCTGGAAACGTAGCGTTGTGACTTTGGCTTTAGTACTACTCCTTGTTGCTCAGTTTCAAAGGGAAAATTTAAACAGAAAACCTTGGATTATAATGTACACAGGTACGTGTAAACATGACTAAACCTTTATTACAGTTGTGTACATGTCTAGCTAATCTTTTTGTGGTGGTGACTGGTTGAAACCTGGAATTCATTTTACATGAGATACACATATCCTGTCTGTTTTCAGACACTGTGGTTAAGTTGTAACAAAAGTCTGTGAAACATTTTTTGTTTGTTTCTTACACAGAGTTCTAGAAAATAACAAAGCAGATGGAGCTTGAGTCTCAAAATATTTTTTTTAGTAAAATGATATTGTAAATCTCACATGGTTTTAAAATATGTTGAAAAACTTGTTTTGAAATTTCTCAGGTAAAGTGCAATGTATTCTAAAGAAAAAAATAAGAAGATTTCGGGAGGAAGATGAAGGAAATTTTGAAAAATTAACGAATTCAGACAGAAACGGTCAAATTGTTTACATTGTAGGGTGACTTGTGTTTGTGTGAATGAATTGATTGTGTGTTTATCTTTTTTCTTGAAGCTCCCTACGATGGTGGTGTGTGGAAAGTACGAGTTGATGTACCTGACAAATATCCATATAAATCTCCTTCAATTGGTAAGAACGCTTGTCTGTCGTAATTATCTCTGCATGTTGTAAGGAAAGGTATCCAACTGTCTTTGAGTTATCAGCTATTTCATAGTGAAGCAAAGAGGTTTGCGGTACCACCATGTAAGCTTTGATATCTCTTCCTGGCGACAGACGCAGCATACTGTCCGAATCGTTGAGTACCCTCCAGTTCTTTTCAGAATCACACATACTCATAAAAGAGAGATCCTTGCATGGTGCTGCCACAAACAGTCATTACCTCACTTGCTCTTATATTTTTGTAGTTACCAGCAGTAGTGAATTTTTTTGAAGATGGCAGTCCTCCCTGGATAGTCCAATCCAGGAAGGCCTCCTACTTCTTTGCAATGCCTCACTGCATGTTCCAACTCTGTTGCATGCATGTGAATGTTGCACTAGTAAAACGTTCAGTCAGCTGTGATTGGTGACTATCATTAGTCAGAATTGGGGCTGGACTTACATTAGTGGATCAGTCTCCTATGGCTAATATTTCTTTGAACCACAGGTGACATTGAAAAAATCATTCTCTTTAATCAATCCAGTAATAGCAAATTAAAGCAGAAAAAGATTAATTTATTCACCACTGTTCAATAAGGCAATGTATCTGTACCATGTACTGTATACACTCTTCAGATTGGGGACTTGTTTCACAATGACGAGCCTGGGTACCGGCTAAATTACATATTGCTGCCACAGCTGGTAAGAATATGCATGAACGAGTATGGGTGCATTGACTAACTAACAGCTATGTCCATTTTCCATAGACATGTGTATAATGTTGCCACAGGTAAATACATCTAGACAAAGCCATAGCTGTACATGTAGATAGGCATGCCTGGTACTCATCCACTTATTCTCTAAGGAATAATGCATATGGACCAGTGAAAGGTAAAAAAAAGCCCTTCACTCACCATTAGTTGAGGCTGGTAATACCCAGTACTTGTACACACTCCTTATTCTTGAGTATAATTGTGGCTGAAATATTCCTTTCTGATACATGTTTATAAATTCTAATTATTCAAAATTTCTTTTTAATTCACAGGTTTTCTGAACAAAATCTACCATCCAAACATAGATGAAGCGTAAGTTGTCATGTGTTGCCTGGGTTATACATGTACAGTATGTAACACCAAAAAGACACCAGGAAATTGTTTTTCAATTATTAGGCGAAATAATATTATCACTTGAATAATTTTAACAGTGTGAAGTGGCCTTCCAATAGTTGGACAAATGACTGCAAAAGTTGTTATTGCATGCTAGATCAGTTATCTCTGAACTTTTCCTTTCCATTGTAATCTTAACCATAGTGCAGGATTTAATTATTGTCACACTGACAGACTGTATCTGAAGTACTTGAATTTTAAACAGTGTCCACAAAGCAGACATTTAAACATTTGTTCTTCACATTTCATCTTCTTCAACAGCTCAGGAACAGTTTGTCTAGATGTCATCAATCAAACATGGACACCGTTATTTGGTGAGTTTAATGTTATGCAGAAAGAGATCAGACATGAACTGAACAGTAATGAAAGTTACTCTACCATTCATTCCTACTTCCCGTAATTGATGTGATCTTCACTCTAGAACCTTTGCAATCCTTTTTGTCTATCTAGAATACTTGTAATACAATACAATTTGTGGCTAAAGAACATGATGGGGGCTTATTCTTGATTTGAATGCTTCGTTTATTCATACTACTGTATATGATACACTCAAGAATATGGTCCAGTCCATGAATAAAACTATGCATCCATGGGGTTTCACTCCAATCTGGGATATAAGTAATCCTGCATTCGACAGTGCAAAATTTGTATTCACTGGTTGCAATTTTTATTGTACATAATCTATAGGTAAATAGTCCAATTTAACTGTAGTTGTTCTTTCTTGGTTTGAATCCAATTTATCAAACAACTGCCCAATGCTGAACCCATGTGTTTCTTTATATGTCCCATTATCCTGAATTGAGACAGGTGTTTATCCATCCACTACTGTCATTGCTGTTTGTTGTTCTTTGTTTTGTGTGCATCTAACAGATTTATCCAACATTTTTGAGTCATTCCTTCCCCAATTATTGGCGTATCCTAACCCCAATGATCCGCTAAATGGTGATGCTGCTGCCATGTATTTGCACAAACCGGAGGAGTACAAGAAAAAAATCAGGGGTGAGTTGCAATTCTATAAGAATTGGGAATAGAGGCCAAATTTAGAGCAGATGAACTTGTCTTCTGAACTTCACTCAAACTCTCCCAGATCCTACAAAATCCAAAATGAAGCTTTTAGAAAGTGCATGATTGAGGAAGGGTAAAGCCCATATTAACTCTACATTAAACTCAACGCCAACGGATACTAAGGACTGAAGTGTCTTGCACAGTGGAGGATATTGCAGGATTCTGGATGGTTTATTGTAAAATGTAGAGAGTTTTAAGTCTTCTGCCTCTGAATCTTCCCCAATCATCCTTGTGATTTGACTTAAATTGATGTCCGATTATTCCTGAGAAATGAGAGGTAGGTTGCAGATGACTGAAGTCACATCCTTGTTTGCTCCAAAAAAGGTTTGTGGCTGGCGATAGCATTTTAGTTAGCATTGAAGTGTTGAATTGTTGAAGGAATAGTAAAGCCTTGGTTTTTTATAGAGTGCCAGTAATGCAACCTGTTACAGAGAAAATTGTGGAGGATTTGAGGGGTTGAGCTTTGCATCCTCGTTATTATGTCAAAAGGCAGAGGTACACATGTAGTGTAAGTGTTGTTGCAGATTAGTCACTGTTATTCTGTTACAGCACAAAATCTGATATGTTTTATCTGAGCAGAATTTGTTCAGAAATACGCAACGGAGGAAGCTTTACGGGAACAAGATGCTCAGTCGTCATCCAGTGAAAGCTCCATGAGCGATTTTTCTGAGGATGAAACGCAAGACATGGAGCTATAGCATGCACTCTGCATCTGGTAGTTTTTTATGTTTTTAAACATAGTGTATTTATGTGGGAGCATTTTTTATACTGTATGGAGGAAGGGTATGCTCCTTTCAGTGTTTCAAATGGGCCTTTTGAATCATCCCGATTGCCCTAGCTACCCTTAATTTGAGTAACTTATTTATTAGGTGTTATAAGTTTGCCTCCACTTCTAAAATCTGGAAATTAGTTTTGCAACTGGAGAACTAACCAAGAACTAACCTATGCATTGTATAGACAAAGGGCCCTCTCTGGCAAAAGAGACAATTCATTGAGTGGGTCATTTTACATCAGGACACCGCTAAGCAGAATAATACTGTTTAGCTGAAGTAAGTTCACTTGCTAAATACATGTAAATTGTTAGCAGGCAACCAGTATCAAGTGACATAATCCTGATAGGATTTGGCTGGTAATCCTATTTTTCCCACTGATATCTTCCCTGCTCTGGTGTGTATATTTATCTGCTCCATGAAATTTGTATGCACATTTACTTTTTCTGAATAGAGTGTTTGATGTGTTTCTCAACCCAAACTTGCTGAGCAGTCTGCTCGAAATTGCTAAGCAATTTGCTTATAGTTATTCACTTGTTGGCCCCTTTGTCTGTGTATATTATAATTTTGGTTACTCTGCAGAGGGTCAGATTCACTCTTGATATTCCAGAGGGGTTTTAAGTGTGTCATTAGATTTCCAGACGGAGAAAGTGACTGTGCAAGTTGTTGGTTGTATGTATGGAAAGAATGTTTTATGAAACCCTACCCCCCCCAGGGTTTATGTAAAATCATATTGAAATTAGAGGATTTGGGACTGTTACGGTTAAGGAAATGTCACAGTCTGACTTTGAAGGTACTGCTAAAATATTGGCTTTTTTATTTTTTTCTTAGACTGATTGAGTCAAAACCAAAACAAATTTATCCAAATTTGTTGAAGGGTAAGAATTGTGCTGTAAGGAGTAATGGATGTGTTACACAACATAGCTCTTCCTGGTTCCACTTTTCCTTTGGAAATTCTGAAACAACCTTTTTGAAAACAAAGTGCATATTTTTGCCAGTACAAAAGAAATATTAACTTTTCTTGCCTTCAAGAAAGCTGCCAAAATAACTTTTTATACGCATGGCATGGAAGGGTGGGGCACTTGACAGGAAATCTCACTGTGGCAAAATGCTGTACATATCCAGCTTAAGGTTTGTTATAGCAGTCACAGTTTGTGCAAGTCCCACCTCTCAGGGAAATGGATAACTGTAACTTCCAGCCATATTCATTGAAGCACACTCCATAAATCAGCATTTCTAGGTACCAGACCCTTTCAGATGGCTGCCATGCATACACTTGTCACAAAATAAAATTACCAGCAACATTCATTATTGGATGAGTCCAGGCAAGCCTCAGAGAGCAGAATACCCCCGTCAATTTTTGGAATATCTTTTTGTGGATTTACATGCGTTTATATTATATTCTAATCATGAAGCCAGTTTTCTTTACAGGTCCGAGTAAGGGCAAGCCTTGGGTTTTCTTTTGGACTTAAATTCGAGGGTTTCTTTGTTATGTCAAATTTGCCTAGTTACTCATAACAGGTGATTCAAGAGCATTTGCAATGACAAGAAAGGTTTTAACAAGTAAACGAAGAGGCAGATGTAATAGTGAGGAAATGTTACTGCATATTTGATTGTTCTGTGGACATGGATGCCGTGTTCAAGCGTTAACAGTCTCAATCCTACAATGGGTGGAGGATTGAGGACAGTTAGAGCTAGGCATATGAATCTCTATGCCCAACTTGAACCAGAATGCTTCTTTTGACGTTTTGCTCTCATTTGTTTTACTAGTTTTATTGTCTATCAAAGAAACTAACCAAACATAGTTAAATAATTGTATTTCTGTCTGTCCCAGGTTTTTTCATTAATTTATTGTCAAGAATGATCAGGAATATTGCTTTTAGAATTTATTTTCCACAGATCTCCATGCACAGTTGAATTTGCTCCCTGCCCATAGAAGTAATATAGCTGTATACAAACAGTATTTATCATTGAATGGGATCCCTTCCTTCCAAGATTTACTATTGTTGATATTTTTCGTGTATATTGTTATTAATCCAGTTTAAACTATTGTAAAAAAATATATATATACACATATACTTATATCAAATTAATCAAAACAAAAAGAAAAAAAGAAAAAAAAATTAGGAAGTAGAGTGTAGAATTCATAGTAGACACTGGCTTGGTTTGCTTGAAATTCATGAAATGTTTCCAGGAATTGTGGGTGAAAATGCATCAGTAAAAAGGCAGAAATAATTCAATGCAGAAAACTACGAAAGTCAGATTTTTTGGAAGCATTGAATTTCCTGTTGATGTGTGGAAACATGGGAAATTCCAGTGGCATTTGTTGTAGATATGGAAGTCACCATGGAATATTCACAACACATCAAGGAAAAGTCATTAGAAACTACTGTGTTTTGTCCTGGAAAAGCCATCCAGCTTCCATGATAGAACAACCTGAAGGGTTGCATTTTAATGACTGGTTAAGGCAAGAAATCCCAAAATATCCCACATCGATAACTGGCAAATGAGGAATTTTGAAATTCTTATGGTAATGATAATCTTTGTGTTGATTGAGAAAATCCACAAGATTTCCATCACTGTTCAGTGCAGAGGATGCTGACATGTTCTTGACTGATCATAGGAGAAGCCATGGAATGTCTGTAGATAGTTCAGGAAAGATAAAAAATTCATGGTTGATGATTAAAGGTGATGAACGTTGGTTCTTATATGTGGGGACAGCCAAATGCCAAATAAAGCAAAGTGATCTTTGAGACACCGGGTCATCTTGGCTCACACAGCAAGTAAGTAATGCTAATGTTATATATTTCGGTGCAAATCTGGGAAGTCATGTCTCTGGAGAGAAAAATTTCTTTTTAATTTCAAAATTTTGTGTAAATGATTTGCTTTTTATTTATTGTTGTTCTGCGTATAGAGGATGTGTAGATAAGGCATGCAGAAACTAGAGGCATTCTTTTTTATGGAAGTGTGTTGTGGATTTGATTTTGAGGAAGGAAATCTGAAGAAATCTGAGATAAAAATCTCTGGAACTGGGTTACAAGGCTCAGCTAAATTCATCATGTTCATGGATAAGTTGAAGTGATAACTGGTACAGAAAAATCCATTGTTTTATGGGTGTGTTAAAGCCAAAGGGAGAATTAACGATGAGACTGGTGCCCAACAAAAGTGTTTACCTTTCCTTTGTTTTGTATGAAGTTGGTTAGGTTGCCATACCTGTTTTCCCATTTGTGTGGCTTGGGGGCCGTTTGTGTCACACGGATGTGGATTCGAATCAGTGATCCTTACACTGGTTCGCACCATCCATAAGGCGAGTTTTGGTGTCCATAAACCAATGACGGATCACTAATCGTTATAAAACCGTGTGTGACCCAAATACGGTCTATATAATACATCCATTCTGGCAAAAGTCGGCTAACAATTTAGCTCATGTGTTGCCATGACTTGGTTTGTTTGTAGGTGGCTTTGAAACAGAGTGGTTAAAACAGAGCCTGAAGGGTCAAATGTACCTAGCCTTGAGATCAAGTCCAAGCAGTGCGTGTCAAGAACAGCTGAGTAATTCATTGGTCTAGCATAAACTAAAAGGCTTGGAGTTGACACTTGTTGTGGAGCTGGGTTAGGCAGACATGTTTCCTTTGCTAAACTATTGTCCTTGGCAAATCAGGGTACCAGCCAAATGCCACACAAGTGCACTTTGCTCATAACCCATTCTCAACATGGTTTTCCACATAATTTGGCAAGCAGTATCATTGTTTGAATATCACTTGAAAGTAATAGGGCCCAGTATGTTGCTGTGGAAGTGCTATGTTGCTGCTGTGTGGTATAAACCAGTGGAGACAACCCGAACCATTCTGAACCCAAGAAGTTATAGCCGGTATGGACTTGATCTGAGAATACATCAGACTGCTTAGAGATACTGAGCTGTTTGTGGGTCTTACCAAAGTTGGGTCTTTTTGGAATGGTTGGAAGGGTATGATTAGCAGTGTCGTTTGATGCTTTGTCTGTTCCGCCCATGGGCTGCTTTGATTGTGATATGCATATGTGTTAAGTTAACTGCTGGGCTTGTCCAAATGTAGTTATTTAAGTCACGTGTTTATTTCCAGTGTTTCGAAATTTGAGGATATTCCTGAAATTTTTGTTTTTCTTTTTGTCAAATAGATTGTCAGATTTTCAAAAAAATTATGGAAGGAGGATTTTGTGATTTGAAAAACTTTTTTACTGCAAGTACACATGTAGAATTGTTCAAATTTACTGAATATGAAGGGATTAGGTTTTTGAAAGAGTAACTTCACTTCCCCCTCCACATAACTGTGTGAGGTGGATAGAGGGAGCTATTTCTTTTTTGTTCTGCGTTATATATCCCACAAATTTACTGTTTGAATGGAAATAATGGTAAACTTGGACAAGCCTTCAGTAATATGATATCCTTTTTTGTAGAAATTTGTGTTCAAAATAAACAGATCAAAAGATTTGAGCAATTATTCAGAGTTTGGTGAGTGAAAGAGAAAGATGTTGATACTGTAGATAGATTAACAATGAGAAATGAATATGCTTTGTATTGAAACAATTTGAAGACGGATTGATTTTGATGGGAACATGTTGCAGTGGTTTAATGGAGTTCTTACTGTCATGAACATGTAAGTTTTCATTTCATGATCTGTGAAGATAGCGTTTGATGTTACATTTCAAGCCATCTGTTCTTTTAAAAATACACAAGAAAGCCGTTGAGGAAAGGTCAATACTTCTTTCAATAGGTCAAGATTTTAATCAAGGGCATTTCTAAATACTTTCAACCCTGACGCTGCTCATCTCTGAAAAGAAGTTTTTGGAATTCAGTGAAACCATAACTTTTAAACATGGAGTTGATGAACACAAGGCCTATAGTCAATGTAGTATTTCCAGTCAAATAACTGCAATTGGGGCAGCTTTTTATTAATTGAATTTAAGACAGTTTTCATATAATAACCCACTTTGTTAAAACATTTGGTACCACTGTTTGGACAAGAGGACAAGGTCATTGTCAGGGATAATCAAGTTGTTGGGATATGTCTTTCCAATGCTCAAACAATTTGAGATGTAACTGGTTTTAGTCAGAAGTATTGAAGTTTGGCCCCAAAGACCTGTTAATGTTATCCATGAAAGAATTTATTTTGTGGCCCAAGAAGAAACACACCTGATGTGAATTCTAATTGAGAGGCTGTACCTGTAATCCATATGTGGCGTTTTCATAATGTGTATTGGACGACCTTTTATATGGTGATACTTTTATTTGGCTTGGAAAGCTCTTCATTTTGAATTCAAGAAACATCTTGGTCTAAGAGTACATTTGAAATGGCTCTTTTGTGTAGAATAAAAGATTTTCTTGAAAAGTAACAAGAACCCTGTGGAGGCCCAGTCTTTCCCCACAGATCACATCTCATATGATTTGAAACAAAGTTTGACCAGCATTTCAACTTCTAGATAAATGATGTTCAAACTAAGTGTAATAAAAGTGGTTCCAGTTTTTGCCGTCTGACAAGAATTTGAAGTCTGTTGAGTTACTGAAAGAATCCTTGAGGTCAACTGAGTGATGTTTGCAGTGTAGGAGATATGGTTCTCCAAACCTAGACATGACAGAGTACTGTTAAGTGCAAGTATGAGATGCAGGCCGTAAGGGTGGATACTTGCAATAGAGCCCATTCATATTTTGTGATTCTTCAAATAATTTGGAAAAAAAACATTATATATTCCAAGCGATTAGGGATTTTGCTCTTGTGTCTTTCTTTATGTCTGCATGATCATCCAACGGTATTTAGCGCTACTTAACCCTAACAGTCCTCAATCCTTCACCTGTTGGAGGATTGAGGACTGTTAGGGTTAAAGAATGATAATGAGTGAAGAAGACAATGAAAAAATGTTCAGTGTTAGAGGTGGGAGGAAAACCCCGGATATGTTTCAGGGAAATCCATGGACTTAGGTTGGGACTGAAAACCCAATCCACGTGGACCAAGCTGGATTCAAACCCAGGCCCCCAGAGGTGTCAGGTGAGGAAAAAGATGCCAACCTGACTCCCTCGGAGAACTTTCAACTCAGAGAATTGGATTGAGGCAGGGCGTACAGTGCCTGCTTAAATTAACAGGCCCTGTTTGGCAATGATTTTACCACCAGCAGATTTGAAAAGAAATTCGACATTTATTTGAATTAACAGTCTTTTCTGTGTTGCTTTGATTTTTTAATGTACAATTTCACTGTTGTTGTTTGTAATGGAACCTAGCAAATGCTCAATATGGCGCGCTCTGAGCTCCATGCTCAGAGTTGTTTGTATAGAGAGTTGTGACATGACTGAGCATATGAATTATTGGAACCAAAATTGTGGTTTTTGTGTCAGTGCACATGCAGAGTTCGTGCTTGCCGCACTGCTCATTTAATGAACAGCCATTTCAAAGCCCGAAGTCTGCACTACTCTATAAGGTTGCAGGCCAGTGAATAGGCCCAAACTCGCCGCAAATCACGATTTGTAAGGTTGTAAAATTCTCTGCTGTTAAGAGCATATGCACATGGACTGGATGAATTTGTCAAGGAGTACGGAATCTACCAGCAGGACTGCCAGATTGAAAGTATTGTGCCTACTGGGCCCTCCAAATTGCTCTATGGTGATGGGCCACGTGACTTGTTTTCTTTTGGGGGTGATTATCTCTGAAGAGAAATATCTTCAGCACTCATCAGTTAAGCCACTGAATATTGAAAGGAAAATGAAAGATAAGGAAGTCAGCTTAATTTGATATGTGTCTTGAAAATATGGGAAATTTGTGAGTAATTTTCCGGATTTTGGAATTGGGGGTATTTATCTCTATCTGTTGCATGCAGCACCCAAATTACAAGCAGCATTTAACTTTACGGCTTAAGCTAGCTAGCTAGCTCTCTCTCTGCACGTGCAATTCAAAAGGACGCCCTCAAGAGGTCGTGGCGAGTTAATACAGAGATAACTGTACAGCTCAGATTATCTTTTATGTCTCGACTTCTCGATCTTCGGAAACTTTTGATTCAATGACTGAAGGCTTACACACAACCGATTAGGCCCTAAGATGATTGATGATTTGTGTTCAGTAAAAAGGTCAAATGCACATTTGGGGGCGTGTATCCAATCAAGTGACCAGGTGTTATTTAGGCCTAGTCGTAGAACGGTTTCTCGTTCCCTGCGGTGTGTATCGATGTGATCGACGCGCAGTGAGTTTACATTTATATTTGTTGCGGATCTGTGGGGCTTCTTTGGCAAAGATGTCATCTTCATCGAGTATGCCGAGTCATTGGTCAGATAAAATGCTGGAAGTTGTCAGATGGTGCAACTCTTTTTACTCCAAAGGTAGACCGTTTCATTTTCTTCACAGATGTTCACGTTTGCTCACCTAGCGTTTCAACCATGTCAACCATGTTATTTTTAATAACATGATTTTATAAGCCTAACTAGGTGTATAGTTAGGAAACGATAACAATTGCCCATGCATAGTCCTGTCATAGGCTAGGACACCCCCTGTTGAATTCACTTCTTTCGTCATGTTTGTATCACTGATCTAGAAAATTACCTAAAAATGCATGTGTTGTTATGTAAATCTCTATACAGTAATAGTAGTACGTCCTCATGCTTGGTGATAAAAAAACAAGTGACTTGGCCTAGGCCTACAGGTATAGTTACATGTAAGTAGTTTAAAGACATGTAGTAACACGACTTCCAAATCTATAGTCACAGCATTGCACAATAAGGTTTCAATTTCCAGTCACTGTCTAATCGTGAAAGCTCAACCATGTCAACCGATAAACATGCTATTTAGCAAGCTTAATGTGTTGACATGGCCAAGTTCAAGCCCTGGTCTGTTGTTATTATTTCTATTTTTTTTGTCTGTTATTTCAAAAGTTTACTTTCCATACATGTTTTTCTTTTCTTTTTGGTAGATTAATACCGCTGCAGGATTTTTTTCAAGGGAAATAAAGTTCTAGATCCATTTGTACCTAGAGTGGTCTGGTTCCAGTTTCTAATGCACCGGACAGATGCAACAAAAGTGGACAGATACTTGTCAACTGGACATGCTGAAAGCTGACAAGCCCCAGTTCTGCTTTGAGGCAGCCGTGGTTGGAATTGGTAGAATTGGGGATAGCAGATGGAACAATGACAATTACGTGTATCTTACAATTCCATACTCTTGGTGGCAGTACTTCTTTTCTTTGGTGTGTCTTTACTTTCCAATAGGATCCAGCAGAGAAGTATGTAAGCCATTCTTTGTTGCTGATCGTCAAGTAGGCTACGTCACTCCAAAAGTCCTTCAGTATCTCCAGGATCGTCCAGACGTCATCCACATAACGCGAGATGCTGGCACAAATGATGTGCAAAGAGTCTCACTGTCATCTTCACTGACCACTTTTGAGGAACGGACCACCAAGATGGCAGAGCTTCTTCAGGAAATGAGAAAGCTGGATGTGTTTGTTACATTGAGGGGTTGGAGGAATGAGGTCAGGGTGCCATGTTGTTAGTCAGTCAGAGATAACCCATAAGTCTCTAAGATATTGAGACCTTAACACAACACCAAATCTGAGACAGGCAGAGAATTCATCTTGACATTTTGAGCTCTTCTTCTCAAACATTATCATAGACTGTGTGCCGTTGGAAAACACCAAAAAGTTTCCACAAAATCAGGACTAAATCTAATACGATTTCAATTAATCCTTGTCAGTGTTTAACACTGACAAAAAAATGGGATTCCTTTCTTTGCAAGCCCAACATATAATACTAAAATGTATTTCTGTTCATTGCTTGCCTTTGTTCTGCACAGATGTATGCCGTGTGTGCCTCGTATCACGATGAAACACTGATGAATATGGAAAGAGCAGCAACCTGTAAGAAATGCTCATTGATGATTTGACTCACAAATGTTGGCATATTTGGGGGTGCAGCATATTCAATCAAGCCTTTGCCAGGCTTAAAAAACAACCAGTACATTCATGGAAAGTGGACAATTATGTAAATGCCCCCAAACACATTACCAACTCATATTCAAGGTGCTGTAGCCTATAAGCTGTTTTGTGGTACAAGATGAAAATCAGTGTGTTTAAGTGTAATGGAGTTTGTACATTTACAGCTCAAAATTGTTTGGCCTTTATACACGCAGATACCTTCTTAACGAAAATCTGAAGACCAAATAAAATTTAAAGAATCCACGTTTCAGACATTTTGAAGACCATATTGACTCCTTTGAAATGAGTGTTTCAGATCTTTCTGATAATGTTCTTGTTGGACTTGTTGCTCTAGGTCTGTTTGGAATCAAGCAGTATGGTGTCCATCTTAACGGTTACTGTCACCATCCCAGCAAGGGGTTATGTATGTGGATTGGAAGAAGGTCACCCACAAAGTCAACCTTCCCAAACAAATTGGATAATGTGGTAAGTTTAAAATTATAACAATTTGACAATTGTGTCAGCTCCTTACTGAAACTACAACTTTTAACAGCATCAGTATGGAAAGAAAATGTCTGGTTTTTTTTTTACTCACTGCAGGCTGCTGGTGGTCTACCATCAGGAATGTTGATTAAGGATTGCTTAGTAAAGGAGTGTGCTGAAGAAGCATCTATCCCAGAGAGCATTGCACAGAAAGCTGAGCCTGCAGGAGCTATAAGGTTGGTTGGATCCAAGGGATTCATGTTGAAGAGATTGTTGTGTCCTTTGAGCATCAACCTCTGGATTTAGGCACCATATTTTGCATTGATAAAAGTGTGATAAAAATGTTGACAATTTGAAAATGCCATTTTTTAGTTTTGTTTCCAAAATGCTGTTTAAACAGATTAACTTATCAACATACTGGTACATACATATGTGTAAAAAATACAATCATAAAAGTTACTGTATACTCCAGAATTTTGAATGAAGTGGTACACAACTGGACTTCCATCCGCACACCATAACAACAAATTATTTCTAATTATTATTTTGTTCATTTCTTTATCATCAGTTATTTTTATGAGGATGAACGAGGGTTGTTTGATGAAACCCAGTTTGTTTATGATCTGGAGTTTCCTGCTGACTTTATGCCATGGATTAACGATGAGGAAGTGACAGAGTTTTACTTGTGGACATTGGAAGAGGTAAAAAAATAGTACTTTCATGAAATATGACCCCCTTAACTCCCACCCCAAATGGTTGAAGTAGGTAATTAGGGTTGCTTAGGATCCAGGAAATGAATTTTTCTTAGAATCAGTTTTTGTGTATCTCTGTACTCTCCTTCCATGTATGAAGACTGTTTGACATCTTTTTTGAGTTACGTGAACTGAACGGTGCTCTTTTCCAAACATTAAAAATTGACCAAGCATTTCTGGACAAGTGAGGGCATTTTTGCTTTGATGTAATTCCAGGAAGACATGGTTCAGGTTGCATATTTTCATGTTCAAATTGTGAACCCCAAATTTGCTATCTGGGAACATTTCTGTGAAAAGGATTTTTGCTGGATTATTGCCATATACTTACACAGCAATAAATTGCCAAAGAAAATAAAATATGCCATAGCAGTGGTTAAAAAATCTATAAATTTTCTGTGCACAAATCAGTGCAACATTGAGATTCAGTGCCTTGGATGACATCATAGTTCTGCTCATGAATATGCAAATATGCATTAGCATAAAACCAAAAAGCATCAAAATATGGGCTGAAATTGCAAACCAAAAATTTAATATCAGGTTAATTGAAACCCAAAGATGCAATTTCAAGGTTTTTAGTAAAATTTATAAAAAAGTCCTATTTCCTGGTTCCTTTAAGTATTGGTACTGGTAGCTTGCTGCATTTCATTCAAATTTATTCGTAAGTTTTTGCACAGATAGCCCTGAGACAGTCCCCACTTGTAAATAGAAATAGCTTAATTGTTTCTGGGGGAAAAAGTCTTTCCAGCAGGTTCTGGTTTGGAAATAGCCACTGCTACAGTTATCAAGAACTTGACATTTTTGACAATTCATTTCTATGATTAGATGTACAGGGTATCACACAAACCATTAATGATGGCTTCAATCAAACAACTTAACAGTAAAGGAGTGTGGATAAAGCTTTGTAAAATGGACTTTGTTCCCACTTGTAGGTCAAAGACAGAATAGCCAGCCAAGAGTTTAAGCCTAACTGCGCATTAGTCATACTAGACTTCCTGATTCGTAGGGGATTCCTGACTGCAGATACAGGTGAGTCATATTTAATCTAAAAAATAAGTAGTCAACTCATTTTTTGTTTACAGTTTCAATAGATATGGAATTTCACGAACATGTTGCAGGCAGAATGGCTTTAACCATCAATGGGAGTCATAAGATTAAGTGAGAAATTAGTCTTTGGTTGTGTTTGTTTACTTGACTCTGTCTTTGAGAAAGATTATTTTAGAACTGAAATGTCAGGCCCTCCATTTTTATTGTAGATTTGGTCAGAATTTTCAGAAGGCAGTCAACAGCAGGTTACATTTCTGATGTTATTTTAGCAGTAGTTGGTGTATATCACTTTGTTGTTGCTGACCACAGTTTCAAAGGTCACTGCCTGACAAGTCCTACTTACAGTTTGCAGTAACAATTTTATTCCTTTTTACATCTAATAAAGCAACATCCTTCTCTCCCTATGGCTTCATGAGTTGTGGGAGCATTTGTACTGTACACTGCTGTGCAATTTGAAACCAACTCAGCCATATTAACGGGTTGCCTTGGGATCTGCCACCTGATTTCAATAATATTAGATAATATACAAAAGGCACAGGTGTACAATATGCCCAGGGCTGTGCTGGCATATGATGCAAGATATGGGGCGGAGAGCACCCCCCCCACCTTTGTGTTGGTCATTGTTTGATCAGAATCTCAGGAATTCTTTACAGACATCTAGAGGGGATGTGTTACCGTTAGGTAACAATAGTCTAGAGTGTGTATAGGCATTGGACATGGGGGTATCTGTGCTGGTGATGTTATTCATTTCAATGAGTTTCTGCTTACTAGTCCTTTCAGTAACCCTAACCTCTGGGAATTAAAAAGAAAATGATGTTCATGCCTCTAATTGTAGAATGATACAATTGTTGATCAGTCTCAAAAAGTTTTCCTTTGGGGGGGGGCAAAGATTGAAGAGGCTGTTTAAGAAGAGTGGCCCTGGTACAATAGTGACAATAGTGACTTAACTTGCATATGACAAGTTAGATGTGACAAACATTTAAAGTTACTTTGGTGAGAATACAACTTAATGTCTTGGGAAATGGCTATTGTTTTTCTGTTTACAAGTACACATGTAAACAACAGAGATGTGTACCAGGTTGCTTATTATTGAATAAACAACGTTTTAATGCTTAGATACAAAGTGATTTGATCTGCATGATGAAAAAAATGATCTAAGTGAAGTTGGCTGAAACAATCTCAGAACAACATAAGAATTACTTTGCATCAGAGAACACATGGATTTGCCACTGCAATGTGTATAAATAAAATTTACCTGTACACTTCAGTTTTTATACGAGTCACTTATCAACAAGACTTTGGGGTTCTTGAAATTGATGTTTCTAAGCCTTCTTCAAATTATTTGAAATTTTTCCTGAATATCAGAAATGGTGAGTTGCGATTTTTTTTGGGAAAGCAAGTCACCCTTTAAATCTTTCTCCACCAACTCTATGAAAATTCATGCTTGGGCTGTGTATGTTTGAACACATTGAAACAAGGTTTTCCCACAGTAAACAGGTTTGTTACTGCCCTAGGGCAGCTTGCATTGTGTTATGAATAACTCTTGGTTCTGCAGGGTTTTTTGGGGGTCGGGTTTTTGAAGCAACACCAGTTCTGGGATATTTAAATGAATGAATTCAATAAAAATTCAAGAGTTTCTAGGTGTAAAAGATAGAAGTCAATGCTGATATTTAGATTGAACTTGCTGAACTTGAAATACCTGCAAAAAGTATTGATAATTCACGATTAACTTTGTGCATGCACAGCTCATACAATTGAACACGTTGTTAATTTGAATAGAATCAATTCAAGTTTATTTTGTCAAAGTATCAGGGATACTGGACGGAATCATGAAAAACAAAATTCCACAAATATATAACAAAAGATTAAATGTATGAAAGTAAACTTCTTGTTTACAAATACTATGCAAAATCTTAAACTGGTTTGAGTACACTTTTGTCATTTTAACTGGCCAAAAGTATCACGAGTTGTCCCTTACCGGAAAAAATCCAACTTGAAAGGATGTACATATATTTTGCAAAATAGCTTTCTTAATGCCATCAACAGTCATTTTCATCATTATTTTTAAACTTTTCATCAAATTTTGTGTTAGGTTTAGTATTTTTCAATGGAAAATGACGTTTGGTACAAATGGTTTAATCCATCGCTATGATTAACAAAATTGGCTATGCTTTTACAAAATGTCATTTCTAAGTCTTTAAAATCAGTCTGTTAAACCACAATGTAGCTGTATGTCATATTTAATGAAAACATTGTTTCAAAGAAAAAAATTTGAAGAGGCAGGTGTCATGCATTAATGTATGATTACATCTTTAATATCAGTTTGACAGAATCAACATTTGCGTGACATTTGTGAGTCCATTGTTCTAGAGTACAATTGCAGACTGGCAATTTATAACTAAAGTTTCACCTTCAAATATAAATTGTGTAATGTAAGTATACACCTGTTTAATAAAGGTGCTGAAAAAAGCAGTAAAAAGAGAAGAAAAATATGATATAAACTTTATGAAGATACTCCAACTTTTAGGCACTTCTTGGGCAAACTTGAAACTCACACTGATATATTAAACTGGTATTTTGGCCAGAAAACATTACCTCATATGTACCACTGTCTTTAACTTCAGTGTGTTTGTATTTAAAATTATTTACCCCTCATGGCCTCACCTAAAAAAAATCAACTGAAAACGGCACATGTAGTTCAGGCATACATGTAGTGTCACAGCGTAGTTTACTTGGCCATGCCATAACTTCCTGAAAAAAACTGAGAAATTAAGTTTCCAGGCTTTCTTTCATACTCAGCTTCAAATACAGACAGTTTGAATACCTTATCTTAATTTGTAAACAAGTTTGTAACTTTAAAAAAACAATGGCAAGGAACTGAAAAATATGGCAAATTCTAGCACCTTAAAAACTTCTGGCAAATATCCCTAAGGCTCCAGATACTTGTTTGAAGTATTTCATAACAGAAGAAATTTCTTTGAGTTTATGCCATTTGAAGGATCCCTTTGGACTATCTTTGCAAGTTCTTGCTAATTATTCAACTATGAAGTATACTGTCATGACTGTAGATATAGGATGTCCGATTCGCCTCCCCCAGACTCTTGGGAATGGCAAGGATTAACTCACAAATTTTCCTTTCAATCTTCCTGTTTTCAGATCCTAATTATGTCCTGTTTCTGCAAGGTCTGCATACTGATGACCCTTCAAGTTTGTTCAGGTGAAGTTGAACCCAAGACTAGTTTAGAGGTGAAGGAAAATAAGTAGTGGAAAACCTAAGAAAGCATGGAAGTACTTTGTTTCTATGAACCCTGCTTTATACATGACGCCCTGTACATATAACTACTTCTGGAAACAGCTATATTTTTACATTCTCCTTTAATGTCTGTGAGTTTTATACATTTCAAACAGACTACCATCCCCAGAATTCAAGCGGGAAAATTACAAATTAAAGTCATTAGAAGTTACTCAATTTTTGTAATATTTACTGTTTTATATGGTCATGACCCCTCGAACTGGTATCAATTGAGCATTGATAGAAGCTGACACATGGCACATTAAAGAGCAATCACTTGATTGAAAAGTACTTCTTATCACAGAAATCTTTTTGAACATTTTTTTTGACTACATCTTTAATTTTTCAAATAATATTATCTTCATTTATGTGACTGGGATACCAAAGGGACAAAGCTTAAACTTATGCAACCTGAAGTCTCAAGTTTTGGAAGATACTTTTGGAAGGTATAAATGTTGAGTCCATGTTTGAATTTTTATAAGACTTAAAAGTTTGGCACTTTCTGGGGACAAAATCATTAAAATTATGAGAATAGTGATTCATCACAAGATGTATTATGCATTGTTAAAATGAGTACAGGAGTAGAGACCCCCAAAATGGAAATTAATTTGTGGAAACTTGAAAAAATTGGATGACATTCTTTAAATATGAAACAGAGGTTAATCATTATCAAACCATTTTTGGAGTATTTTAAGTACTTTTTGTTTTACTGTTTCATTTGTTTTTATCGTTTTACTTTTTTGATTGAACAGTAAAGCCCATTCTTTCTGAACTGGGAACTTGAAACAAATTTTGCTAGAGGAAATCAGAACACTTAGAGGAGGAAATAAACCAGTCAGACAACATATAAAAGCATTTTACAGTTAAAGAGGAAATCTGAATTTCTCAACAGTGACAACAGAAAACAAAAACTCTATGTACTGTATGTAAACTTTATAACTGGTTTTTCAAGTAATATTGGCAACCCTACAGTTTCTAATCATTTAAGGTTTCTTTCACATTATCACAAGTTTCTTAGTAATGGTATGCTTTTAAAAGTTAATTCCATATCTAAGAAACTATTATCTGGACTTTGAGAGGCACGTGAAAAAATACTTGAATGGTCTATAAGTCCTCTTTGCTTGTAAAATGGAAAAACAAAAGCCACCACTTCCCAAATGGGAGTGTGATGGATTGGATACATGTAAACATGAGCCCTACATACTGATGTTTATGCATGTATTGGGATCTCTCTAGAACACTGTCTGAACAAAATATGATTAGGTGATTCACAAACCCCATTTATGGACTAGGTCACTTTTATGAACAATGCACATTCTCTAACCACTTCAAGCAGTGGCCATTATCAGTCATTTACCGGGGCTTTCCAAAGCAATTTATTGGAATTTATTCAGAAAAGAAAAACCTTTGCATTGTTAACAAATAGGTGACCCAACTCTCCAAACCTGGTCGATGTTTGTAAATCTGTTTCTGAAAAACACTGGACATGTGTGGCCAATCAGAATCGTCACATAAACAGACTGGTAAGTTATTTTTCCAGCCACATTTCCCTGATTTGGGGTCAGGGGTCAGTGACATGTCCAGATGCTTTTCATATACCTGCATGGTGATGGACACTGATTCACTCTAAACAATATTTTAAAAACATTCTTATCACAGAACGTGTTATTCTTTGCTTTCATACACCAGTAAGGAAAGAATTTTTAGGGCACAAGATGGTTTTCTTCGGAGCCTTTGTGTTGAACACTGCCATATTGTGTCCAAATTTTCAGAAACCAGTCCTTGCTACTCCATCCTTGACTTGGAATGTTGCTTGCCTACGATGTCATTTTCAATGGCCAAGGCTCTTGGCACACAGAGCATCAAATCGGGACTTCCAAGCTGGGTTCATGAAGCTGGAGAAAAGATATAAACTTCATTGTACCCTTGGTTTTTGTTCCCAATGAAAAAACAGCCCTAACCCTTCAAAGATTTCCTTGATGCTAAACCTTTCAGGACCTTTTTACCACCCCATGTTTGGTCATGAGTAAAACCACAAGTCATCTCATTGGTAATAATTATTAGAGAATGAACAGTGAGAAGAATGCCTTTGTTAAAGTTCAGTGGAACACCCTATGACTTAAACTTGGGACTTATGATGGATTTATAACTGATATTGGATAACTCAAGCTTTGTGCCAGACTTGACTGCCACACTGCAGTTAAGTCTTTATGAGCAGCCAAGGTAATGACCCCCTTTGACAAATTTGTGGTGTTTAGAAAATTGTATTTTCCTGGCAGAATTCATATAAATTAGAAACTGCCAGATTGGTCTGGATGTATGAATGCTGCCTCACAAATAAGTCAGACACTGGCTGGTGCAGCATGGCAGTTTCCTACCTCACTGAACAATGATAGGGTCAACAGCGTTGGTATTGTTTGCCACAATTTGTGCTTTCTTTTAAAGCCTACTATCCAACCTATGTAAGCCAGTATAATTGATGGGTACTTGGCCATAGTAATTTCCAAATCTGGGAGAATGTTGCCTCCTGTCACTGATGTGGGTCAGCTGTCCACTCAACGGGTCATTCAACTCACCTTCTCATATTCTCATAGACATTTGTAGCCAACCCCATCACATCACTCGCAGCATGGTCAATCATGTTGTCAGTCAATGGTCTCTTGGCCCAGAAATTACGATTACCCTGATAGACTACCTTAGAGTTTCTCTGTGGAGTGAAACGGCCAAATACCTCACAGAGCCGGGTGAAGTTAGGGGGTGGAGTATATCCCACATTGGACTGTTCCATGATGGTGGTATGGGCAACCTGTAGAAATGACATGTTAAATGTATGGATTTGAGATCCATGCTGCAGTCTTGAACCCCTCCCAACTCTACTATAGTTTAAGGATTGTACATTTTCTCTAGCTAAGGTTTTAAGCTTGTTGGCTAACATGGCCATTCACGGAGATTCGGTTCTGTACACTCAAGTAGGAATAAATCAGTTCTGGAATTTATGGCCTTGTGGTTTCTGCTGTGGAGACAACTGCTTAGTCTCATTCTGTAACAAAACATTCTGTATCATTAATTTTGGATTTTTTGTCCTGCCCGACTTGGAAATTTTCAAGACAAGTAACAGCCCTCATTCCCATTTTTAAGGATTATTAAACAATCAGCAGTCCAAACAGTGGAAGTACAAAGTTTACTTTGTTTGGGAAAGGTACTACACTTGTAAAAACAAATTCGTTTTTCAGTCAAGCAGAAACCTTCACAGGCTATTCAGAATACATGTAGATGATTTACCCTGCATACTTAAAAAATACTTTAAAAATAGGACACACTCACAGCAGTATCAAATACATTCCTCAGTGTGATACCATATCTCTCCAATACAGCACTGTCACCTCTGCAGTCATGTACCACCTGTCAGGAAAGAACCAGATATTCTGCTCAATTAGCATATGAGACAGAGGCACACTGAAAGTGTCTATGTAGTACCCAAATGAGAATAGTTTCCCATGTATGAATGTGATCATACTGTAGTACTGTTTGACCTTTTTTTGCTTTTAAGTTACAATCATAACATTCTCTTGGCCTGCAATTAACAAAACTGTTCTGCTTTTGCATCCACCATACCCAGGTTTTCCTCATCTTTGAACTGAGATTGGAGAAGGTTAGGCCAAGACTAGACACCGTGCTACTGCCATGGTGAACTTAAGTAAGATGAGAGCGGCAATAGCATGGCAGTTGCATTAAATGCCCAACTTAAATAAAGCACTGTTATACCACTGCCATTTGGACTGATAGTGTTGCATACTCTGTTGAGCTAAAGGGCTTGCATTGCCAAAGTCAATTTGCCGAGCCGAATTGCACTAAACGCCATGCCAAACTTTAAGAAATTGAATAATTTGAATTTGGAACGGCAGTAGCATTGCGTATAGCCTAGGCCTTAGTTTGTCCTGCGTTAAACATTCTCAGCTGATTTTTAAATTGGTCTAAAGAGGGACACAGCCACAAGTCATGAGGTGAAAGTAACACAAGTGACAATGTAAATTTGTCAATGTTGGTTGCAGTCTGCTACAATTTTCAATCAGAGATCTGGTTTGCTCATTTGCTTTTGATGAAAGGCACAACACAACTTTCAAAACTGCTTGAGTTGTAATCGTACCTTCAAAACACGCTCACTCTCCAAAAGATGCTTGAGTTTGCTAGTCTTGAAATCCCGATTGGACCAATATAAAACATCAAATATGAAAGGAGTTGGGCAGACACTATCAATAATGGCAATTTGAACAGTTGATAAGTATTCACAATCACCTGTAAGTAAAAACAAATGTTTTTACAACATTACTTAATGTTACTTAACAGGTTGATAGATAAATCACTGAACAAGACATGTAATAAACAATAAACTGCAAGATTTGTTAACTTTAATTGCTCAGCAAATTTTGAAAGTTTTTATACATGTATGACCAAACCTGGCCATCTTAAAACTAAGTACTAACTGTTGGAAGCTCTCTCAGTATCCAATGCGACCACTCTGGTGTCTTCATCTCGTATGACTGGTTTGATGATACCGCCTACATGCCACGGCTTATGCACGATGACCGCATTATCTCCAAAGATGCCAATATCCATTCTAGGTAGCCTGCTCTTGATCTCATTTTCAATGCAGCTGGCTCGATGCCCCCCTTGGAGATAGACAAAACCTTGAGATGTCAAAGTGAAGAACCGTGGTTGACTCTCCACAAAATCTCTAAGAGCCTTAACACAGTAGAGTGCATCCTTTATGATAGGCTTTGCACTCTGTAGATTGTCCATCAAACCAGCCAAGGAAATACCATTCCAACTAGACAGAAAGCTACGGATTAAGTGTACAGCCTCTCCTGTCCAACCTCCAAGCTGATCAATTTCTCTTGGTCTTAATGATGCTGAGTTGCCCCGCCTTTTGCCTTTATCCATAAAGTCAAACAAGTTGCCGTGATCTCTGTAGTATGCTGGTGAGAGTGGAGTCACTTCCTCTCGGACAATCTTTGTCACCACCCAGCCACACTGCTGTCTGCGAGCCTCGGCATCGCCTTTCTTGAGACGCCGAACATCAACAACAACGTTGTACCCAGGACACAAATAATCTCCCATTTTGCAGACATGAGGAACGTTGCCACGACAAATCTTGCCCTTAAAGACTATAGCCCTGCAGCAGTTTGCCACACTGACCACGGCCCATTTATCACAGACTTCAAGAACTTGGGAGTGCGCACCCAGAACTGCATCTACTTCTTCTAGGTCATAAAGGTCTGATTCACGCTTGGAAAAATGTGCAGGTGTGTGTGGCGTTGCTTCTGTGAAATATGCCATCTTAATGAACAACCTGAAATATAAAAGACTATAGCTTAGTCAAAATGTAGAATTCAATTGACATCTTGACTCAGTTTTCATTGAGGCAATGAATACACTATTCTTCCTTTGGGGGTGCTGACATCTGTAAACAAGGACACATATCGGTACTGGTTTCAGAAAACAATACACTGAGCGACAAATCGGAAGCCTGAATAAAACAAAGCAAGCATACACATTTACACAACTGGTGCAGGAGAAACTAATATGTGTAATGATTTTCTTGTATTTTCCCCTGGGGCTAAAAGGCACGTGTCAAATTCATAACCAGTTTAATGGTTTAAACAACCCCGGTCCCCTCACTGGGCCCACTTTCCAACTTATTTCCCCATTTGATCCCAATTCAGAGTCTCAATACTCCACCATGGTCACTATCCGCCCCAAGCTTTTGTTCCACTCGGAGCGGATAATGAGCAAGTTATATCATGCAAAACATGACAAATTAATGCAACAAATTTGATTCATTTCATGTGGAATAACTGAAACTGTCGAATTTCAGTCAACAAAATGTCTGCCTAACTAAAGGTCGCTTATCTTTAATAATAATTCAGAATTTTTTATACAGCACCCTCCATAAAAAATTTATCTCAGAGTGTAAAGATTGAAATCGTAGATTTTGATGTATAAAGCATTACTTAACACGTCTTTCCATAGGCCTGCATTTTTCACATTTTGAAGGAAGTCTAACCATGGAGGTACCATGATAACTCAATTTGCCCAATCCCACTTCAAGTAGAGGAGTCCACAATTTTTTGGGGGTACACTTGTAAAGCTATGGGCTTTCCTGATGGTTTAGCCTATCACCAAATGTCCGTACCCACCCCCTACACGAGTCTGTAACTACGCCCCCACTTTGACTGTAATCTCTATAAAATAACAAAAGGCCCTACATGGCCGAATTTTTGTGGACTCTCGATTTTATCAGGCCAGGTTGCCTGTACTGTGCAGAATCTCTTCACAGTTACAGCAGACCATCTTGACAGCTCTTCCGTGAGAAAAGGAACACTTCTATACACGACCATAATCTGTAAACATGAACTTACCAAACTACCAAAAAGGGGTAACCTTGACTTCCAACTTGAAGAACTTCGATTACGACTGTACATGTGACCTGCCAAAGCTGCGACCACGTGGCGATGCCCGGCCCTAGACATGCAGACCCCAGTTGACTAACCGAAGTTGTGGTTCATCATGCGTAACATGAACAGCGCTATGTCATGTAGCATAGCGCTACGAGGTGAGCATGCCAAAGTTTGGCGCCTTGAATAACTTTGCGTATTTCCAAGACTGCATTTTGTTTGGCCCATTGGAGTAAGGAGCTGAGGTGGCGCGAAATTGAATCGCCGTCTTTTGTTACTCGCGGCCGGTAACAAGAATTTTAAAAAAATTCATAGCAACAAATATCCACGCTTTACACAAAATCCTTCCCGTCAACAAAAACTGAAAAGTTGAAACCCATTTTCCACCACAGAATGGTGAAAACCGAGATTCGGCGTGCTTCGACCAACTCTACTTGAGGCATGATGAAACTCAGTTGTGGTTTACGAAGTGTGATTTATGGTTGATCTTATATCAGGTTGACCATTTTTGTTCTTCCTATTTTTGCATGGCTAAGCCTAGCAATTGTACTTAGAGATCATAAACTGTTAGAGTGAATGAGTCTTTCCTAATTGCAGTATGACTTGCATGATTTTAAACTGTCACCATACTTTCCTTCCTCCATGCATCACGAAGTAACTTTTTTTTCAAACCAATTTTTTTCCCAGCCTTTTTAGATTGGGGAGGCAATGTGATTGAAGTCGACATAATGAAGCATAGAAGTTATTACATACAACAGGCAAGCAGACCATGGGGTGACCTATTAAAAAAGAGATGCAAACCAACTGAATCATGAGCGAAATGTGTGGCCGGTATGTGATGACCACCGTACATGCACACCGATAGAGCTCGAAATGCTGTTGAAATTAACAACATGATCATCCTTATTATTCATGGCTATATCATACGACGACCTTTCGTTATTGTTATCGATCTGAAAATCACTCATTAAGTAAAATTAGCTAGATGTCTTGCTCAGGGATTTTTTATTGTTAAAATAACATACTGTCTCCGAAACGGGTTCACAAAGTGTCGAGAAAAATTTACGCAAGTATTTAAAAGGTAATAAGTTATACTAACACGAAACACCGAATAAAAGACCGGGCCTAGAACTGAGACAACAGATTCGGCTGTTGTCGCCAAACGCAACGCACTCTGGCTAATACAAGCAGTGTTCGTACTACAATGGTGAAAATGATGAATTTACAACCACCACCAGTAGTGCGGCGGTTTAAATAGCAATTTGCATATAATGGTAAACCACCTGCTTGAGTACGAGTGAGGGAAGTTGCAAGTAAAAATTAAACATTAACAGGCTGAAAGAGGGCGCTTTACTGTTTCGAGCACTGCCACAGCTTCGGTTCCAACATGGCGACTTCCAGTACGGAGTCGCTGGTGGGTGGCCTGCAACAAATCCCTACAATTTTCTCGAAAAGTAGCGTGGTGGTAAAAACTGTCTGCATTCTTGTGTGCATCTTTTATTTCCTCTCCTTTCTGGTCAACATAACGGCGTTTCAAGAGGCCTTGACCGTCACACCAGGGCTGATTTTTCCTCCGAGTTTTCGAATATGGACGCTGTTCACGCACCCGTTCGTGGAAGTTCACCTGTGGTTTGTTATCATTGATATCGCATTCATCTTGGTGGCCGGCAAACTGATTGAACCGTTATTTGGTGCCCTGGAAATGTTGATTTTCTTCTGTGTTGTCAATACAGGAGCAGCCCTTTTGTCTTCAGTCATCTACCTTTTCATGTACTTGACCGTGTTCAACACGGCACTCCTATTTGCGTCCTATCTGCATGGGCTAGCCGGGTATGTGGCTGGCGTGTCTGTTGTATTGAAGCAGATGATGGGAGACCAGGATTTAATTGGCAAAGGGTCATTAAAACTCAAGATCAAAGATCTGCCACTGTTGATCCTGTCGTTGTCAGCCATCTTGAGGGTTCTTGGACTGATTCCTGGGACTTCGCTCAGCATGTGTGCATCAGGTTTGTCAAAGACTTCTTCCATACTCTTAGGCTTCAGTAGTTTACCGTTAAAGATGATAGTAATCCTAGTCCAAGAGTACAATGTCTACATTCATAATTTCATGTAGTGACGTGATTGCATACCCAAGGAAGCTTATCAACATGATCCACAGAAAAGGTTTCTTGAAAGAAATTACATAAATATTTTAATAGTAAAAGGTGAATATTTTACAAATGAAAGTGTGGAGCCAAACATTTAAAATTATTCATAAAAATACATCTTATTGTTGCTGTCCAACACTATTCTTGAAATCATTAGGTTCATATAATGTGGTTCCAGAAAACTCTTATTGTTAATAACTACAATAAAGTTAAGAATTTATTTAAAGTGCCTATATTTATTGGGTCTTTCTTGTGATTGGTGATTAGGACTTTTTGTCAGTTGGATCTACCTGAGATTTTTCCAGAGACAGAGTGGCACCAAAGGAGACATGTCAGACACGTTCCGATTTGCAACCTTCTTCCCAGAGGTCATGCAGCCACCAGTTGCAATTGTGTCAAACACAGGTATCCATATTGGGAAAATTTCTTTTTTTAAAGAAAACTTTCAACAAACAACCAATCCAGTGATGACATCTGTAAATCCTTGGTACACACTCCATTCCTGACATTGTTTGATTATGGAGCATTCAGGGTGCTCATGGCTGATTTATTAATGACTGCAGTGAGGAATGTGGTGTTAATGTCAGAAAATCGGAAGAAATAATGTGAAGTCATATGGTCTGTTCCTCCATACTCATTCATAGGGGTCAGAGCAAAGTTTGTATTGAAATAGTGAAATGTTAATTATTGGACAGACTGTCATTCTTACCCTTTTGTCAGCTGCACAACTTGACATATGCAGAAACTGTGTGCAATAAGTAGAGCACTTCATGATATGACTCACCTCTTGATACTGAAAAACTGATCTTCAAGTTTGTGATTTTAAGTTAAACCTTTTCCCATGTATTTGCAGTGTACAGTTTCCTTGTGCGGATCAAAATTTGCAAGAAGCAAATTCGGAAGTATGATGTGGGAGCTCCATCTCCAATCAACATTAATCTGCCAGGCAGTGATCCAGCAGATGCAGAGAGAAGAAGGTCAGAGTCTAGGGTCTTTATAGAAATTCCCCCCCCCCTCGCCATTAGCAGTTTGCTCTTTGCTTTTACCATGATCTTGTGGACTAGCTAGCCCTAACCCACCTCAATCCTCCAAAATCCTCTGGGTGGTTTTGGAGGATTTCGGAGGATTGAGGATGAATGCAGTTTTTAAAGTTGGGCAATTGGAGGATTTCAGAGGATTGAGAATGTGCCCTAGTAAAAAGGCCCTAGTGGGTTAGGCTAGGGTTTGCCCTGGTCTTTTCTCTAAATTGTGATTATACAAACTAGTCCGTGGTCCATTCAGACTTGTGTGAGAATCTTGCTATTGTTGATTAGTTTACACAGAGTCTTCTTCCAACTTTCAGATTAGTGGTGGAAAAATGTACCCCCGCACCACTGCCTGCAATTACCCCCAGAGTGAATGCTCATTGCCACTTTGGTAGATGTATTGCTGTCACAAACTCTGTTGCTATCATTTTCTGACATCATCAGAGCAGCTTGTGTCTGTTGTCTGCACAGTTTAGCAATGAGCTTATGTTATACAGTAAAGTTGTTAAAATGCTAAGGCCATCTGAGCAGCTTTAAAACATCAAGACATGTTTTGTTGGACTGACCTGCTCCTGTACTCTGTAAATTAGGAGAGGCCTAGTTT
Organism: Acanthaster planci; assembly: GCF_001949145.1. The sequence goes on along the minus strand of NW_019091578.1, from coordinate 153,528 downwards.
GCAATCTTATTTTGTTACAATATATGTGAAAAATGATTTAAAAGTGTTCTTATTTTAATTCTTAAAAACAAGTAAACCACAGGAATTATAAGAAGAGAAATAAATTTGAATGACCATTTTGATTTTATTATGCTAGGCAAATTGCCTTGAAAGCACTCAATGAGCGACTGAGTGCTGTTGAGGAGCAAACAGCTTGGCCAAGCATGGATGAACAACCTTCAACACCTGTAGAGACCACCATGCACCTGTTGCCTGGTGACAGTGCAAAGGATTCTGGGAAGGAGGTTGGAAGCAGTAGCAATGGAAATAGCACCACGGTGAATATGGATGGTGCTGGAGAGACAGTAGAGTCATAAAGGGATGCCACCATGTTTAGCCTTCAGAATGTTGAAGGTAGCATTGTTCATGTGTCATGAGGCAACTTGGCATAAAAGATTGCTGAGAAATTTCATGTGCTTAGCAAATATCTACTGCTCATAAGCAGTAGGTATTGCATGACATTTTGACCGAGATTTTGTCTTTCGCCAAACAGAAGTTCAATGTGGTTAGCAAAGTTCAAAGATTTGTACATGTAGCTCTCTTAAATTGGCCTGGGTATCAGCTAAGGTCATTGGTGATGGCTAATAAACTCTTGCTAATACCTAGAATCTTGGTGCATCCAGTGGTTTAGCCCCTCATTGTATAATAAATATTGACTAGGAATGCAAAGTGAGATTGAATTAAATAAAGCTGAAATGTTTGCTAACAAGCTTCTTTTCCGGTTAGTACTTAGAATTGACTGGAAGAAGATTTGTGTCAGTAAAAAGATATGTGTTACAAAATTTGGCCTTTAAAATAATCACATTACTTCTGTATATTGATTTAATTTAAAATAGCTTAGTAAAGAGACTTGGCAGTGGCAAAGTAAAACTAACATTGGGAGAGTGGGAATTAGATTCTCCCTAGGGGAAGCTTGGAAATAAGCTTGTACCAGAGTGGTCCTGATCTGTGGATGGTTGTAAGGTTTACATGCTTGGAAGAAATGGCAATGAATGCCCCAAATGCTGAGTTTTGTAGGATGTGGTCACGGAATGACTTGTGTGTGATGCTCTGTATAGGGGTTACAGTGCCTTTTGGAACAAAATATGGCCACTGTGATCAATTAGAAGGCCACTTGTGATGGTGGGTCAGTATCTGGAGGCCAGTTTTGGACATGCCATTAATATGGCCATCAATCTTCCAATGGTTAGGGGATTGAAGACTGTTGGGGTTGATGGCTGAAGCTGTGTGTGAAGAAAATAATCACAGTTGATTGGAAATGGGGGTTACAGGAGTCATTTGATATGCAAACGAATGATTTGCATATTGCATGTGGAACAAGGAGATACCATTGCCAACTTAGGCTGCATCCAAATCTATTGTCTAGAGCTAGTTCTAGGTCTTCGCTCCATTGGAAATGTGTGGAGATGCGCAGTCAATAGACCTAGCCGTAGCTGTGAAAGCCCGTTTCGGACACGGCCTCATTTGTTCTCTCTGCGTCATCTGTCTTTAAAACAAGCTCATTATTCTGTGTGTTGTATTTTATTGAAAAAAGACTTTCTTCAAATAATTTTTATTGTTCACCTGGCTACTTATATTAACATTTTATTTAGCATTTGATTAACAATGCGATTTTTCATGTACAGATGTAGGCCTGTACGTTACATGCATTCCTGAAAAAGCTGTGTAGCTTGTTGAAATCTTTAATGTACAATGTAAAAAGTTGGAAAGGGACTTCCTGAATTCTGTTCATTTTTATACGTAATCTGTAGCACATATTAATAGACCAAGGCCAAAGTGCTAAAACTTTGCAGACAAAAGGAAGGCAGAATTGGTCAATTTGGGGAATAGCCCCTAAAGTTGTCAGCCATGTAGGTACATGTATATGTGTACTGATAATCTTTGAAAGTATGTTATTTTGTGTAACTACATGTTTGTATCCAGGAAAAAGATCACAGAATACCACGCACACAATACCTATTGAACAGTTGTATATGTATGATGCTTCAGTAACATGCAGTATAGTTTAAAGGTTTCTTGAATTAAAGATATCTTAGTGTGTATCTTTTTGCTCGGTGACACTATCCTTCTTTTAACCTCAGTTTTCTTATTTATCAGAGGAAGGTGTTACAGGACTAGCGACTGGTCTAGAAATAAGAATCTAAAAAGGGGAATTTAATTCAGCAGACTGAACAAGATTTATTTATTTTTAATGTGAATGGAAAAGGTGTTCGTGGACTTCAATATTGTATTTTCATTCCAGTGAAATGGAAAGAAAATAACATTAAATATGAAAAACAAAATGCAGTTTGTCAGAGGAGCTATCACGGTAATGTCTCTATTGCTTTTGTTTTTGTGTGCTTTACTTCCTTGCAAATGTACATGGGCTTGATTGTAGAAAGGACATTTGGTTATAGGATTCATTTGTCATCTGTAAATACATGTATCTGTGGGTTATGCACAGTTGGTCTGTAAATTAAAGCAAATTGACAATAACATGTTTCATGCACTTCTATCTACTTCTAAATACACTTCTATGTATTTGCTTTGTTTTTTGTTTGGTTCCTTTTTATCAGCTTTGTGCACGTTTTCTATCGAGTGATACCTGCGTTTCATCTCTTGTGCCAAGTTTTGGATATTGTCTTATAATAAATATGAATGATATGATTACCATAATAAAGAACAGGCTGATAATGTGGGTCAATTAGTCAAAAGTGAATGTCATAAAAGCTGTGACTTCATAAATGGAGTTAAAAGTATAACTAAAAGGGTATCCCTTAGTCACATTAATTGTCTAACACTTAGTGGGCGGTGATGTTTTCTTCCATCGCATTACTGTACTTGCCACCCTAATTATGGACATTTTTATTACTTGATTTTGGCAGCTTGAAAGTTGCTACCTAATACATGTATGTTTACAATGCCACAAGATCTGATTATGCCAAAATAGGGCATTGGTATTTTTCGATGTATAACTTGAATTGCAGGATGAGCTTCTTTTATTTTCAAATTTAATTTTCCTAAATAGTCAAAAATGGAAAATATTACATTAATTTTAAAAATGTCACACTTTAAATTGTCTCAGTGATGGAATCAAACATCAACATTGGTAGAAAATGACACATTTTACAGTATATAGGTGGCAAAAGACTTGAAAACCCTCTTTGGTACAAAAGCAAAAACCCTTGTTTGAAATTTTGGATTTGAAATGAATCTTGAAAGGCATTATCTGATTCCTCCACCCAAACTGAAAACTTATTGGTACTGAATTATTGGTTCTTGGACTTAATCCAATTCACTGTAGAATTTTTATCAAGTGAAATTGGATGAAAATTGCAAGGACAGAAACCTCAACCAATGTTTGATTTGTTTCTTGGAAGAAAACAATTGGCTTCAATATAACACCAGTTGGCACTTCAGAATGTTCAGAACTGTTTTTATTTTATTTCAGTCTTCAGCTTTCCACCTGGTTTATGTTGACACAGTTCATTAGCATGTATATTAAAAGGCTCACATTGCTACAGCAGAAAACCTTTCCATGTCAGTGTTACCTTGGATTTACAGTGAGCTTGTTTCATACTTGAGTTTACTTTCAGCATGATGCATTTTGGGATAGTTATTCACATCAGAGGTGCTGCGAATCTTGACTACTGTTGTGGAGTTTTTGGAGACTGCTGAATTTGAGAATCACTAGAGATAGCTCATAAACCCTTAACTCGGTTCAGAGGCAAGTTCATGAGGCTGTTATATTAGGTGACAAAAGAAGCCCGAGTGGGTAAAGAAATAATTTGGGGTCTGGAACTTTAAGGATTCAGGGGTAATAGGCAACAGAGAGAAAGTTGTGCCTTCCAAACCACATCTACTTTCAAAACACTGAATTCAAACAAATTTTTTTTCTTCACCATGTTAAGATAAAGCTTTATTTTTCTATTGCCAAATCAAACAAATGAATACAGAAAAAACACCCTGATTAAACAAATTCATCCAATTGCAACTTCAATACCACAAATCCATCAGTGTTCGACTCATCAAAGTCTTTCCACCTACCCAGTCCAGAGTACAGTACTATGGGTTCCTGGCTAGGTTTCATGGAGAGCACCTACAGAGGAGGGTAACCTGTGTTACAAACTTATTCCAAACTAGGTATCTGGGAACAATTACCACCCAGAAGCTGCTCAATCCTTCGGGAGGAAATTGCCCCAGGCAGGTTGGACTGGGTGAAATTTTTACAATCAGGGTGTGTTTTCACTACTGTTGGTTCATAAGCTTGATTTCTTTAACTTTTTAGCATTAGTTTCCTGTTTCGATTTGAGCAAAATCAGTTTGGTTAAAGGCATTGCAGCCACCTAAAGCTGTGACCTCATGTTTAGCTAATGAAGAATGACCATCCTATGAACTTCAGAGTACATGCAGATGCACATTATATTATTTAATCAAAACATAAAAGCGCCACTAATTTCAAGTGCACCTATGAAGTATGAACACAGTTTCAATCATTTGACAGATGCCAACATTTATAACCATTTTATGAAGAATAACCGCAAATGAAATTTTCCTTACAAAAACTGCAAGTGCAAACAATTTGTTGCAAGTAATGCTTCACTTATCAGCTCATCATTGTCACCTTTATACATAAAAGTTTGGCTATAAAATTTTCATACAATTTATAAAAAAAGGAAATTTTGAAACAATGAAACCTTTCTTAATGTTTGTTCTCACTTGCAATGTACTAAAAACTGACAAAAAAGTTTATGAAACAATAACTTGCTAAAGTAATTGAGGTCCAACAGTGTGAGAGTAAGATCAAGAAATTAACAGGTGGGTGCTACAAAAGATCACTGATTTATCTCCTCTTTAGACAAATAAATCATGCTGAAGTTCAGAGTGAATTGATGAGGTGGGAGTGTCAGTGAATTCTTAATTGAAATAATCGTTTATTTCAAACCGACTGTAAAATCAGACTTGGTTAAATTTAATCTTATGGTACTATTTAGGTTGATTTTGTTTTGTCACAAGAACCAACACATGTTCCAATACTTATGAAGAAACACTTTAAATTCACTTGTGAAATGATTTGTGGATTCAAAATGTAAAAGGACCTAAACTATGTCGATAACACAGTAACCTGACCTTTGGGCCAGCATGTTCTATCATCAGGAATAAACTTGAAGGAGGTGACCTTATAATTGACCTAAAGTCAAGTTCAAGCAATGGCATTACGTCCACCAAAGGTCACTTTTCCCTTGTAACCTGTGCAAAATACATCCTGGGTACCAGGCAAATATTTGGCAACTGCTCGTTGCGTGAACTTGTCTTTAGAGCTGATCAAAAGTAGATAATTGAAGCACAAAAGAATGTCATAAGCATCAAACCATGAAATGAAATAATGTTATTAACTTTACAGCCTTATTCTGGTGAACGGTCACAAATTTCTGCCAAAGTATCCGGAGTTGATGTTATTTCAGCAGGAGAATTAAAAGGCGAGGGTTCAATGAGAAAAATTATATGAATTTATTTGGCACCTCAATGATTCGAGGCTTGTCAATGATACGGGCAGTGCGATTTCCCTCTTCAACAATGCCAATGATCCAAGCCGTCTTCCCTAGTCTCTCCATCTCTTTGCAGAAAGCAGCTGCCTGCTCCCTGGGAAAAGCTATCAGCAGGCCACCTAGTGTGGATAAACAATGAAATGGAGTTTAAAGGACTCACAAAAAATACCAGCATTGAAGACCAGACCATGCCAAGATCAGACACAAGACTGACCACAAGAACAAACTCACGACTAGTTAGAAGACCAGACACATAATCAGA
>NW_019091578.1:108055-147594 GCF_001949145.1 Acanthaster planci | reverse complement strand
GACCAGACACAAGACTAGACACAAGACCAGACACAAGACCAGACACAAGACCAGACACAAGACCAGACACAAGACCAGACACAAGACTAGACACAAGACCAGTCACAAGTAACAAGAAGACAAAAACAAGTGCTTTTCTTTCAGCTCATTCAAAGAATTAGTTACTTGAGTTCAGAGTGGAGGGCTTGCATTGGCCTTGTGATGGTCTGAAAGGGTCTCTAGTACAACAATGAAACATACCACTCATGCAGGAGAAAGTATAATACATACAGTCACTGGTTCTGACAATTTTCATGAAGGGTGAGCATGTGAGACATATTGGCGTTGAATATGTCTGAACTAAAAGTTAATGCTCAAATTTCATCGACAGAGTGAGTACTTTTTATCCCCTAACCAGAAACATTCAGTGAAAGTCTTGGATTTATATATCTACAGTGGACAAAAGGCATCATTTTGTATGAACAGCCATCAGTTGGCATAAATTACGACTAGCTTTACTTTAACCCTAACCCTCCTCAATCCTTCACCTGTTGGAGGACTGAGGAGTGTTAGGGTTAAACATACTTTGAACAATTCATGGATTATTTTACTGATTTTTCTGACCACTACTTGGCAGAAACCAGATACATGTACAGAAAAAAGAACTTCCATCAGAAAATCACTACAGACCAATCCATGAAGGGAAAAAACCAGCATCCATGATAGCTCTGAGATGTCAAGGTACCTGATGTTTCAGCTGAGTAACCCTGGAGTAGCTTAAACATTCCCCCACAACCTTTGGCAATGTATTGCATCTTGGCAATAATGGGCAGGTTGTGAATTGAGAACCTGACTTCTTGTCGTTGTATCTGGGCTAGATTCTCAGCGTGTCCCAAAATGCCAAAGCCTGTCACGTCTGTCGCACCGTGGGCGTTGTACAAATGCATAAGCCTTGCAGCTGAGTAAAATAAACAGGAGAGAGAGAAAAAACCCTGACATGTAATTTACAATAATTCCTGGCACATATAAAGTATTAATCTTGTAAACGTCCACATGACAATATTGGTTCTATGTGGTGCTTGTTTTACGGATCCCCTTTATCAAGGGACTCTCCAAGGTACTGTCCAGAAATGATTGAAATCCTCTGTCAAGATTTATTGTGCTTTTAGTTTTTGATGGGCTTCAGCTTGCCTTTAGTGCACACTGATCAGTTTGTAATAAACCATCTTCCTCGAGGAGAGATGCATTGTGGCTCTGGCTGTGTTGTGGCTGTGGCTGCAAATTACATAGCACCTTCTGGAACTGGATATCAGCTGAACTTTCAGGCTCTTCCTAACTGGCTAGCACCTGTTTAAACTTGCCACAGACTTGCATCATTCCTAGCCATAGCCAGTTGATTTGCTCACAGACTGTTATGAGATGGGCAAATAGCACCACCAATAAACCACACACAAAGCTTTTGGCCCTATATCATTTTAGAAACCCCGCCAACCTAACATAAAATAGTTGCAGAAGTGACAGCTTGTTCAATAAATGAGAATCCAAGTCGAGTATCAAAAGATCAAACTGTCTCAGAGTGTCTGCTTGCCACTCACCTACATGTAAGCATGACATTGTTGAACAGGAATGTCTCAGAATTAACAGTTGATAGTGCTATCAATTGCCTCAATGCAACATGGTCAGACATTTCCGCCAGTTGTATCTTGCTGGGGTTAATCCTCCCTCTCCAGCGTTCTACATGAGTGAATAGATTTTGTGAAGATTTCTCAGTCCAAATCATAGGAGGGATAGTTTATGGAACGATTTCTCACCTTCATAGTTGAGTTCAGCCATATGGTATTTGGCTTGTTGGTAGGCTCTCTCCACATCCTCTTTGGTTACCACAGCACTGATCTTCTTCCAATCTTCAGGGCGGAACATCCACTGATAAGCGTTGACAGCCACCTGTGTACCCAGTGGTTTGGTCAGGACCAGAACGTCACCCACTAGAGCATTGTCAGGACTAGGAAAGGGAAAGTTTAATACTAGGTTATGCGAACATAGGGTTGGTAAAATGGGGCCTAATGTTAAGGGGAAACTTTGGCTATGGCAGGTGATTTATCAAAGATGTCAGATTTAACAAGGATAAGACACTTGCAAGGTTGTCCAAGAACACTTTTCTGTTGCACTTGCCAATTCAAAGTCAAATCTGTTAGACTGATCACACTGTTGCTATCTCAATAGTTGGGTAGGTGATCCTACACCAGCAAGGTATGTACCAGCTGAGGAATGGTCTGGTACCTGGGTACACATTCTAAATTGGAGCTGGAGGTCTCTGCAACCATATGGGAGTATGACTTTAGCCAGGTGTACAGGTGAATTTAAAGTTAAAGTCTGAATGAGTCAATGTACAAAGTATTCCAATTGAACTCACCAAGGACGTTACGTCACTATTTAAGTGACAAAGTAAAGAACTAAGTATTGAAGTAACTAAGAAGTCAAAAAATCACTGGAAGACTTCAACCTTGAAAACATTTCTTGTAACTTCATAAAATGACTTCAAGATTTCATTTTATGTGATTAATGTTACACTAAAATACACTGTAGTAATATATTCAGTAATTAGAACATTGTACTCAAATTTGAACGAGCCTTTTTCATCAAGATAATATACATGTACATCTAGTCAAGTGATACTTTGTTTAAATGTACATTTTTTTTCTTGTGCGAACCAGGTAGGAATGACAGATTCTGTGCTCCATATAAAGTATACATGTAAACAAAGCGTGACATCATTAACAGATAGGCCTAGTTAAATACAACTTCAACAGATAAACGTATATCAACTGAAAGGAAAAAAAACCCAACTTACTAAACTATACCAGCAGGCAAGCAAACACTAGTGCCAACACCACCAATTGTCAACCATGGGTTGATGACTGTTTGACCCCCTCTGACTTTTGTCCCAGCCTTGCCAGCATTATCCTGAAGTATCAAAAAAAAATCTATTTAGGAAAAAGGCTATGAGCAAAAAAAGGTAATATGGGAAACTTGACCCTAGCAAACTTTTCTACCATTACTGGTTGACAGGGATGCAAGAAAGTCTGATACAATTCGATAATTAAAAAAAAAACTGATGCTTAAATGTGACCGACTACAGGGCTCGATGGAAATCCATGGATAGATATATGCGTGAAAATCTTTAAACGTTCTGTTGAATTTACATAAATCTCATCCCCTCCATTAAACCTGCAAATGACAGGAAAAGTTATTCAAATTAGCTTCCAGAACTGCTACCAGGGAAAGAAATTTACTTTCTTTAATCCTTAGTAATCCTTATAACGATTCTTTTATTTTTCTATTAAATTATTTGACCTACTCTGAAGCCTTCCATCATAAGAGGAATGACGGTGTCTCGTTCCTTGTCAGTGAACTTCTGTGGTACACCTAGTAACATCAACATGTTGTCACAATGAACAACACCAGCGGCATACAGATCACTCAGAACATTGGCACAAGCAATCTGGCCCTAATTGCATTTGGGAAAAAGAAGACAATGATTGGTGATCTGTTAGTACCATTACCTGAAGTTTGCTTAGGAAGTTACGAGCTAATGTACCTATACTGACAAGGCCAAAGGATTCAGGTATGTTAGGCTTAATGAAGAAGTTAAATTTAGGTTACATGTATTTTTAGGAAACACGGAACTCCCTTTTTAGATCAGGACTGGCAAATTAGCTGCACAGAGAAAATTCATACATCACGTGCCTTCCCTGCTTGTAGAACTGAATTATCCTTTATCAAACTATTTGTTGACTCTCAAAGTCTCTTGAATTCAGTCCATTTAAAACAAAGTTCTTGTTATAACAAGGCAATTTAGAGAAATCCAGGAGCTTTGTTACAATGATAGTTGACTATACAACAGTCTTGAAGGAATTTGACCTGGAGTACCATAATCATGCATCCTTGTATTTTCTTCCAGAATCTCACCATAACATAGGGGTCATCAACTAGAGGATAGAAGAAATCAGTGCTTTCAACAAGATAAAGTCCTCCATGCTGGAGTGGTATGATGCAACAGTCATTCCCAATTCCTAGCGATTTAAAAATATTGGAAAAATGTTATTTCTAGAGCTCCATGGTGCTTTTATAAAAACAACCCAGATTTCTGTTAATTTAATGAAGTTAAATGCATGAAACTCCTTCGTATTTGACATTCGAAGTAATTCAACAGAAACTTACATGTACAAACCACCTGTTTTTGACAGATATAAACTGGGTATCCCCGGTTCTTGTTCATCATCAAAGGAAGTTTGTAAAGTCCAAGTTACCTAGCTAAAGACGCATGTGAATCTCCAAATTCACAAACCCCATTTAAATAGCGGTGACTCGAATTGACTTCAAGCTTGATACTTGACTCCAGTGACCTTTTTGCCTTATGACTGGACATGACGGCTGTTCCATGTCAAGATACCTAAACTAAGAGCCCATTGGTACATGTAGTATCTTGTCGCTCAGTCCATGTATTACATATGTCGTGACATGGAACAGCCGTCGAGACGATGAGGGGTCAAGTGACGTAATGCTCAACGACTTTATTTTAAAGATAGCAACCGAGAGAGCGAGCCCGTTAGATTGAATGCATAAAGGCAAAAGACTGGAAAATACCTGAATAACGTGAGTGAAATCATTCAATAAATGGTTTTTAGAAAGCGGAAAGGTCAAGAATCATGTTCGTGTGCAAAAGAAATTGCGCCCACGATGATAAGTGAGTGGGCCGGAATGTTCAATACGCCGACATGAAATTGCACATACGGAATGTGTGGCTAATGATGGATCGGGAGTGAGAGTCCGTGCCACACTAGTGGGGCTAGCAGTAGGGTACCCCCCCTCCATCCAACATGCCCAACCCACCAACACCAACACAATGACAAAAATACCCTACATAATTACAAAGCACAGAAATCATCTTCTGCTGTTACCAAACTGTGGCAGGGAAGGATCCTCCGATTGTGTAAGCAGTTGTTCGGCTTGAGATCCTTCAACAGTCCCAGTGGCCATCCCCTCTCCACCCCCTGCAACGCCTGTCGAGAGTGTTGATCCTTCATCATTCCCCTTCATTGCCTCCAGAAGTTTGAGCAGTTCCTTCTGGGGCACTTTGCAACCTCATCCTTTCAGCTGCGTGAATTTCGTCAAGCGGAAATCCTTTTCAAGTCCATAGGCAACTGGATCGAACGGCTGGCGAAGGTTTGCCATGATGAGCGGAGCACCAGCCCGAAATGACCGTTTTAGAATTCCAACCCGGCCCCAGCCGTTTCTACAGTTTAGAAACTGCACAGCAGAGTGCAAGATATAACGTGTGTACCGTACCCGTGCGTCACGTACATTGTACATATGTACATATGTTCACGCACAATTGCAACAGGCCATCCACGCCATACGACCGTACCAGGGCATGCAGTGGAGGTCTGCACATTTTCCCCACAATGCAATTCATACCAGGCTCTTTACAGGAAAATAGATTTAGTCAATAAAATTATTCTGCTTGTTTGCATTTTCGCCAAAATTCAATCCAAAATAAGCTTTCATTTTTTGAAGAATAAAATTATCTATACTTTGTTCGATACCTACATATGGGATGTCATGGATTTCATGTTTCTGTGAATTTGAATGATTCAACAACGATCGAATGCTTGTTAATACAGGGAGTTTTGTAACCAACTTTTCTTAGCTAGGGGGTTTTCCGTGGACTAGCTTAAAGGTCGCTGTACATGCCGTATGACTACACTGGCTTAATGCACGTTATGTACGCCGTAACGCGGGTAGGCACCACGTTAAACTTAAAGGGATAATTCGTTTTGTTAGGATAGTCAAAATCGAGTGTTGGGACTAAATTTTTTGTCCCTAGTCCCTTATCTTTTTGGTCACCACAACAACTTTAATTCAACAGGTGTGTGATCACCACAACCACAAAACGATTTTTGTACTGAAGGAATAAACATTAGGATTTTTACTTCCGGCACTGTCATTCTTAGAACAAAATTGATGAAGGGCTTTAAAAAACAGGCAGGTCCAATAGCTGGAAAGATAGAATTTAATTCAATCATTTTCTTATCTTACAATTCTAACACCAAATTGCTGAGATATGTCTGAAATACTTGCCCCCCCCTTTTTAATAAAAAAAACCCAAGTTTTCAACAACTAATACCATGCTAATGAAGAGTGCCGGGAATTTTATTCATATAAAAAATAGTTTGAGAAAAAATGCATGCATAGGCATGAGGCAAGTCAATCGACCAATGACATGATCACTACTGGTGGTATGTAAAACTTAGTTTATCAACAAGCCTTCATTTCAAATTGTTCCATATTGAAAAACATTCATCTTATTTTTTGCGAGACAATTAATATAAAAGGAACATAGCATTACAATAAAAGAGAATATGTTTTATAGAAGGAAAAATAAAGGCATGCAATAAACAAGCTGGTTGTTCAATGGCTGTTGGAAAACATAATGTACTGAATAATTACACTATGGCCATGACTTTTTCATTCAAATTTTAAAAGACAAATAAAGAGTGACGCTGTCTAAAAAGTTACACCCAACATGATAATTTGGCTTTAATGGCTGTATAAGTTTCTTAAGTTTCCTTTTTGCAGATGGCTGTGAGTGCCATGATTTGTTAAACCACTGAATATCAAGGCACAAGCAATTTACATGCATTCTACTCAGATTTCTGTTACTAATCAGGCATGTTTCCAAGCAGAGCCAAGCTGTGTTTTTATACTAAACACATGACATTCTCATCCTTAATCATGTTTGACAGTGAGCATTCCAAATTAAATGCTTAGAGTGTTCTGAAGTTTGAGATTTATCCTCAAACAATACTGATGTTGAATTTTATAGTCAGTTGATAAACCTTAAGACAGAAACCCTCAAAAATCAGAGTATACAAAAATGAACAACCATGTGGTTATATTATGAAAAAGAGCATTGTTATTCTGCAAGTGCATATATGACAGAATAATTTGAAAAGAATTAACTGAAACATCATGAGGGAGTGAGAATACTTGAATACAGATGCCAATTTGCATATTACAATGTGTCAAGAAAAGCATATTACAGTTAAGGTACAGTTAAGGAGTTTGGATAGAATGATGATATACGCTTCGCAAATAGGCATTAAATTCAGCCAGCACTTAACATAAAACAAAAGGTAATTCCTCTAAGTTAAGTCTACCTTAGTAGAAAAACATCTCAGGCTAATGTTGGGGCCATTTAATGAAGTTATTTTTTGGAAAACTACACTACCATCACCTGACTGACACCCAGACACAGAGTGCTGTGTTATGATTCTCCCATGTTGTACACAATTTACAGTTGAAAATTGTCATGTGCTGGTATTAAGGCCCATTAAAACAGAATTTTAGAGATCCTTCAATTGACCAAATTCCAAAAACTCCATAAAATGGCTAAATTTTATGTTTTTGTGGCAAAATTCTAAAACATCACAACAAGAGAGCTGGACAACAATTCCAACTTCATGTTCATCTCCATCCTGGAGGCAATGTTGAAGTTAATCTTTACAAGATAAAGATCATGAACAGTGAAAGCAACAGGGAAAGTACAGTGTTTACATTACACTGGACATCACCGTCCTTGGCCATCTAAGCAAAGCCTTTCACTGCCTACATGTTCAGGTGTAACTTGACAAGCATATGTAAATGCAATTGTTGACAAGCACAACTTCAGCCATGAGATCCATATTAACCTGATACAATTGTACCTCAAAAGCAGTTTTGCATAAATTAGGACTTGATAAGGGCAAATGTTAAAGTAAATTTGACAAAGACGTCTAAGTTTGACAAGTTGAGTGTAGTCAAGGGGATTGTTTAGTGACATGGTTTTCCCATATATTAAGACACTCAACATTCAATATGGAATGGTCATTACAGAATTCGACGACTACCTTCATCATTCTCCACATCATCCACAATGCATTCCCTGATTTGATTCTAAGAGTTGCTACAGAAGTCAATAAAATCCTTATCTATCACTATGAACAAGCAAATGTTAAAATAAGTTTCTAGTGATGGAATATTCTACGATCAATCGTCTTTAACTAAAGCTCTCCAGCTAGCCACTGACTAACATGCAATTGTTTAAACGCTTTGCCAGGCAAATGAAAGCACAGTTCAAGGAAAATAATCAGCTACCTTTTCTGGCTGTGTAAGCAAAGTACAGTTTTTAAGAGCCTCCTTAAGAAAATAGCTATTTCTAGTTGTATGCATTAGCACCTGTAATGTTGATTGTAGAGAAACTAATATGATCTCAGTTCTTACCAAAAGCTGCCAACACAAGAGTATACTGTAGATGGTTATGCTAAACTATGTAAATACCACAACGGCCATATTTCACAGAGCTGTAGCACTTGTATCAACCTGTTACCCCAAAAGTGAAAGTACCACTGATGTTTAAAACTTCGGAAAACTGTTTCAAAGTGCCACATTTATGTTCATGTTTCAAAGTTAAATCGCTGGCAGTTGTGTTGTATACCATACAAAACCCTCTCTATGCTTTCCAAGACAGTCTTTACATGTATATAACTAAAACTTGGTGATTTAGTTCTCACCTATGAAGATCACATTCGGTTGACAAACAAACACAACTGCAGTAACATGCTTGCAGCTGCCATGTTCCAAGTTGATTTTTAGATTCAAAATGCACTTCTTTTCAGCACGGCGGCTCCATAAAATCAGCCCAAGGAAATGTGGGACATTACCTATTTCTGCCACTTCCTATTAAAAATCAATCTTGTTCCCAACATTCTTATCTTACAATGCAAAAAGAGAGCAATTAGCAGGATGATTGGAAGGACATCACAGGAATGCCAACGGAGGATCACAGGATTTTGGTAATGACCTCGATGACCCTTGGCTTGTCAATGACCTTGGCAGTTCGGTTACCCTTTTCTACAATTCCAATGATCCATGCACTGAAACCCCTTCTGTCCATTTCTTTACAATAGCTGGCAGCTTGTTCCCTTGGGAAGGCAATCAAAAGTCCCCCTAGGCACAAAGAAAAAATAATACCAAAACCATCTTTAAACTAAAAACAGAAAAATTTTCAATATAATTTCCTTTAAGAGAAACATTAAAGAGATTTAAGAGAAGTATTTAGTTTTAATGAGTAGGAATCCATATTGAGGGATTCACTATGTAAATAATGACTTATGATTGACGCAAAAAAAAATTGTCATTCCAACTAAACAAAACTTACAAAACGGCACAAAGTCCAATTGAGATGAAAAGCCACAAAAAAAAAGCAACTGAAAAAGGGATCCCCTATATGACAGCAATTTTGAAATATTTAGTTATTTTATATTATGAACATAAGGAAATCAGCAGAATGATGGATAATTTACCTGATATTTCTGGGGATCGTCCTTGGTAGAGTTTGAAGTCAATAAAACCCTTGGCAACATGCTGCATCTTTGCAATGATGGGCAGGTTGTGGATAGCAAAGCTAACCTCTTCCTTCTGACACCTGGCTAAAGCCTCAGCATGACCCAGGATACCAAAGCCTGAGACATCGGTGGCACCATGTGCATTATAAGTAGCCATCAAACTGGCCGCTGTATGCCAAGATTACAAGGAATAATGTTAAACATGTACCTTCTTTCAACATAAGACAAAGCTTGCCTGAGTCTTGGACTAAGTACAGGACAAGTCCTAGGCACGGGATGGGGCTCTTATTTACTCTGTGAAACAAATCCTGGCACCTAAAAGCAGAACAGTATCTACAGACAAAAGGTTAAAGACCAATGAAGACAAATTTGACCCTGAAGTAAAACAAATACATATATATTTGAGTTGGAAATTCCTAGATCACAAGTTGTACAAGAGCTAAATCTGCAGTAGGAATGGTTGTATCTCTAGAGTAAAATTAAACAATCGCTTGAAACAAAACAGGTCAAAGACTAATAGACAAGTCTAAGTTAAAGTGCATGACAAGTCAAGAGGCCCAAGAGAAGTCTCTTCCAGACCTCAGGTGAAAAGACATTCATTATCTTGACTCCTTTGGCATAACCTTCATCACTTCTACAAACTCATATGCTAGACAGGAACCTAGGAACACATTCTGTAAAGTGTACTTTAATTAAAGGGACATCATGGCCAATGTAAAGTAAATGACACTGAGTTCTAACCTTCTGAATCCTGAAAAAATTGTTTAACTCTCTCTGCAGATTTCTGAGAGTCTGACAGAGATCGCTTAAGTTCAAGTCTTTGGATTATGAACTTTGGGGAGAAAAGATAGGGGTGGAACAACTGATAAACTTACCATCACTGTTGAGTCTACACATGTTGAAAACAGCTTCCTGATATCCTCGCTCAAGCTCTTCAGCTGTTAGGAGAGCATTTAGCTTCTTCTTCTTATCTGGTACAGACAGCCACTTCCTGGCTGTCAATGCAATCATGGTGCCTAGTGGTTTGGTCAGCACAAGTACATCACCAGTAACAGCATTGTCAGGGCTGGAAGGAAGAGATTAACCTGTAAGTTCAAACTACATACTAACATAATATTTAGGTATGTATCTGAGTAGTCATTTACAACACACACACGATTTAGACAAAGACAGAAATTGAAACTCACTTTCACGAGTAAAAATAGTTACAGGTTGGTGTACCTTAACAATTTAACCTTGAAAAATCTCTCACTGTGGAATCAAGTGACTGAACTGATATCATGTGTTCACAAATGTGAACACAGATGCTGACTGAACACACCTGACAATCTTGTCCGGCGTGCAGACGCTAGTTGCTATTCCGCCAACGGTACACCAAGGGTTAAGAACAGTTTGTCCTCCTCTGATCTTGGTGCCAGCCAGGGATGCTGCATCCTGGGGGGGAAAAGTTATTCTTATTTTTGGTCATCTGTATCAAGGAAAGAATGGTGTGTGGTAAGAATGGCACACCACTTTGATAAAGTCGAGGCCGTCTATTGACAAAAGGGACACAAGTGGGAATTTATGAACAAACATATTTTACAAGAGTTTGTGCTTTTATTTTAATTTGCAATGGCATGCCTGCGAGGTGAAAATGAGGAAATTAGCTGATTATGGAATTACAACTAACAAATTAAGTTACAACTAACCAACAACCAAAGCCAAGAGATTATTTTGGGTCAATAACATCAATTTTGAAAAAGGTAAAACATATCCCTGAATCTTAATATTAAGTCCATTTGATTTTATAGGCCTTTTAGCATTAACTGAAATGCTCAGGGTTATATATACCTTGAAGCCTTGCATAATAAGTGGAATGACGATCTCTCGTTCTTTGTCACTAAACGTCTGAGGAACAGCCAACAACATCAGCATATTGTCACATTCTATGATCCCCATAGCGTACAGATCACTCAGCACATCTGCACAAGCTATTTTGCCCTGTAAACAATCCAAACAAAGTACACTTTCACCATTGTTTTCTTTTCTCTTTGTGATATGTTTCACATAAATTTAATTCATTTTCACTGGAAAGAAATCTAGCGTCTGTAAATTTTGTCTACCCCGTCGTGTTAACTCCGTTATTACATCCCAAAGTAAGAGTAGTTTAATTTGTGCTATCTATCTAATTGAGTTGTTTTCTGAAATAAAGTTTTTAAAATCAAATTGCACAAGTTAATTTCGGTCTTTGTTACTCAAGACATGAGTCATCACTGTCACCAAATGGGAAATATACAAGGTTCTGTTATAATCCTGAAAAACTGGCAGGAAAAAAGTGAATTCGCATGGCATGTAAGACAGCAGCTGCCAAAATGTGCATAATGTTGTAAATACAGCTTTTCTAAGAAAAGCTATGCTTTGGGCTTGTGTTTGACAAATTGACACCAGTCTCTACAAAGAGGATAGAGTCTGAAAAATCATTCTTGAAACACTGAAGTAATGACTTATGAGAACTAGTCTCACCATAATATATGGGTCATCCAAAACTGGGTAAGAGAAGTCAGTTGATTGAACGAGGAAAAGTCCTCCATGTTGCAGTGGGACAATACTGCAGTCATTGCCAATTCCTGTAAAAAAAATTATACAACCAACAGTGTCCAAGAGCCCTCAAAGAGGAAAATCATTACAGAGATTTTAATTATGCAGATTATTTTGAACTTTTCGGGCTTGGTCAAATGTTTTGATTAGTTTAATCATGAGCACAAGCTTCACAAAAGTCAAGCAAGCTGAATTTGCCTAAAACCAACGAAAATGGGCGTCAGAATTCAATTCAATTATAGCAGTCTGTGAATCTGCAATGCTTAAATGGAAACTTTTAGAAAATCAATTGTATTAATTACTTGAAACTTTCACTGTTTTTGACCGCCGAACGACGACAGGTAGCTACAGGTGTACGACGCACGCCTTCCCTGGTACGAAATAACTCCCCAGCTGTGCATAATCGTCACAATGCGGCCTCAAAGAAAACTTTCTAGGTTTCTCGCGTCAAAGATTGACTGAAATTTAATCAATCTCCTTGGCTCTCTTCCAGAATAAACCTACTCAATACTTACCGTATTCTGGCTGTTGAAGCACCATCTCTTCGGCTGTTTTCTCTCCGTCTGGCTCTTTGATCGTTTGGAGGAGTTTGAGCAATTCATCTTGAGGAACTTTCGCCCCGAAATCTTTTAGGTCTGAATAGCTGGTTAACTGAAAATTTGCGTCCAGGCCGTGTGCGCCGGGGTCGAATGGTGAACGTCTGGATGTCATAACTCTACGGATTTATCTCACGAAATACAGTCAAGGGGTGATTCAAAGAAGCTGGACTTCCTGAATATGTTTGCAACAGTACAGTAAATGTGATCTTAAGGGTGATTTTCGAGGGAATTTTACCCACAAATTGCCACGCTAAAGCAAAGGAAATTTCTCCCTGGTTGGCAATGTACGGGGTGTGATTTCCCACAATGCACCATTCCTCTGGCATGTTCATGTATATTAAATAATTCAATAACAAACCGAATTACATTTGGTTCGAATGTACCCTTTTCGTTGGTATCTTTTGGAGAAACAACAAGTTTTCGTAGTTTTTGTCTTTTTACCTCACGAACTATCGAATAATTTACTTTCCAAACGTAAGTTTTGCTACAGAAATGACCACAAAGTATTAGTAGGCTAGGTGGTTTTATGGTAAATTGATTGCACTAAGGGAGCCTTTAAGGTCGCGTCCTGCAGCCTGGCTTGTTTTGCATTATTTGACGCGTAGGTTATGAACCCAGACCGGGAACAATAATTATACATGTAGGCCCCCCCCACCTCGTTTTTTCCAGTCCTTCAGGTTGTGGTAGTACTTGCCTGGATAAGAGGGTAAACGTGTCACAAACAAAACCGAGGAGGAAAGTAATTTCAAGAAATGATGGGAGGCCATAGAATTACAAACTTTTTTAAACGCAAAAATGAATTCACCGGACTTCCGATTCTTCCTTTAAAAACTGCATGTATGTACATGTACATGTACATGTACAGTGTACATGTACATGTACGCGCATACCCGTACGTACGTCGGTTGGCTGCCTCGTGAACTGTGAATTGGTCACTCAAATACTTTTATGCCGCTACGTTTTACTACGCTCCAAGTTCACAAATAAATTCCTCGAAGGCATTTATTCTTTATTATTTTGTTAAATGGTGGTCAATTCAATCAACTTCTTTTTCCAAATAATTTAAACAGGTATTTGAATATGCAGATGTCATTTGGCACTCGGGTCTTACGGTATAGTCCAAGTTGAATCAAGGAGCCCGAGAGCGACGGTGTACTTGAACCATGGAGAAATAAAACTGCTTGAACTTAGACGATCTTAGGCCGGCACTCTGCCTCTTATGATGACAATCTTAAAATCTGTAATTTTGAAACCCTGGAAGATCGAGACCTGTCCATTGAATTTAATTCGCTCTAACACTCAGTAACAGTCGAACTTGCAATTGTTCATTGTTACCGTCAACAAGATTAGAACAACATATGCAGCTGAAAAATAGCCAGAAGCTCTCACACATTCCCGCGACCAGATTCATGAAGAGTCCTATACCCTTCTTTATTGATGTTTTAAACAGGTAAAACCATGGAGGAATAAACCCAGCATTATTTGAGTCCGTGACTGTTAGTTGTGATTTAATTTGGTGTTAGTTTTTACTTTTTAACGTGCAAAATACATGTAATTTGGCATTCAGGCCACGAGATGTATGCAAAATAATAAAACCTAAACCTAACCCTTTGGCTGATAGCCGTTTTTGTTCGGCGTTTGTGTGATTATCACGTTTATGAGCCGAGGAGAAAATGACTGGTTAGGTTTTTTTTCCTAGCTAGGTAGACCCCCCTGCGTACGTGCGATCGAGGACCGATCGAGGAGCTGTCTTTGAACCAGAGCGCTTTTTAACCTGTCGGCCTGCAGCGTGTTTGTTTCACAAGGATCTGGATCAATCACTGATATCTGTACTATTCAGTGGGATTGATCGCAACCCGTGACCCGTCGTTGGTTCACAGACACCAAATATCACATAATGGATGGTGCGAACCTGCGTAACGATCACCAATCTCGATCCAGATCAGTGCGAAACAGTGTACAGTTATTGCAATAATTTGCCGTTAGTCTGTTGCACAAAAAGCATGACAACAAACATGCAAATTGGGCTTGTGCCCAGGATTAACTTACAGACTTTTTGCCAGGAATAATGCCAGCCCATCCACTGCCCCCAACATTTTCTTTTTGAAAATAAAAATAATTATTTTGCTTCATCTGAGCCTCAGAAATGCATATTAAAAGGTTATATTGCACTGCCAAATTTTAATTTCCCCCACTCCCATTTCGTCCTGAAACCACTCTTTCGCTGTATCCACTTCAATGGATCCTTACAAAAAGTTAAATCATGTGAGTGGCACTATTATCTTCATTTTTTCGGCAGGCAATATCTCAGATTCACTGTTGGTCAAGTCATAAAGCCAAGACACAAAATGGTTAAGTAAAACAGCTTAAACAATCAACATTCCCGACTCATATCCCACCTAAACACCTGTATGTGCTTCTGTATACTCACAAAAGGATAAAATGTATACATAATTTTGTAAAAAATTGTGTGTTTATCACTGATGTTGAGTATATAACCAAAGAAGGTATACACACGAAACAAATCAGTTTGGTTTCTTTACTGTACACAAATATACAAATGAAGTTTATTCCTAATATATTTTTGATGCAATATTATCACTGGGATGGGATATTTTAATGTTCTAAACCAGTTTATTCATAGGCAAACTGAAACATTTACCCTTACTGAAAAGGAGAAATGAATAAATCCACTTGTTAGACGGAAATCTTTGCAAGTCAATAAGTAAAATACTTTCCAAAAATTACCTTGATTTATTTAATGCTCATAGTAATTTAAATTCCAGATGCAAGAGACAGAATTTATGAAGTCAAATAAGATCATTAAGCAGTTTTAATTCAAAAAGCCTGGAACAGTTATACTTGGAAAACACTTGTTAGGAACATCAATGCTCTTTAAAATGTACACATTTCCCACTGACAACAGCCCTGAAAACTTCAAGTGTTTTAATGTTAGACCATTGATCTGCCAGGCACCTGCATACTCACAATAATGCTTCTCACTGGAAAGGCGCTATAATCCAAATCAAGTATTCCAAAAAGGACAGGAACAGTCGCATTTAGGAGACAGTTCCACAAGACACATTTCTTGATAACATCAAAATAAAGTACATCATATTAAGTTCTAAAAAACAAGAGGTCCCACTTTCATTGTTAATTACATAATCTCTTTCAGGTGAAAGGGTGCAAATCAATCTCTTGGAAGGATGTGACATTTTAAATCACAGCAGTTAACATTAAATGCCTTGATGTTGGCTTCTAAACCCTTAACCTACAATGAGCCAGTTTGATACATGTATTTCAAAGGTCAATGGCCTTCAAGGACAAAGCACGGGTGTGTGTCAATCCATGACAGCGCTCATAGGACAGACCTTGTGTATACATATTGCTGTTGCCAAATGACCTTGGACACGCTTATTTTTGGGAATGTGCTGCTGGAATATTGCAATGGCTCACTGTTATGCATGTATTTTGTAAATCTCAATGTCCCTTGTTATCTTCAGTTCTTTTTTATTCTTGATCACCAAACAAGGCTCCCATTTTCACCAAACAGTTGATGGTGGGTTGGTAGAAGTAGACTTTGGGCTGGGGCCTTGTCTCAGCAGTACCAAATAGCTTTGGCTTGGGAAGGGTTACACAGTGCCTAGTGATTAGGCCCAGATCTGACATTATCTACAAGAGGAAAATTAAAAGGGAAAGTTATAAGTCTCAACCGAAATATAGCAATTTTGCAAAGAAACTTAATCATAATGAAATAATAAAACCGAATAAAATTGACATTTTCCTGACAGTAAAGTGGGATGTGATTTGTCTCCTTAAGGGCTGAAGAATTTTTCCAACTCGGATTCTCTGAGATGCAAGAAAACGCTTCCAAATTACACAAAAAAAGAGAGGGTAAAAGAGCAACAGAAAAGAACAAAAGTTGTTAGGGAGTGGGAAAACCTACAAAATCATACCCCTGCAATGAAATGATGTAAAACAAAGGGAATTCCAAACAAACCTGAAGGAGCTTGAGCATGTGAACCTTCCTGAAAACATCCTTGAATCGGTAGACTATCTCCAATTCCTTGATGCCTGGCTCCGACAAGATTTGGAGGACGATACCTTTAATTATTCGAACTAGCTCTGGCTGATTTACCTCACCATCCATCTTCAGCCACGGGTACGGGACAAACTCAACAGGCTCATAGATGCTAAAAGGGACAATGAAATGGACAAGAATAGTTTCTGCAATAACAGCGAGTTGACAGAAGTTGCTTTAACCTTTATGTAACAACTGGTGTTACTGACAGCTCCTGTGCTAGTTTTTATTGATGGGAGTACAGTAACATTTCTATGTAACGTTGACTTCATTTAATGTAACAAAATATTTGAAAAAGGTCACAAAGTTGCCCAGCTCTTTTGTCTTTTTGGTATGAGTAGCCTGAGACACTTTGTTTAAAAGGTTGAACCAAAATAAGACTCAAGCTGAATGCTCTGAAAGACTACTGGGTAATGCACATTTCTTATTTTTCAAGTCAAGTTTTCGGCACAGTGTTGCACATAATTTTTATAAGGTTATCTCAAAACAATTAGTGGCTGATCAGTGAACTTGACCACACAAGTAACACATCTCATTATTGACAGTTGCTTCTTACCCCTCAAAGACCTTGGCAAACTTCCTCTTGGTTGCTCTACTAGGATCAGAATCAGTTGATGGGTGTCCACCTGCTGAAGTTGCTACCTGAGTACCATCTGATCCTTGCTTTACTGCTGCTATGCCGTCCTCTACAACCTCTTCAATCTCTTCAGTTACATTTTCAGGGGACTGTATAATTGTGACCTCCTGATCACCTTTGACCTGTGACCCTTGACCGCAGTTGTCATCCTGTGGAATGACTTCAGCTGCTTGACTTGACCCAGACACAGGACTTAACCTTTGACCTGGTCCAGACTTTGAGATATTCTCAAATGGATCCTCAGTTAAATCAACAGTCTCAATATTCCTTATCTCCTTTTCTACCATGCTACTACTTGAAGGTGCATCTGTACCAATATCTGAAGGTTTGTCAAGACATGGTCTCTTTGTGTGAGAGCTGGAATCAGCACATTGGATACGGTTGACAAGTTTCTGTGAATGGACCATCCACAGCGAAGCATGTTTTGTAGCAACTAAGCGGAGATCATTGGCACCCACTTCCACTATCTGAACAAAAAGAGTCCACCGCAAAATTAGCGAGACATCCTTATGCAAACGGAGAATGTGTTGATATCTTTAAACAAGACAAATTAAAAATTTGTTAAAAACACTACAAGTACGTTTTCTTCACGATGTGCAAGTCACTCACTAAGACACCCTCATATAATCGAGAGTGCAATTTGTCTCATGAACTAGTAAGTGTAAAAAGAGAATCATCCTCATGTCCTAACAAAACAGAAATACCGTAGGACTCCACTTAGAGATATTAAGTATGATTTTCTTTAAGGAGTAAGACAGCTTTGAGTATTATGCTTACAGAAATACAGTCACCATGCCAGATATTGAGTGGGTTAAGTTGTTAAGAGATCCTTTTTTAATAAAACATATAGTTACAAATTATTCAGTTTTATTCAAGTAAATACCTCTAACTGTACTGTGCCATTAAATTAGACTTAGGGACAATCAGTGACATACCATATGCTGTTCGAGTAACATAGTGATGCATTTCTCCAAAGGTATTTCGACAGTGCTTCCCGCTGTTATCCTTCCCACAATCCTTTTCACTTCCTCCACGACCATTCCATGGAACCCAGCTTCTGTGATCTTTTCATAAATTTGGATGACGACAGATGTTGAAGTCATATCCAGGCCGTTCTCAATGAATCTTTGATTCAAACACACAAAAAAAAATGAGTAAGCACTCTCTTTAAGGTAATCAAACAAAGCAAGAATGATTGGTAACAAATCAGTAAGTGCCACTATGATCTAATCTGCTTATATAAACCATAAATGCCTATCAGCTACTAAACAGGATCAATAAGATTAATACTAGAAGAAGTTATAATTTGATACATGCTTTATGGTGGGAAAGTGAATAAAGTGACGCCTATCCTTGAAGCAAAATGAGAGCAAATGTGAACAATCAAATGTAAATGTAAAATCCTTCAAAAATTCATCATTTCATTTAACGGTCGTTTATAGCCGCACAAAGTAATCTTTAGGCACAACTCTAAGTTGACAGGTAACCTTCATTGACGCCCGAGTATATCAACCAGGCCTGCAGCCTTGTAAACATAGCCCAGATTGTGCGATGTTGTATAACTGTCTTTTGTTCACGAACCTGGCTCAGTGCACTGCTGACCTCTTTTCAATAGGGGCCAGATTAGCACACAGCGGTGCTGTGTGACTCATTGTTGCGGTGGTGAAGCGCTTTTGTCCCCGGTGGTAATCCGCTTGCTCTCAATACCCCAAACCCTGGTATACGGTTTCAAAACCAGGCTTGATTATCACCACTTTTGAGAGTGAAAAATGTCGGTAATGCCCAGCAGCCTGGTCTTTTGTTTGGAGTACGGTCTTTTGTTACAGGGCCCTGTTTCCTTTGTCCGAGTTCGGAGACCCTGGCCACGCATATAAAGCATACGTCTCCGATTCCGGGGTCCCTGGCAGGAAGTGGTTTAAGAACGTACATCAAACCTGTAGCCTCTAGACCACGAGAAATGATAAAATAGAATAGCAAAAAACCTAAATACCACAATAAAAAACATTTTATACTTTAGACATTGGTTTAAAAATAGTTGTTGGATAAACTATAACATAAATTTTTGTAGCCCAAAAAGTAATTACCTCTTTGTAAGTTCTTGAGAACTGGCCATTTCCTGTTTGATAACCTTGCCTTTGCACAACTCGTCAAGGTAGGAAGCTTCTTGAGAGAAATCTGATGACTTACAGAAAGGCTCCATTTGCACAATTTTTTCACAAGGTCTGAGCAGGTACTCTAGGAGACTTGCACAGGGGCGGAATTCTTGATGAGCTTCACCACGACATACAGGGTTTGTTTCTTTCATGTGAAGCTTTATGTTGAAGGCATTTAAAGCGATGTTGTCCTGGAGTGCAGAGATTCTCCGTCCACAGACCCCTGGAGCATACAGGCCTTGAACAATCATCCACTTGGTGAAAGAACTCTGTGAGGCTGTGAGGCACTTCATTGTAGCATTACGTAGCTGAGGTTTGAGGTTAACCTTATCCAGACTTGCAACCTCCTGATGACTAAAGGATGTACTGACGGTTTTCTTTTGAATGATAGCAGCTTGTGCAGTTGGTTGTAAATCAGAACTCTTTGCTTCTTGGCTGGCAATACTTGAAGCATCCCCAGCTCCACTCAAAGTGCTTTCACAGGGTGGTAAAGTATCCTCACGACAAACTTCCCGATCTCCTGAGCAACTCACGGCAGGTTGGTTAATGGTCTGAAAGTAGCAGTGGTCCATGTCTCTGACAGATTGCTGGAATGAAGGCATCTGGCTTTCTGTCGTATCAGATGGCTGTTGATCCACATTTGTGCTCGATACACCCTCAGCAAGTTCATTCAGTTTATCCATGACATTTTCATCATCTGTGTTGCTGATTGCAGAATTTCCAAGATTAACCACAAGCGACTGATCTCCCATTGGTTCAGCCATTATAGAAGTCTTGTCTTTATCATCTTCATCTTCAAATCTGACTCCTACAACACTCTGTCCACTGTCTCTCACTCCTATTCCCTGGGAAGTACGATCAACAACCCTTTTCACATCCACCTGAATGT
The DNA here is from genome assembly GCF_001949145.1 of Acanthaster planci. Next base: position 127,233 of record NW_019091578.1, on the reverse strand, counting down.
CTGTCCTCTCGTCTCCATCTTGTTCCTCTTCTTCATCCTCCTCATCGTCTGTGTCATCTTCAGAGTCACTGTCAGAGTCTGAGGAGTCTCCATCTTTCTTCAGCAGTCCACTCTTTTGTAGAAAGGTCTGGTCAATCAGAGTACTGTCCAAGACAATTACTTTCTTGGGTATGATGATTTTGCAATTAACCTGTGAGTGGACAAAAATCACTATGTAAATTCACATTAAATTATCTGTTTAGCGTACGATTTCAATGTTGAAATAAGGTCAACTTAGAAATAAGAGACATTGAATAACGCAGTGGTGACAAAGAGGTAGAAACCCATTTTATGCCCAAAAACTTGCTTCAAATCAGAGCCAATATAGCTAACATAATGTAACAAGTACAGTTGAGAGCCTTTATTAGATAGAAGCTTTGATACAAGTTGGCCAAAATCCATGAACCTATCATCCTGGTGCATTGATGTTGGAAAACTCTCTGACTGGCCTGTAACTTTCTCAGTGTGGCAATACCTTACACTATTTCCAGAAGGATTTACAAAGGTCTGTGATGTTTGTGGATACACTTCAAAATCGTGCATTTCCTCCTATACGTCTGATCATCTTGACAAAAGACATACCATTTTAAGTATTCTAAAAAAGGTTTTCTTAGTTTTAATGGTAACACAAAACAATTTGTAAAGACAAAATCTATATGAGAAAAGCAGGCAAAATGCACACTGTTATTCTTCGCAAGACACAAAAATACTTTTACCGAACCTGGTCTGTTGATATCAGGAATATCTGACATGCACAGGCTCCGCAGGTGACATTGGGGAAAGATACATCTTCTTTGGGAGCTGAAAAGTTCAACATCAACAATAAACACAGCATACAATTAGCATGCAGTATAATTGACTCTTATTTCATAAGTACACGTACGTAAATAAGCATATGCTGTGTGTAGAACATGCTATGTAGCAAATACAGACTTTAAGAGGTCATGTGTGATCCAAAGGTCATGAAATCAAAAGGTCATATGAGGTATATACCCTTTGAAGGGTAGAAAGCAAATTATTGGCTTAGCAAGTAACTTAGCAATGACTAATATCTGTTCAAAGATTGGGAAAGAAATCCCTATGAGCTACAAATATGAACATAATCAAGCATGAACTGAGTATCTTATGTAATTCCAAGTCATTTAGACACATCCATGGTGAAGTGGAGGGATATGATACCAGGCAAAGAGGAAAATTTCTCTTCAGAGAGTAAAACCTTGGTTTTGAGAAAATCGTATTTGAAGTTGGTCTCTTTTTCAAAAGCTTATTTCCCCAGTATTTAGCTTTGACTTAACCAAAGCTACTTAAGGAAAGAGGAGATCTTAAATGACACAACACTGCCAAAAACATTTATAGAAGTCCATTGAAATTGTTTATTTAGTAAACAAACAAATTTGCCTCTTTGTGAAAACAATAACATTCATGTGACTTTTATCTATTCGTGAAAACAAGTGCTACTGTGCTATAGCATGTGCCAGGTGCAAAATTGTTACCTTTGTATACATTTCTGGCGTCAAATTTGCCTCTTCGTGAAAACGCAAAATGCGGAATAGTTGAAATTTGCCTCACATTGATCATCATGATTTGGCTGATTTCCATTGGTTTTAGTAAATAATGATTACGCCAAATTGTAGGCTTTACATACTCAAGATGATTTTGCTAAAAACAGAAATTTGAAAAAACAAAAACCATGATTGTGGACCAAAGTGTCTCATGGTAAAAATAGTGATGACATGCAGGACACGGAATGGATAGTGACACAAAATCTGCCTCCTAAGGTTCCCTCCCTGGCAACAAGGCAATGAGGTCATGAATGTGTCATGTCAGTTATCAGTAACCTGATTTCTGTAACTTCCGATAGCAGTTAGTGGCTTCACTTGGTAGTTCCTGTGGCATACTCTTCTTGAAGAGCTTGAAGTATGTAGGGGATAGATGATGCTTCACAGGCAGGCAACCAGCAAACCTTCGCTTGGCTGCTTTCTGCAATAGATCAGGATTGATTTTAAAAAGTTTCTTTGCTCAAATATTAATTTGCCAAAATTAGTAAAAACAGGTTAGCAGTCAAATGCCACTGCATGTACCCTGCTTGTAAGTGACATTCTGCTAATTTTGCTAAGTATAATTATACCTTGCATGAATTTCTGTTAGCTGGTTTAAATTGTTGCAGGAATGGACAGGTACAATGTTGTCTGTGATGTCTAAAAAGCAAAGTCAAAATCAAATGGCTGTGACTGAAAACAATATGTGAACCTATGGAAGAAAGTGACTATCAACTGTGGCTACTTCTTATACACATGTGTAATAATATAAGCCATAGCCAATTGAATTGGACATACCCAGTTTGGTACATGAGGCTAGTTTGCTGTATTCAGCTCTTTAAAGTGACATGCTAAAAACCCCTCAAAAAGGGAGCGATCTGTTGTCACTGGTTTATTTGTGCAACTTTTGCCAATCGGAAGCACTACACGTCAGACATGTTTTACATTGACAGTGATACTTAACATTTTGATGTGAAGGGGAACTTGAGAAAAGAACCACTTTGGAATGTCCTCTGAATACCAACATAAGCACTTTGTGTTTGTCTCCATGTTTAAAGCCACTTCGTAATTCACGCAAATTTGACGACAGACTGTGTGGCATGTTTGACCCTAAGAATGGACTTGGATCTAGGGGCATGTATGACATCGACAATGAAACTAATGTGGCAAAGGTCACCAAAGGTCACTTACGTTACGACTGACAACGCCCTGTGTTCTACAGAAGAGAAAGACATCATGTAGCAAGCTCTCATCATATTGATTAAACAGATTAAAGACCAATCTTGCATTGTAGTCACTACAAGACTGGGTATTCAGTGTGATCTACGTGAGACAAACAACACAAATATTTCACAATTAATTATAAACATCAGCAAGGGTACAGCAAGTTAATAATGAAGGAAAGATTTTGATTTTGAGGGTGTCCACAATGGGGCTGGAGAGATTTTCAAACTAGAGGGAGGGGCAGTTGTAAGACCATCGGGTATCAGCCATTAATAGACAGATCCATTAACCCTAACAGTCCTCCAACAGGTGAAGGATTGAGGAGTGTTAGGGTTAAGCCCTGTCTCACTATAGGACTTTCCAAGAATGGGGGAGGGGGCCGCCCCCGGTTGAGAATGGGGTACTGGCCTCCCCACATTGGTCACCAGTGGCTGTCCAACGTTGATTCCTCACCATTAATATGGTATGCAACGTAAGTCTCCTCAAGTCAGTGGCATTCTCATCTTTGAAGAACACCTTGTTGGTGGAATCCATTTGAGCCATGGGCACTACAGAATAGTTGCTATGGAGACTGGGGATGTCATCAGGTAGAATGTTGTTGAACCCATCCACAAACCTGTCACAGGAAATTGGTTCGCATGGTTATCTTAAAGGAAAGATCATGTTTACATATTCCTCTGTTTTTCACTGTTTTAAGTCTCTGGTTTGGTATCAACCCAGAGCAACGGCAATTCTGCAACTTCTCTCAATAAAAACTGAGAAACAATCCTATTGAAAGTTTATGTTCAGGGATATTTTCTGGAGTATTCCTTTAACATCCACAATGGATATAACAAGTCTTCTCTGCGCAAATTCATAAATACGCAACGGAGCATTAGGAGCATTTATCTTGCAAAAATCTTTCACTAATTGTTGACATGCTAGAACTGATCGTACTTTGGAAAAATGTATTCATTTAGAATACAGAAATCTTTATCCCATGCATAACTGTAACTTGCAAACATTTATAAGCTATTCTCAGTATTCGTTAGTCAAATGCTCATTGCTGCTCAAATCATGAGCAAATAGTGACTCGTAAATATGAAGTATTTCACAGCTAACTAAATATCAAATAGTGGAGGGGTTATTTTTCCAGAAAAATTTCAACAAAACAGAAATGGCTGATTTACGTGAATTTTGCCTGGAGTCGGTCAAGGAGCTCTTCATATTCCTCAGCAACAGTTTGAAAACACCTGTCTGGTCGTGGTTTGATACTATCCAAAAAGGCCTGCATTTTCAAAACAGGAAAAAACCTCAATATTTGGATACATTACAGAACTTGTTTCAACGTAAGGTTGCACAAAGGCACTGAACTTGTTAACAATGGAGTGAGGCTTTGATTAACCACTCAACCTGTTAACTGTGGAGTGAGGCTGTGATTAACCACTAACCTATTAACAGCAGAGTGTAGCTATGATTAACCACTCAACCTGTTAACTGCGGAGTGAGGCTGTGATTAACCACTAACCTGTTAACAGCAGAGTGTAGCTATGATTAACCACTCAACCTGTTAACAGTGGAGTGAGGCTATGATTAACCACTCAACCTGTTAACAGTGGAGTGAGGCTTTGATTAACCACTCAACCTGTTAACAGTGGAGTGAGGCTATGATTAACCACTCAACCTGTTAACAGTGGAGTGAGGCTATGATTAACCACTCAACCTGTTAACTGTGGAGTGAGGCTGTGATTAACCACTAACCTGTTAATGGCGAAGTGTGGCTATGATTAATTTAACCTCACCTTGTCTTCTTTGACCTCCCCTAGGCACACACGGAAGTTCATGCGGAACTCTGGGTGGTGCATGAGACGAGTAGATCGTTTAGCGAGCACTCCTGCATCCTTCATTTCCAGATTAATAGCATTCTGTCAACGAAAGAGGACAGAAAACAACTCCATTACGCTGCACCTAGATGGAATACTATGGAGAGACCACAGACTTGATTTGCTAGTAGTACGTATGATAAATATCAACTGCTTACAGGAACTTTCTTGGAAAACACCTGTTGCACCGTCTCCCAGGAGATGAAGCTGGTAATGGCCTTGTCTCTGTTGAGAAGTGCTGAGGCAACTTTACACAGGAGTAGCTGTCAAAAGATGTAGAGCCAAACTAAGACCTTCAGAAAGGAGTATCAACCTAACTCCAATGAAGTATCCAGACTGAAGCCAACAAAGTTCCAGTGATGGAATGTGATCACCATAGGAACAAAAAACACCTTAACTTAAGAACATCTATCAAATCTCATCTAAATCTACTTTGCCCTTCTAATCTACATGTAGCCTGGTAAAATGAACCCATCAAAACACTAAACAAACCCACTGTGGCTAACCAACCCATCTTTCCCCACTCACACCCCAGCTAACTCAACCTAGCCCAAGCCAGCCCCTTACCCACTCAGTCTGACCAAACCAAATTCTTTCCACTCACACCTCAATCTAACCCAGTCTAGCCCAAGCCCACCCAAAACCCACTCTAACCAAACCCAATTCTTTCCACTCACACCCAATCTATCCCAGCGTAGGCCAAACCCACCCCTAATCCACTCTAACCAAACCCAACTCTACTCCACTCACACACCAATCTAACCCAGCTTAGCCCAAGCCTGCGCCTATCAAAGCTCAAACCAGCTTACCAGACTATCCTCCGCTGGACTCCAAGTGAACACCTTGCGTGTGATGATGCCCACAGCTCGTTTTTGCTTCTGTTGTAGTTTTTTCTCCTCTTTGACTTTCTTCTTCTCTTCCCTACGTTTCTTACGAGCAATCTTTGCTTCCGATTCCACCTTTGGTGCAGACGATCTCTTACGCTTCTGTCCTTTTCCACCAACTGTCTCCGCCTTGTGCTCATCAACATCCACCGATCTGGTCTTCACAACCACATTTTCTTTTGCACCTGCAGGATTTGATTGGTAAGGAATCCTTTACTGAATCAGGTTCTGTTAAATCAAACTAAACATGAGACTGGATTTACATACACATGTGTACATGAGTCACATCAACTCTTTTACCATTTCTTCATACAAACTTAAGCCTATCCTCCCTGAAGAATGTTATCTAGCTCTTGCCAATCAAATCAGCCCATCTGATAATCTGAAAAGAATCTGGGACAATTAAATTGTTCCAATGTACACTTTCTTGAGCATGCAAGAATGTGCTTGCATGATCTTTAATAGGGGAAAGGCCCAGGTTATAATGACAACATCCAAACACAAACAATAGTTGGATTCAAGTATACAACAAGGCAGTGCTTTGGATTAAATAATAAGTTACCTGTTCTTGAGGTCAGCAAGACTGTCTTAGGCTTCAGAGGATTACGTAATCTCTCTGTTGCTTTGTTAGTGGTCCTTTCAAATCGATTCTGGTATCTCTGTTTGGTCATGTAATCGGCATTGATTGTGTCAACTGTCCAGTTTCGCTTCAAATGGCTGTAAACATAAAGTGAGTAATGAATGGTTGGATGAGGGGTCATTTCTGAACCTTGCACATCGCCAGGTGTGTTGACTGTGGGATTCCATGAGTTAATTACTCAGCAAACTAATCTGAGTCACAGGGCAAGTGATGTTACATTCCAGCCATGAGGCCCGACAGTTGGGCATGAGATATCTGCACAAGGCCATATTACTAATTGAGTGCTCATTCTTGAGTCTATCTTCAGATTGAGATATGAGTCATAGTATCTTGAACTCTGACTGTGAGTCACGAGTGTGATATACATGTATATAAATTTGTTTACCATCTGAAAAACTCACAAAGAACAAAAAATTCACTAAGAATGAGTAAAATGACAATTCCTTCTATTGATACTTCACTCTTGCAATACTTTGACTACATGGATTTATGCATTCACTCATCAATGAATCAATTAACTGATCAACCAGGTTATTGATTGATCAATTGACCTTTAATCAAGTCAATACACTTGAGTAATCAATCGACCACTAAATCACATAAAGATTAAAGTTGCTTTTTGTAGAAAGACAGGTTTCATTTCTTTGGCCAGGTACCCTCTGAGGACTTACCACAATAGTTTGGAATCGAACCCTCCTGCCCCCATACCATCTCCTGGAATTCTTCCATCATCTACTAAGTCCAAGTAACTGTCTACTTTCCGAGCTAGGTCAGTGACAGTCTTCAGCTTGGTGTTAGCAGCACAACCTGCGTGTGTATGAAAAAAACAATCTCACAGAGTTAGGAAAACCTTTCCATTGCTATTACAGCCCCCAACCCTGTTAAATATTGTTATATTGCCTCCATTTTTACCATCAAGAGGCTGAATGTGATCTTGAAGGTCTCAGTAAACAGTATCTTTATATATTGACATTTGCATGCTTGCAGGCATTAAGGCCTATTATTGACAAAGATTAGTGGAGACATAAAATTGTATGCTGTGAGATATTGTACATTTACGTGTACATGCAAGGCTGACACCCATCACATCATTACATAGACGACTTTGCATTACAATGACACCCACAGGGAAAATGATGGTATAATGACTTAACCAAGCAGTTAGTGCATTACATCACACCCAATGAGAATGCTGATTTGCAAGACTGAGCTGTGTTAGTGTAATATCTTTGAGAAATCATTAAGGTTTCTTCATTGCCCTTCTGTGCAGTGTGTATGCGCTTAGTGAACACAGATTAACAGGACTGTCTTCTACATTTCTTACTGTGGGGAATTCCATCACCACTTGTCTGTGTAAATGTTCTCTTACTGACTGACAAACATGAGTCATTTTTATATATGTAAACAAGCACTTTTAATATTTATTAACAATAAGATGGTATCTTTCAGATGAGGACCGGTAAAAACTAGGTAAACTGAGGAAATAACCTACAGTATATCAATTATTAGAGAGTGATCGTTTGCTCGGAACTGTCCACTGAGATATTTTATATAAACATAACATCCAGAGAACTTTACTCACCTAGAGGGGTATCTATACAGATCATTTTCATATCAAACCAGAACTTCTCTACATCATCCAGTGTTCCCAGATAATGCGTTTGGCTTGGGTAAGATTTGTCTGAAACAAAGTATGAGCCACGCTCACTTGAAGTGGTATCTACCAAAGTCACATTGCGACAGATGTAGATGCTTATCTGTTGGAGGGATCAGAAGGAAAAACTTGTTGCAATTGTTGATAACACTGACAATTCCCCTTTCCATGTTTCCTGTTTGCTTTTATCCATCAGAACATGTATTTCATAAACATTTGTAAACCAGCACAAAGCAGTTTCCACCAATGGAGCTACTGTTACTAGGAAAATTGCACCCTCTATTGTTTCAGCTCAAGGCAGATAGGCAGTTTTTTGTCTCCTTTGGAATTATTTTAGACACAACATTTTATAATAAAAGTAAACAAATCAAAAACCTCAGCATCTGGCAGGCATGCCAGCCAGATTCTAGACCAGAGCCTGAAAATAAGGCCAGAGAAACCTAATTAGACCTTGTTTAGACCAGAGATGCCTTAATATACATTGTTAAGGCCTGAAATTAGCCCAACATTTCACACATATCAAGCTTTTGTATGAAAACTGCCATTTTCAGGTTAGTGAAAATTTCTGGATGCCCGATGATCTACTGCCGACGACAGCCAAGATCCGGTTATTTATCATAAAATTACCCTTGCCCACCACATCCCATTAAGTTCCTTTCTCTCACCATCTCTTTGTCCACATTCTGTCGTGCACAGAAAACACCCAGCCCTAATGCGCACATGTGATCTGCAACACTCTGTAGACGATAGAGATAACGTCTCTCTCCCAGCAATTTCTTTGTGATGTTGCCAGGCAGGTCTTTCACAAGAAGCAATCTCAATAGAGGGTCCTTTAAATAGACCTCTAAACCCTCAATCTGCGGAGTGATCAGATACACAAACTTGAATTTGAACTTATGTACTCATATTAAAAGGGTTTGGGGTTACAGTAAACATGATTTCCCAGGTTTGTTTTTACAAATTTTGGTACACTCTCCTTGAAATCTTTTGTATGTGGGAAAAAAACTTTATCAAATATTTGTGCTCTAAATATACCTAAAACAGATTTTTAAAAACCTTGAACAGAAATAATTTTCTGAAACTTAGGACTTCCTAAGAAAGCAAGTAGATGCCTTACCATATATTTTTGTGACACCATTTCACAGAATGTCACAAGAGGCATAGACATGAGTAGATCCCCTAGAAAGCACCAGCCTTTAGGAATATCCTGATGCTCAGGTAACGGCTGGACAAAGCGTCGCCAATCCATCACATCCAGGTACACCTTAGCATTGGTTGGAATGAGGGTCTGGGTGTCTTGACCCGATGTGCTTGGAGAGTGGTCATGGTTGATATTACTGACACTTGATGCAGAGATGGACCCTGGTCTGGTTGCTGAGGATGTTGTGTATTGGTCAAGCAGACTTCCAGATTCAATTAATTCCAGTAAATCCGTGGCAGATTGCACGTTTGCTGTCTCAGGAATATGTGTTTGGATGTTCATTTCTGAAATGGTTGAAGTGTCTTGTCTTCTGTCTGCTATCATATGCTCAGTAGTTTCTTCTGCTTCTACACTTCTATTTTTTTCACCAATCACAGGTTCTAATGGATTTGAGTTTCCATGGCTAGCACCAAACATCTTCTCTGATTGGTCAATAGCATGTACAGACATCTGTGATTGACAGGCCGACTGACCACCATGATCCAGTCTACCAATCAGGACATCCGTCTGATTGTTTACACTGTTGAAGGATTGAGATAGTTCATCTGATTGGCTAGCAACTGGTAAAGTCAAACCTGACTGGTTTGTGGATATGCCAAGACACTGTGACTGGGTAGCCGTATATGATTCATGTAAAGTTCTATCGAGTTGCTGAGTGGCTTCATTTTGCTGGTTTTCATCAAATTCTTGTTTGATAATCGGAATTTGATCTCCTGAAACTGCTTGCACTGCATTGGGAGAAAAATGTTTCAGAAAAAAGAATTGATTATCAGAACTAGAAAAATGATGTATGTAAGTCTTTGATGAAGGGACATCTTAACTGACAAGCCCAGTTGCATTCAGAATACTTCTGATGAGACAAACCTTCTGGGTACCAGGGAAGGTTTTTGCAAGCAAACAGGTACAAATAGCACTTGTTGTCTAGGGATGTCAAATGTGACAAGAAAGTCCATTTCATGTGATCCAGGTATTTCACTTACTGCATGTCAATTTAAATTATGCACTAAATTATTAATTTTTGTCAAAGAACCTAAATCAGCTGGACACACATTTTTCATGTCTCACAGTTCCTAAGTGCACATATAACAAGTTTAAAGTTTCGAGATGATCCCTTTCTGATCAGAAGTTATATTTGTACCTGGCTGAAGGGCCTCTCGTGACTGATGCCTTGGCATTCCATACAGGACATACCACATGAATCTGTGTAGAACCCTTATCTTCTCCATTTTTTGCAAGAGGCCATAAACAGTCCTATTCTTTGTGTGCTGTCTCTGTATAAAAAAAAATTGACAAAAACACTCATTTAGCCAGGAAACACAAATAATGGTTAATTGAACAATACTCATGAAAAATGCAAGTTTCTTGCAAGACAAAGACGTACATCCTATATCTGGGTAGAAGCACCTCCTTGAGAGTACAGACAAGTTGATAGGGATTGTTTGAAATGGATGACTGACGTAAATGCAAAGATGATACATTCCAGGAAAACTTTATTACATGCCCTTAGCAGGGCTTGCATCAGTTTAGCATGGCCCTGTGACACACATAGGTTACAGTAACACCAAAGGGGCACTTTTTATACAAAAACATCTCATTCAATGTTGAGTTACAGAGCAGATAATCTACATGTACCTCTGATACGTCCATGTCCTCATCATCCTTGTCATTTTCTCTGTTTTTCTTTCTCTCTGTTGAGGAACTCTGAGCTGGGTTGCGTAATCGTGGTACCTGCTTTGTCTCTCCATCACTGGGCTGTGCCAAGGTCTTGTATGCGGTGATTCGTTTATTGGCAAACGTCACTCTCTGCTTTTTCTTCTTAGGCTTGCCTTGTTTAACTTTGTTTGATCCACCGATCTTTAGAATGGAAATTGCACAATTCTGCATTACACCTTTCAAATAAATCATATTGGCTTGAAAGACACACTCAGTTATGGATAATGTTCTCCCCTTGTTCATTTCTGTCTTTGTCATATTTTTTGTCTGTGATTTATTTAAAATGTTTTCTAATTAACAAAGGAACATCCATCTAGAGTTATTGACTATCAATCTAATGGCACGTTCCTACTTTATTCACAATGGGGAACATAGAGCCATCATAATATTTAATGTTACCTTTAACCAAACTATTTTTTAAAAAACTTTGCAAGAAGTTTGAATATGGTTTACCATGTCCTTTAACTTTCATTTAACCTGCAAGAAACTTACCCGTCTTTTTTTCCTTCTCTTGTTCTTCAATTGATGAGGTTCAGGACAATGAGCCTTGGAATTAGCCATGCGGAACTTGATCTGCTGAGTAATGTGAAGTACTTTGGGGTCGTTCTGCTCTACATTGGCATCAAGGACAAAATTGACCTGAAAGAGAAAAATATCATTGTGCTTTTATTTCAAATATAATTAATTTAGTGGAGCGAAAGTGAAAATAAAAACTCCAAATAAAAAGAAATTGGTTTGGGTTTCCTCATTTGATGCATTCCTTCAATACATGAATTTCTCCTCAGTACATTTTAAGACTGTAAGCATGTTAAGTTCATCAACAAGCTGGAAAAGAAAGTTGAGTAAGGTTCAGTTTTAGTCGGCACAAAGTTAAACAAAGAAATGGGCTAAGAAGAGATTTCAACCTCTGATGCCTGGGATACTTTACAGAAGTTCTATAAATTGAAGCAAGGAGCCTGTGTTGGCAAGAAAAGTGTTTTCATAAAAAGACACAATTCCACATCAATTATATACACTGATATACAGACAACCTCATGAAGCCTTCTATTCCTATGGGTGGACAGATTGTACAGAAACACAAATATTACCTGAAAATGCAGATTTGCTAATCATTTTTCAGGAAGGTAATATGTTTGTGTAAAGTTCACTATTTGAGTTTTGATAGCTACATGATTTTTTTTTAAATCTAGGGAATTATTTTGTAGCTTCTGTACCAACAGCCCGCCATAGACAGCCTGCCACTGGCAGGCAAAAATATGACTGTAGATTTACGAGAAGGCTCTCTACAAAGATAGGAGTCCTTACCGATCTAGACATAGGCCCATCAGCTGACATGACAACTGTTGAAAAGGTCTGGCATAATCCCTCCTTTTCTAGCCGTTCAACAATCCTGCAAAAGGCAATTAAAAATAGTCATTAGAGAAAGCAATATGTTCCTATGGTCAAATGTTGCACTCGCCCCTTTTACACCCTTTTTAGGCGAGCCTTAGAACCTATCAGACTGACCCATCCATAGTTCCCCTACGGACTGCCCACAGAAACGTAACTTAAGACTGACTGTCCAAACAGCCCACAGACAGACTGATCTACAGACTGCTACTTTCTAGAGCCTACCTTAAGACTGATCGTCTATCACACTTCGTGGTTCGCCCCTCTTGTTTCTCTTCCTTTCGAATCTCCTGGCAGAATAGATCACACATGAATTCTGATTTCTTTTTAACATCTATCAAAAAACAGACTGCTCTTACATGTGTTCCCATTTCAAAAATCTTCAAATAAGATACTAAAATATTTTGGAATCATCCCAAATTTGCATGATTAAAGAAATGCAATACAATGAACAAGTGAATAACATTTGATCGCTGTCAACGAAGTGATGCAAAGAACATCAAAACAAAGTCTAGCCTTGGCTAGGTATTTAAGAATTTACATTTCTCCACAACTGTAAGTCTCCTGCAGATTTCGTTGAGTAACTTCATATTCCAACTGGTTGCATAAATCAGACACCCTATTGAAAACTATTGTACCATCACAGATTTGGAAATGTATCTATTCAACTCGTGCATTATATACCTTTCTTGTTCATGTCTGAATACTACATGCAGCAAATCCATCAGCTGTAGCTTTATTTCACCCAATGCACCCCAGGTCAACTCCTAAGGGTGCTTACTTTACTTACCCTCAGCATACCAAAACAGCCCTCTTGAGCCCTGTTTTTACGTATCATCTCTAGAATCTTCTGTCGCCTCTTCATATATCTCTCAGAAGTCTGCTTGCTTAAGGATGCTAAGTAGATGACACAAATTAATGTATTACATTTACCTTTTGAAACCAATTTTAGAATTTTTCAATCATGATTGTAAATCACTTTGCGCATCTAACCCTAAGACAAGGATGCGACAAGGATGTCAATATATAGCCTGACCTAAAATAAAAGCAGTTAATCTCTTCAAATAATGCCATAGTTAGATACTGTGCTAGCTAATAGACCTGGACTCCAATGCTCTTCAGCATTGGCAGAGTTGATCTTGCTGCAGTATAAGCATGATTTTTACTTTACAACTGCTGTGTGTTGTCTTGAGGAGTATTTACAGTGACTTGGTTTGAGGACTCTAGGATGTAGGATACATCACAAATCAATGAAGTTTAATATGAGAGGCGTTATTTACGTGGATAAGGACATGTACCTGTGGTGTCTGATGTTGATGCTACAATCTGAGTGTCAGTGTGTGCTTCTTTCTTTGGAGTTGATTCTACAACTTGGTTTACAGTTTGGAATCTGACAAAATAAGCAGAATAAGTCATGTTTAACCATGCCCATTGACACAACTTGATATTGGTATTTTCAGATTTTCAAGGTTGATACACAATATAATATACAAATATACTTTGCTAAGTAATGCAGTTTAGAGTTTTTATGTACATTTTTTGTGAATTTTCAATGTCGACAGTAGCCACAGGAACAAACTTTTTCATATAATGGTACAGCTCAAGAGAACCTAAACATACAGGTTTTTTTTTTTAATATTACGGCTTTCTCTGACATTTATGCACATGACAATGGAAGCTAAACTTGTTCAAGACACAAGACCAAATCACACATTGATGACTGCATCTGTCTATCACAAACATGTCTTCATAAACACCAGCAACCATGGCATACCACTGATCCTCATTTGACCTTTTATATTATTTTATATATAATCCCCAGTTGGGAACATTAAGTCAATCCTGGGCCCTATTGCCCCTTATTGTTCATCAATCACAAGTTGAATATGCACACTCACATAAGCTAACATGGATTTGATATTCCTCTCCATAGGTTTACCTACTTTCGTATTAGCTGTCTTCCCTCATCGCACAGCTTGTATGTAATCAGGTTTGACTTCAAGAGGCTCCTGTCTAACAGGCGTTGGAGGAAGCGACTATCTAAGTGAAGAAATTTGGTCAAGTCCTTGAGGTAGGGGAAGGAAGAGAAGACTCTGGTTAATTTCTGATCATTGAGGGTTGAGATTTTCAGAATTTCTGTGCCTTTCCTTTTGAGAAGTAATTTCACTTGATGCTGCTGGACATGTACACACCAGGTAGGAAATACATAGAAGCCCATGGAATTGGCATAGAGATTTGTAAAATTCATAAAAGATCAAAAGATTAGGTCATCATGATGGAGGGTATTGATAACAGAGTGTTTTTACCAGATTTGATAAGGGTACAGTTTGCAAATGACAAAATGCACTGGCTAGAAAATGTACCCCTGGTCTAGGAGACTGGTAAAAGCTTTAAAACCAACAAAAAAAACATGTGATATTATTGTAACATAACTACATCACCACTATATCCAATCGCTTCAAGGTTAACTTACATCACAGCTAACACCCTGTGGTCGGTGTTGCATTCTGTCAATCAAATTGTAGACTTGGACCCCGAGAGGCAGCTCTGCCACTAAACAACAAGTCGTTGGATCATCTGTTTCCAAAACAAGCATGAACTGTTCACTTTCTTGAAAGCTATCTTCCAGTAACAGTTTTTACATATTACACATTTTTGAGGATTTCCCACTCCTTATCAGGTACAGCTCTCAATGCAGAACATGCAAACACAATGCATGTTAAAATTCCTTTGATTTGATCGAATATGCCAATCTTTTAGTAATGTTTAAATGCAGTGTAGATTCCAATGTAACGAGTAAGGCTTTTCAAAAATTTTATGGTTTATTTGAAAAATCTGTTTAAGACAAAAACATATGACATAAATGTATGTCATATGTCACATAAAATATAAAAACACAAGAATTACACCAGCACATGAATAGACAAAGAATTAACAGAAAGCCCACGAATGACGAAGTACGTACAATACATAGAACAAGAGACACACAGTATTAAATATGGTATCTTGTTACATTAAGCAGGTTTTTCAATCATGTAGAATTTCTGGCTAAATTTCCAGTAAGGGTTTGAGATAAACCCTTCAATAGTAATTGCTGAGTGGGCTTTTCTCTTAACAGAAACCAAATTCTCACAGTTACTGCTAGACTCATCCTCAGCAACATCATCTTCCTCATCATTCAACTTCTTCAAGAGTTTCAAAGACTCCATCTAGAGAAAAAAAAAACATGCGGTCAAGAGATTGGAATATTATCTCTGTGTTGGCTTGGCAAAATAAAGTCCAAACCCTATCGTTTTTCAAAATCAAGTCTTTCTGGTGTAGTCTCCACAGAGTCCATACCTAAATCCATGGATTGGATGTCTGGAGTTACACGTAGATTTCAATGAAAGTTGCCCATGAAATTTAGTGGGAAGTGAATCCAAGTCAGAATTCCCTGAAAAAACTCCAGCAAGCCTGAAGAACCTTAGTGAAGGCATCAACTCTATCAGGAGCACTGTTTGAGGCTAGAACATTAGAACCTCGGTAAGCTCAATATTAGAAAACTACTACATCTGGCCATTGCTTATTCAATGATATAGAACCCATAGCATATATACATGATATATGATGAACAAATCATACAGCACACAGTGTGACACAATGTGTAAATACAAACCTCAGTATTGTTATCATGGACTACTTGGATAATCTTCATGTCACGCAGCAGCCGGTATGTCTTCTTCAAGGCCCCCATCCAGGATTTTTTTGACACCTGCAAAGACACCATGATGCAGTCTGTGAAAGTGTAGTTGACGGCAACACTTAGCACTGTATGAGCTACTTGAAAGTTAAGCAAGGACATGATGCATGCATGCAATGCAGCTTCAATTCATTTACTGTAGAGTGTGTACAACTCAGTTTTGGACAGAATGTGTACAAACAAAAGTATCTGTGAATGAGAAGAACAACCTTTGAGCAAGTGATTATCTATTATGAAAGTATTTTCTTAAGATAATGATTCACACCAAATATGGCAGTTTCTTGGCAAGTCTCTCTTCGATCAGCTCAAAGCCAGCTGTCTTCTCGGGTTGCTCATCCAGGAATTGTGTGATGCTGTTGCCAATAAGGTGAGGGAGACTCATGTTACTGCGGCTGGCCAGGTGACTAAATCGCTGAAGTGTCAGAAAGATGGAGTTCTTAGCTTTCTTGGAAATATCACACAAGACAATCTGTGGGTGCAAATGTTGAGCAAGAAATGGCGTTACTCTGAAACACAGACTCAATATCTTGCAGATAAAGAGAGTGTGAAAGGCAAGGACTAAGAGCCTGAGGTGATAAGAATACATCCCAAGGCTACATGATACATCAAGATTTTGTAAGGAGTAAAACTGGGAACAAAACAACACTAACAAAAACAAACAGTAAAATGAAAAAAAAAAAGATGTCGATAGCCAATATAAATGAGTACATTTTGATATATAATTCTCAGAAGATTTAGGGGAGTCAAGAGTAATGTGAAGAGTGGAAGGTTTTACAGCTAATTTGACTCACTCTCTTGTCAACGAATTGCCTCTTGATTAACTCTTTCCGATAGCCATGTATAGATGCAGCAGTCAGATTGAATAATCGAGCAAAGTCTAGTTGATCAACACTATGATGGCGTTGTCTGCCGATGTACTCCAAGAAGCAATACTTTGTGTCACTCAGCTCTACTGATTGGTCACCATTAGGTCCCACCAAGGCAGCAAATCGTAGCTCTTGACTGCCTACCACAACAAGGGAATCTCCCCATCTATGAGATGGATTGGTAATAAAACTGTTGGTCACTGGACTGCCCGTAAAACAGGCAACAGTGTAAAATGACTGTATGGTAGTGGAGATCTCACGATTAAAACCATAATCAATAGCACTATCTTTGGACTTCAACTTTCAAGGAGTATCGCATTCATTGTTGGTTGTAGTCTCACTATTTAATCCTAAACGTTCCTGTAAAACCTCTCAGTGGATTTGGACAATTAAAGGGTTACTGTACAAATCCCCAATGCCTGGCTTTCTACAGTTTATTCTTCAAGCATGAATAATTTGCGATCAACCCTGAATGATTTTAGTCCTTACCAAAACCAACGTCACTCACCTTTCTTGCACCTCCTCCAAGGTCATCACATTCCCTCTGTCATGACCTCTAACCTCTTCACTGATGTCAACTCTCTCATTAAAAGTGGCGCATGACCCTTGTATCCCATCAGTCTCTGAGTTATTGATGATACATGCTGGGTATTCATTTCTGGAGACCTGAAAAAATTTTCCAGACTGTGAGAAGAGTGGCTGAGTGGAAATGTAACATATTGCTAAGCACAAATTGAACCAAAAATAAGACAGACATATCTCAGAGGGAAAACTGAAAACCAGCTGCATAGAAGAGGTGCATCCTTTCCAATGGTAACATTCAATGACTAATTGATCTGTATTACTGCTACAACATGAACAATGGAACAATTCAGACAAGTTTACAGGACATTTTGGATTCTATTTCTAACTTTCAAACCCTTACAGTTGAAATTTGCCTGTGTTTGAATTCCAAATAGACATTCTTGTTTACCTTGTCCTGAAGAGAGACAATCCCTGTGGTCTCATCTATTGTCCTAAACTCATGAGGGAATGCAGGTAGATCCCTTGGTATTGGGAGATGGTAAAATGCTACATCTTGGCTTGCAATGATGCCTTTCCAGAGAAACTGCTTGCTTTTTGGGTCGAGAGCCAAGGGGAATTTGGGAAGACGCTGGTCTAAGCGACACCATAAGCAGGCCAGCGTGATTCCTGTAATGAGAAATATATCCATTCAACCATTTAAATCACTCATCTTTGAGAGGACAGTTATGCTGCAGTAAAAAATTACAGGTGCAAAAACTGCCATTCTTGATCATTTTGTTTTTCAATAAAACCAATCAAATCAACTTCTATGACAATTTCTAGGCATACTAGTCAGTTCAGTGATATTTAGTTATGACAATTTTTTTCTTCCGTTGAAATGTTGCTGAGAACCAGAACACATTAATTAATCATACATATGTAGAGCTACGTATTTCATAAACAACAGAAAACTGTTGGGATCTTCACCATCTAGTCCTTCAAGAGCAATCTCATCAAGGCAAATATCATGAAGATATGACATTGCTACTGTTGAATTTCAGAGTTGTCCCATAATCAGAAAGACTGTTTGAATACCCTGCAAAAATAAATGAAAAGTTCAAGTTAAACAATCATTATATCTCAGCATGGCAGTTGGACTTGCCCAACTAGACACTATAGGGCTTACATCATAGGTACTCAGAAAACTGTCAGTCACTGCTCCATGCTAGTACTTCCTATATGAATGTTCGCCCTTATCGATTAGTTTGTGTGCATGCACTAAAATTTGGGAGAGTCGTGGTCACTTTCTGATGCTTGTTAAAATGGCAACACCTGCCAGCAAACGACTAAACCAAAATCCACCTGCAGAGATCTTTCGCATTGTGTAAAAATTTGCTGAATTTATATCATTTATATTTAATTCATTTTGTTTTGTGTTCGTTGTTAATCATAAGTGATATTTGGGAGAAAATGCAGTGAAAGATGTCCCTGTACGTTACATTTCCGAATGCAAAAAGGGTATTTTAAACTCGAAATTTGAATTGTTCTCCAGTTTTTCCACACATGCTGCATATCTTGATAACTGAAAGAGTGTTTGAAAAAGGTCACGATGTCATGTTTATGCTATTGCGAATTGTCCTATGTTAGTTTGATCAATTTCAATTTTGGCTCTCTTTCGACTGGTCAGCCATGATTTATGTGTGCACACTATGTGCATGTACATATACTGTGCATGTACTGTCCTATGTACTCCATCAACGCACGTAAATGTTTACATGCAGAACAATGGACAATGATTCTTGTGCAAAATATTCAATTCGTAATAGCTTGAAAATTCTACCAATATTTTCATTGGGTCTTAATACACTTTATTTGGCTTGTTTGGATAAATTGGAGAAGGATGTTTTAAAAATGGAAAAAACCGT
>NW_019091578.1:62377-107896 GCF_001949145.1 Acanthaster planci | reverse complement strand
TTCAAATTCAAATCTGATTGTGTTTATTTTTGTTTTAATCACGTTTTCCGAATTTGTTTCAAAGTCTGTGCAGCTGGGTTCATATAATACAGTGGTTTAATATTGTCTAATCAGTTTTTAGTTATCAGACTATCTCCATCATGAACTTTACTTTTTTGTACTTTGTTAAAAATAAATTACGGTCTCCATCCATGGAAAAAAGTGTTGAGAAACGAAGTCCCACATCATCTGTCTCGAAATTCACAGTAAATGCACATGTGCTTACTCTCAACTAAGTCATGTAAGTGGTGCACAAGGGCATGGGAGTGAACATACATGTACTAAGCCTAGGGCCTTGTAGTACTACTAGTAGCAGTACTAGCATGGAGGAAGGCAATGGTACTACCGTGTGTTTAATTCCTCCATGGTACTACTAGGCAGTAGGCCGAGTATGAGACCTCTTGGCTAGCCGAATTGCAGCAAGAGACCAGGCCTGACCTGTTTAACTTTAAGTTTTACCGGTAGATACTGTACCATAAGATACATTCTATGAAACCATAGAGCAAGCAGTTTAACCTACATATAGGCCTACAATTATCGATTACTGACATGACTGAAATGCAAATTCTCTCACATCCTTGCCTTTGAAAAATCGCAAATTTGGTCAAATTTGTGCGCTTACTTTTTAGCATCACAGGGCGCCACCACTTGTTCAAGGAACCGCAGCATTTGGTCTGGCTCCCAGACTTCTTCCAGATCACTTCTCATGTATCCCCAAGCATCACACTATTTCATGAAAATCAACTGAAGAACTGAAACTGAAGAAGCTTGTCATTTCGCAAAGGGTGTGAAAAGTGGGAACTTCCCGCTGCGATTTTGCTCTGATTTTCCAGCCCAATATATCAAGATGGAGGCCCTTATACCAGTGATAAATAAACTTCAAGATGTCTTCAATACTGTTGGTTCCGATGTTATACAATTGCCGCAGATCGTCGTGGTTGGAACACAGGTACAAAGCCTAGGCCTGTACTGTAGTATTTAACTTTCAAAAATTCTTTCTGGAAAGAGTTCCATAAGCCGGGAGGGTACCGGTCAACTCGCTCGGTCCATAACCAACTTGGTCCGAGTCAACTCGGTCCCAAGTCAACGTCGGAGATCATTAATTATTTCATTGGGCGGTACATGATGGTCGGGTCACTTCCTCCACAACCACATGACCACTGACAACTGCACAAGATAGGCCAAGGGATTCTAAGAGGCATAGGGCCTACATTTTTCAATCTACACTAAGCTTGAAAGACTTTAGCCCATCTACGCTATGCTTGAAAAGTAGCCTTCGCGGTTGCAACTGCTAAATGGGACCGAGTCGATTTGGGACCGAGTTGATTTTGGACTGAGTTGACTTGGGACCGAATTGACTCGGGACTGAGTTGGTTATGGACCGTGTAGCCCCACTAGTGTGGCACGGATCACTCCCGATTTATCCTTAGCCACACATCCGTACGTATGCGTAATTTCGTGTCGGAGTACTGAACATTTTTGGCGCACCCACTTACAATCGTGGGTGCAATTTCTTTTGCATACGAACATGATTCTTGACCTTTCCGTTTTCTAAATACCGTTTATTGAATGATTTCACTCATGTTATTCAGGTATTTTCCAGTCTTTTTTCCTTTATCCATTCAATCTAACGGGCTCACTCTCACAGTCGCCATCTTTAAAATAAGGTCGTTGAGCATTACGTCACTTGACCCCTCGTCATCTCAGCGGCTGTTCCATGTCAAGACATGTAATAAACGGACTGAGCGATAAGATACTACATGCACCAATGGACTCTTTCAAAACTTTGGCAGCAGTTTAGATGTCTTGACATCGAACAGCTAACCTCCGCCACCTGGCCACTGAAAATGGTCGAACCAAGATGTGGAGCAAGCGCGGCTATTGGTGGGCTACACATGACTAATTTTCAGCATGTTTAAAAATGGAAACTTGTGCGCATTAAATTTTGCTTTCATTTCACAAAACTGGTGATTATATATGATATATAGTGCCCTCTGGCTTCCAATCAATTTACTAGTGCATGTACATGTAGGTCAGGAGCTTACCATGTAGAATATCTTCCTTCCCCCTTACTACGGAGTTATGATTGTGGGATGGTAAGATCATGTGCAGACTTCCTAAATTAAAACAGGGCTGACCATAGGATATGGATTGATTAAACATTGGAGGACTAGTCAAATATCCATTGCCTATGCTACAAATACATTTTAAAAACGCTGAATCTCTAACCTGTAAAGTGTCTCTTTTAATCCCAGACCTGGGCATGCTGGGTGTAAAGAAAGAAACTCTGAAAGAGATGTTCTTGATGAATCAGGCAGAAAGAATAAAACTTCATTGAACAGTGGCCATTCATCTTATAATATCAGGCCTGAAAAAGTCAGATCAAGAAACATTCTTCCCACATTTCCAACATCAGACATTGTTGAAATGCACAATGACAGTGTACATGTAGATAATGGATGCACTTGTATAGCAAGTGCGTCCTGTTGTTCAGAGACTTAAATTCTATTTGACGGTCTTTGGTTTATTTCTTTTATGTACTTCTGATTTTTATATTATGACATTTTGCACCAATCACTGGCTGTACTACGTGTAGTTATTTCCTAGTGACCATTTAGTTTTCGGTGCCATTTCTTCAGTATGTGTACATCTATTGTGCCAGTTTAGGAAATCGTACAATGAAACATTTGTCTTTTCTTGTATTTTATTGTCTACAGAGTAGTGGAAAAAGTTCTGTTTTAGAGAACCTGGTTGGGAGAGACTTCTTACCAAGAGGTAAGATGTTCAATGTGGTCTCACTTTGTTTCTCATTCAAATGAAATAACTGCATAAATCTCTTCCAATATTAAGTTATGTACCAATTGTCACTCAATAACAAGTTGACCTTTAAAGATTCATGTATATCTCAGTTTGGTTTTCAACAATAAAAAAGTTCTTTTGAGCATATCGGTTCCTTATTTTACCAATAAACATTGATACTCATAGTTCAAGCAGCATAAATTGCCCTTGTGCCTTGACCTTTATGACACATTGTAAACTCCTTTCTACCCACACACGGTATGATGTCATGACTCCCACATACATGTACATGTATTTCCCAATGGAATTTACCTTCCAGTGGAGTCATGGTCAGGTTAGTCTGGTGACATCACACTTTGTTGCTGCCTCACAAGTTTAGTTTCATCTGTTTATCGATGAATTCATCAATACTGCATTGCTCTGGGATTCCTTAGCAGGAAAGAAATTTGTCCCAGGCTTTGTTTGCATTATCACTTTAGAAAAACTCCTTGTTAATTTCCTTCCAATTCCATGAAGCAATACTATGATCAAAGGTCCATGGCTAACAAAACAATGGATTACTAATGATACTTAATGAAGGATGTTATCAGTATTCTTGAAATAGTCTTCTGTGTACTTTATCACACAACATTGTGATGACAATATAGTTACATTGAGTATTTCCTATCTGGTTTTGCCACCAGTGTGTCACACTCACTTGAAGGTTGTGTTGCTTATTGCATTTTTGAATATACAGCAGCAACTTGTTTTTAAATGACAGAAACATTCAAGGAAATAGGTCCCATGTTTTTGTTTTTGTGTTTGACAAATTATGCTGGAAATATTTTCAGTATCCTGGTGTGAAACCTTCTCTCAAAGCATTAAGTCACTTTCATTTGCATTACTTGCATAAGTTTGGGCAACTTGTAAAACAGACAAGGGTTCACTGCTAGCTGTTCACCTACTCAGAAATATAACACTGATCAGTGAAACTGTTTGGTAAAGTGATCACTAGCCAGTAGTTATAAGTAGCATGTGCAGCATTGTGGAATGTGACAAAATTAGGTGGCAGAGAAGTTGTTTAGGTGCCAGAAGATTGGCATGGCTGTTCTTGTACATGCTGCAGTAATCCCCTACAATGTAATGATCATAAATGTCAGTATATCATTTAAATGATTCTGTAAATTGATGGATGATGTTATTGAGTATTTCAACAAGATACAGATTGTAGATCTGTCCAATGCTAAAGTAATATTGACCATTGGGCAATACCTAATTTAGTGAAGAGGTGCGTGTCGGTTTCATTCTTTACTGGTCATTTGTTGTCAGGGATATCGAGCTAGTGGTAACAGGTAATCAAAGACAGTGCTGGCAGATGTAAAGTGTTTTAAATGCTGTGTTTTAGTGAGAGTACCAGCTTTTATTATCGATGTTGTTCGTGGTGCAGGAGGGAATTCCCCTCTCAAAGTTCTAAACTTGTGTGAAATCAAAGAAATACATGTACAGGTAATCAGAGAGCCAACGGAGTTGTTGCAATTCCCTAAGACCCCAGTCTACCATTTTTCTTCATATACAATCAACTATGAAATCTCACATAATGCCAACACTAGACTACTATGGTTCAAAACGGAGCTCAGCATAAATTGATGCATAGCAACTGATTCTTCTACATATCAATAAGGTGCCACTTAAGCAGGTGAATATCCTTCTTTAGACTCCTCCTTTAGGTTGTAGGTAGTTCTTTTCATGCTGTGTTGTGAAGTTTATTAGTGTCTTTATAATATTTCTCTATACTCAAACATGCAGTCTTACCCTTTTTTCAACTTTTCCCTGTAGGGAGTGGGATAGTAACCAGAAGACCATTGGTATTACAGATGATTCACATTGATGCTAATGACACCAAGACTGTCGGAGCCGACGGAGAAGGTAGTGTATCCAAAAGACAAAAATCTCAGCTCCTCTTTTGAGAAATGTTCCTGGGATTATAGCCGAGAGTTTGTTGACTTGTAGAAATAATGGTGGTAACATGTCTTTTGATGAATTGATGTAGAAGTATTCAATATTACATCATTTCTAGATAAAGGCCTGCAGTATGTGGACTTGAAGTGATTTCTCACTGAGTCTTAGCTAAAGATTAATTTCCCACGTGACTTTATACCAAATTTGTGTGTCCATTTGAAAATTAACAAATTATTGGTACTGAATGTGTACAAGAAATCTTCATTTCAGTATGTTGGAGAACCTTTTCCCCTTCAAACCACCACAATCTACGTACATGTATACATGTAGTTACTTAATTCCTTAGGTAACCAATATGGAATTGGTCCTGGTGGTGAGTACAAAGACTATTTTATGATGAACTTTTGCCCCGAATTGTTATAAGTTCAGTATCTTGCCTGTTCCCTGGAATAATGTTGAGGCTTTTGTCACCGCATGTTAACCGCAGAATTTGAGTGTTTTCGTGTATGTCGTCATGTGAAATGAAATGCTTGTTCCATTTGTAGATGTCACATGTTTATGTCAAGGGATCATGTAACCCTTTAGTTGTTTGAATGTTCCTTTTTTTTTGGTTTGCATTCATTAATTCTGTTTCCTTTTGTCAGTGGAATAGTTGTATTTCACCAAGTAGTTTATTTGTTTCTTTCCAATTTGAAGTGTTGATGATTGGAATGAAAAACTGGTGAGGCTGTTGAGTTTCCAAAGCACGATTCAGCTTTTTAAATACTTCTGAAACTTAATTCCAAACAAATTGAAATTGTATTTGTTCCATTTAGCCATAAATTTAATTTGGAATTGGTTAAAATAATAAACTGTTCAATTCTTCTTGTTTAGGACTTTGGATAATCCTAAGAAATTAAAATATCTTATTATTTACAGAAGTATTCAGTGTTAATCTTCATCACAAACTGAAACATTAAGAAAGTTCCTGCTTGGATGTTGTTTACATTTAACTGTCAGGAATAGATAAACTTGACAGGATTGTGTGGCTTGATTTGGTTAAATCTTCTTGCAGATGAAATTCAGGCAGAGGAATGGGGTAAGTTTCTTCACACCAAGAACAAGATCTACACTGACTTTGATGAGATTCGACAGGAGATTCAAAATGAAACTGATCGCATGGCTGGTGCTAATAAGGTACAAACGTGCTTGATATTGGTAACATATAGTCTGCCTCATACATGTAGTTTACAAATGACATTGACAAGTCAAGGATAGACCCTTGATTGGCTCATGAGGGGGTTTACTGGTAGCTACATGTATGTGTGGGTGTGGGAGGGGGGGATGAGTAACCTGTATCTTCTATTGTTAGTCGTTTGTTTATTTTTTTTCATGAGGAGAGTGCATGGAGTCTTCCCCTACATAAATGCCATTGACAGCTGTATTCAAATGTTCAAAACACTTTAAAATATGGTCACGAGTTGCCGAGCTCAAATCTGAAGTATAGTTTTGGCAAAATACATAGACCACCACTAAAGAAAAAGCTGTTCATAACTAGGATGAAACAAGAATGGTACTAATAATGTGGGGCGATGCACTGTAGGTTGTGGTTAGGGGATGTAAATATTTGTTGTTGATTTTTGTATTGTTTTTGGATGAACCCTTAAAGTAACTTAGATTTAAAATCAGTTAATTCTTCAGTACTCTTCTTAATGTCTTCTTTTCTGTTTGCTTCCTTGCAGGGTATCTGTCCCGATCCTATCAATCTCAAAATCTTCTCACCCAAAGTATTGAACTTGACCCTGGTTGATCTGCCTGGTCTTACAAAGGTAATCATCACAACTTATCTGTAAGCCTTATGCTCTGTGGGTATACTGGTATATTTGCAGTATTGTCAGTAGTATGGTCCCTTTTCCTTCACAAGCAGCTTTCTTGTTACTTGAAATCTGCCCACATAGAGACAAAGTAATTTCCTGGAAAAAGTTAACTTTGACCTTTACCCTCTTTGTCATACAGGTTGCTGTTGGGGACCAGCCAGAAGACATAGAAGTTCAAATCCGTGACATCATCCTTCAATACATCAGCAACCCTAATTCTATCATTCTTGCCGTCACTGCTGCCAACACGGACATGGCCACATCTGAGGCACTCAAGCTTGCTAAGGAGGTAGATCCAGATGGTAAGTGGAGCAACAACTTCATTCCTTGAATCATCTTAGATTTAGGTGATAACTATCACTATTTTGTCATCGATGCTGAGTACCAGTTGAAAGTGCTTGTGTATGTGATATCATCTTATGACATTGGAAGACCGTCAGGTTGGAATCCTTGCCCTCTTAGAAGTCTGTAAAACTATTTCATATGTTTGGCTTTCTTACAGGGAGGAGAACTCTTGCTGTAATCACTAAACTGGATCTCATGGATGCTGGCACTGATGCAGTGGATATACTTTGTGGAAGAGGTATACATTGATAAACAGCATTAATCTGATGTAGTAATGTGTGACATGTTTCATCAAAATTGATAGAACTAAGTAGAGCTTCAAAACAAGGACAGCAAAAGCAAAAAAGAAATTCTAAACTTTAATGTAGGATCTCAAAATAAATTAGGACTTTAATTTACATTTTTTTTTACCAATTCTGTCATTAGATATTCATAATTTCTCTGATGTATAAAACATGGCTCGGGGTAAAAATTATTTGAACATTGTATGCATCTGCAGGTAAAATATTTCTTACTGTTAACGTAGGTCTGCAGATAGCAGATTTTTCTAAACGGTCACAGATATTCTCTGTACATGTATTTCAAAATGCAGCAATTTGACCTTTGAAATTAGACGAAAACCTAAAATAGGGTAAAGTGAGCTACTTTTGAAATGAAATGTGCCTCATTTTGACACAGTACATGATAGACATGTAATGATAAACTGTTACAATTTTTCAGTGATACCTGTCAAGCTTGGCATCATTGGAGTTGTTAATAGAAGCCAGATGGACATCAACCAGAAAAAGGTCTGTCATGAGAAATTAATTCATATCTTTACTGTTTTGGTCTCTGTAATACAAGTGCTGATTTTTGTGTCCAAGGTATTTGGAAATTCGAACATCTTTCCTGTTTGAAATGCCAAGTTGTTGGTGTGGTATGTATCATAATTGGAATAAAGCTACTTGAACCCAGTTTTTGTTACCAAAGTTGGCATCAAAAAGATGAACTTTGAGAAATACAGACACATACTTAGAAACCAGAGGACATGAATTCCAAAGTTTGTAATGGGTTTATTTTTTTAACCATCAAAAATACCTCCTTTTTTCAGGAAATCTCAGATGCGATAAGGGATGAAGCAGCATTTCTTCAACGGAAATATCCAGCTTTAGCTAATCGTAATGGAACACAGTACCTCGCTAAAACACTCAATAGGGTAAGGAGCTATGGAAACAGTTTCAGTCAGTTTTTAGGTCTGTTGGTATTGGGCTGTAAAAATTTTTTTTTAAGACAAAAAAAAGATATGTTTGGGCTTTTTTTGTGGGTGTTAGTTTGATAGGGAAATTTTCCAATGTCGGTGTTATTGCAAGTCCTGAGGTCTTGGTATGGAAGTTTGAATCCTGAGTTATTTGGCGTGGTTCTGAGTTTGTCTTGAGTCATTTGGCTTGAGTGTACATGTAAGTCTAGATTCTGGGTTCATGTCACAAGTTGAAAAATTGCACAAGTAGCAAAACTCTATGCTTGATTTTTGTATTTGTTGGCTGCCCATATCTTGTAAAAGCCTGACTCTAAAGGGGACAACACCGATGACACAAATTGAAGAATTTACTCGTGTTAATTTCAGTTATTGATGCACCATATCCGTGACTGTTTACCTGAGTTGAAGACCCGCGTCAACGTCATGAGTTCACAGTTTCAGCAACTCTTGGCTTCGTTTGGTGAACCAGTGGATGATAAGAGTCAAACCCTTCTGCAGATTATTACTAAGTTTGCTGCCAGTTACTGTGCAACTATAGAAGGCACAGCTAGGAATATTGAAACATCAGAATTGTAAGTGATGGTGGAGGAGTATTGAAACACCAGAAATTAAAAAAAACCCTCAATTCCCTGAGACTTGCTGCTGTAACCTTTTGAATTTTCACAGGTCCTTCAAAATAAATTGAATTATTGGCACATTGTAGACATTGTGTGTGTAAGCTTTTATTAAACTGAGCCATTTTGAAACCAGTTTAACTGAATAATACTATTCAACATAAATACATGAGGTAAATAACGTAAAACTGTCTCGCATGTGATTTACAGTGTGTGACAATTGTCCAATTTGTCTGAAGTGTGAAGGAATGTCAATCGTTCAAAGGTTCCTGTGGACCTTTCATAATGTCACAATTGTAAGTTGGTGGATAGGAATATGGAAATGTCAGAATTACAATTTGTCTGGTAGAAAGTTTGAAATGTCATAAGGTTAGGTTGCCTCAGAAGTATTTAAATATGTGAACAGGGTTTTATTGCTCTGAATATTGAAACATAAGAATTGCAAGTATCAGCAATGTAGATTTCTAATTCTAGGATTGCTTGTGGAATGGCTTTTTTTATTGCCAGATGTGGAGGTGCTCGTATTTGCTACATTTTCCACGAGACTTTTGGTCGGACGTTAGATGGCATCGATCCCCTGGGTGGGCTGAGGACTATTGACATTTTGACGGCTATCAGAAATGCCACAGTAAGGCAATTTGCATCTTATCATTGACAGACTCAGCTCTAGAATGGCTTATAGCTGGGTTAGGTTGGATATATGGATTGCCTGAAGGCACTTTGAAGGGATATTTAAAGGGTTAGTAAGATCTTGAAGGTGAAGATTGAAGACAGCATAATGACACATCAAAGCAAGAGGCAGTTTCAGAACTGTAAATTCTGTTGTTGGAAGTGTTCCATCATGCAGAATTATTGTGATCATTTAATATTATTCTGCAAATTTAATAGATATTTTTATATTTTATATATTTATATTTTTATTGTGAGCACTAGTAACTTTTTCCTAAGATATGTTTTACCAGATTATCTGGATTTGTAACTGTCCTATAAATTTACTGTACACCAGGAAAGAATGGAGTACACAAATCAAGTATTTACCCACTGGAAATGGAATAGCAAACTAATGTATTCTTGATATCTTTTCCAGGGCCCCCGTCCAGCTCTCTTTGTTCCTGAAGTTTCCTTTGAGCTTCTTGTCAAACGTCAGATTCGTCGTTTGGAGGAACCTAGTTTACGTTGTGTAGAGCTTGTTCATGAGGAGATGCAACGTATCATTCAGCACTGTGGTACTCAGGAAATGCTTCGATTCCCGAAGCTTCATGATCATGTAGTAGATGTAGTGACAGCTCTGCTAAGGAGACGACTACCAACAACCAATGCCATGGTGAGTCAGTCTTGCTCAAGCTATATCCGGAAGATCTGGTTCATTCATTGAAAGCATTAATCCTGTTTTATGTACTTTGCTGTTATGACAAAATGAACCAATCTGGTATTTGAAATAGGTAAGGTCACTTAAGAACAAAGCACCCCAGTTTGAATATGTTCAGTGTGTGTGAGTCTGCATATGAAGGTGTATTGATGTTATTGACTGACCTTTGATGCATTTCATTTGGAACATGTGCTGTTGAAACTGGCACACTGTTAAAAAATAAGCCAGTGAAGTTATTGTATGCTTAGTTGAAGCAGGGAATTTCATAAATACAGTGCCGCTAATAAAGTGCACAACTGGAAATGTGTATTAAGTAATGACTTTAGAGACTTTGGTAAATGTTTCTTGATACTTTCTCATTTGAAGGTTGAAAACTTGGTGGGTATTGAGCTGGCGTATATCAACACCAAACACCCAGATTTTGCTGATGCAAGTCTGGGCAACGCATTGACTGACCGTTGATGCATTTCATTTGGAACATGTGCTGTTGAAACTGGCACACTGTTAAAAAATAAGCCAGTGAAGTTATTGTATGCTTAGTTGAAGCAGGGAATTTCATAAATACAGTGCCGCTAATAAAGTGCACAACTGGAAATGTGTATTAAGTAATGACTTTAGAGACTTTGGTAAATGTTTCTTGATACTTTCTCATTTGAAGGTTGAAAACTTGGTGGGTATTGAGCTGGCGTATATCAACACCAAACACCCAGATTTTGCTGATGCAAGTCTGGTCAACGCATTAGTGGATTATCAAGAAAGGGAACTAAGGAAGAAAAAGAATGAACTAGTTCCGGCCTCTGCATCTGCTATTGATCAGCACACAGGCAAAGTAGATAAAGTAACCAAGGTAACAGAATGTTCTGGTGTATATTTTGGATGTTGAGTAGCACAGTGATGACAAGAAGCTAGACTTAAGCAGTAGTATGTTTGTGCATAGGTTGTACACAAACACTCAAAGTTCCTTTGACTAGTAACATCTTGCCAAATCACATACAAAGAATACACACTGCATGTATACAAGCATGGTATCTGCATCATAGTAAGAACAAGTGGCATGCACTTTTTAAGGCTTTACATTTTGGAGTCAGAGGTTAAAATATTTACTTCATTTGTTTCCCTATCAATGATGAGTTGGTTGACTTGAGACTGTCATCTTTCCAATTTAGGCTGTCTCTCAGTTGGCTACAGCAGATGGGGTGACAGCACCCAAAGACCTACGGGAAACTTCTGGTAGTGCAAGCACCGTAGGTTCCTGGGTACCTAGCTGGGTAAGGGGGTCCAGTGGTGCCCCTAAGGGTGTGACCGCGGAGGGAGCAGGAGAAGCACCAGCCACACCCCCACAGATGCAGAGTCCCAAAGTGGACAAGAAGACACATGGTTTGAACCTTCTTCCTGATGTTGTAAGTAAACAAATTTCTTCAGCTTTGGCAAACTCATGTTGTTGCTGAGCAAAAGGAAATGCACAGAAAATTATATGTTTGTCAAAAACGTTATAAAGCAGTGTCTGACAACATACATTACCTATGATTTGGGCCAGAGATTTGAAGTCTTACTGTTTAAAAAAGAGAAGATTGCTTTTTAAATAAACGTTAGAATGATTGGATCAGATTTTAAAAGATATATGATAATCAGTGGCTTTCATTGAATTTTAGTATTATTTCATTCACTTGATTGCAGCCGGATGTTCCATTGAATAGAAAATTATCATCAAGGGAACAGAGAGATGTTGACGTCATCAGTAAGTCATGAGATTTAATACCCTTCAATTGACCCGTGACCCTAGTTCATGTACGTCAGCTTTCACTGGTACCCACTAGGGACATGCATTGACTTGTATTGTTTGTACAGTAATTTTATTAGTTCATGTTTGTCCCAAGTTCTCATTCTTTGTGATTTGGAAAAGTATCGGATAGTGTTTGCATCGTCATGCTGTGTTCTGTGCATGGTATGATAAATGTCTGATACTGAAAGGAAGAAGGGAGCTTTTATAACACTCAGTTTTTTCTGAGGGTGAACCTTGTAAGTGATGTGAGCCAGTTTGGAGTCAGCTCGTAGTATGTTTCATATTGGAACCAATGTCATTGTTAGGGTATACCGGATTAGAGTGCATTGACACTTGATGATGCTGCTTTAACATCCAAACCATTTTGAAGTGTGAAAAAATTCTTTCATTAAATTGTTTGAATGCAGTCCCCATATTTTCCCTTGTTTATTCTCTCCTTGTTTTACAGAGAGACTCATCCAGAACTATTTCTTAATTGTACGCAAGAACATTCAGGACAGTGTGCCTAAGGCAATCATGCATTTCTTGGTTAACCATGTGCAAGACAATCTGCAGAGTGAACTGGTGGGAAAACTGTACAAACAAGAAGCCATTGAGACATTGCTGAAGGAGTCCGAGCACATGTCACAGAGGAGAAAAGACGCCCAGGAGATGTTACAGGTGGGTCATGGTAGATGGAGGGTGTCTTGAGCCCTGAGGTAACATCCAGAAGTTTGCCACACTGAATAACTTGACAAGGCTTGGAAGTTAAGACTCAAGTTTGAGGGCTTGGAATATGGAACGTTTCTAGAGACTTAAACACTTGTTGTCTTGCATATTTTTGCAAGGGTTTTCTACCCACAGAAAACTTCTTATACATGGTTTATTTGTTTTATATATTTGTATCGGCAGGCACTTCAAAAAGCTAGTCATATAATCAGTGAAATCCGAGAGACGCATGTCTGGTGAGTTTTCCTTCATCTCGGTGGTAAGTTTAGAGAAGTAGAATAGAATGGCAGATACACTCGGGGAGGGAGGGCTGGGGATAAGACTGTGGAGGGACTACTGACGGGAGGGCATCACCTGGTAGTTAGCCTCTAAATAAGACTTTTGAAAATGCATACATAATAAGTAAAATATTATTTTGATTTGTAAACATGTAAATAACATCTTTTGCAATTTGTTTCAATTAAATTTTGTTTCAGATATGTAGCATTTTATTTTGAGTGTATCCTACCGATTCTTGATGTTTAAGTTTTTCAATGTCTACAGAATTCAATAAACCTCTTGAACTAGTTTTCCAGAAATGTGTCATTCCTGTAGTTTAAGATTCATTTTCTTGTTTGATGCTGGACTGATGTGAGTCTTACATGAATCACTTTTGAAATTTGTGTTTCACAGCCATAAGGGTCAATTTCAGAGTTGTCACAGAAATATGTTGAGGTCAAATGTGTTCAGTTCATGAAATTGCACCAAGTTTCAAATTAGAAATGCCTTCATTCAGGCTCCTGTATTGTTCATTGTATGAGTCTGATAATTGTTTAGAAGCCCTCTTGCAAACTGTGACATGTGAATAGTGTGGTAGGCTGGAAAATAATTAGGCCATGAAAAGTAACCAAGAATTCATCTGCTAGCAAAAAAAAGACAGCAAGAAGGAAAACCCCCACAAAATCAAAATGAAGTACACGTACATGTGTGGTTCACCTCCACAAACTTTCCGCTATTGTACTAGCATAGTAAAGTATGTATCATTAAAATATTGTAGGCTAGAATTATGGATTATAAGGAAATTTAACACCTTTAATTATACCTGTACATGCACTAATTATATGATTATCAGCAGAACTTGGCATCAGAAAAATTATTTAAGTTATGAAACAGGTTGACGTATGTCCAGACATTTTGTATATAATAAATAAAATATGTGTAAAACCATTTGTACTTCAAACTTTTGGATATACATTACATGTAGAATATCTCCATTGTATGTTTGTGTAGTTTGGATGTAAAATTTCTTTATACTGTAGGCCAAAACGAAACATCCTTACAAAAGCAGATTAAAAGCTTTGCTCAAACCTTACCGATTTGCTGTGTTTAAAATAGTTTAACTCAGAGAGAAATCCTTCATGTCAGAGATGGTACACGTACCAGTATGTCTGTTGTCTGGCCTCTGACCAAAGGTTTTATTTTGTGGCTGCAATGCAGCAAAATCAGAATGGATTTTAGAAGTTAGTAAAGTGAATTTTACACCTTGACCCCTTCAGTTTACTGGATACTGGAGTTTATTTCCGTCAGTTGAAATACGAGTGCAATTATTGCTTCAAAAGACCTCTTAGAGCTTTGTGTATCTTGAAAAAAGTCAACTCTACTGAAAATGTGCATATTAAGTTTTCTCCTTAGAAACACCTTTCCATCATTTAAAAATCATACACAGGGTTGAACTTAGGGAAATATTAGGGATCTTAGGACTTAAAGGCAAAACAAAGGTGAATTCTGAATGTTTGATTAAAATTTAAAAGAACTGTCTTGAAAGTATTGTAAATATGCATGGTGTATGGAGGATTAAGCAAAAGACAAGGGTTTTGATGTCTGGTATTGCGTTAGAGATTAATGTATACTTGGAAGAGAAATCAATTTTATGTGTAATTACAATGTCATGTATGTTTTTGTGGATTTTTCAATTGAGAAATTATTGTGATTGTGGCTTTGGGTAAACAATAAAATCCAATTGTGCATACCATGTTATCCAAAAATGAAATAACCCTGGATGTATCTTCATGTGCAAATGAAATTGTGTACATGTACATGCAACATCTTTATTTTTGGGTGGATACTTCAAGCATTCACTGCTTTGGGCAACTTTATCATTTTGGTATCAATTCAATCAACAGACAGGTGATTCAGCATATGACTTCAAATTTCCCCTGTTAACAAAAATTACAGCAATACATTCAAGATATGAATTATTTATGTAAGGTAACAAACAAAATGCAGTCACTCGGTATGTCGGACATTAATTTCACTGACCCTTCTATCTTGCATGAAGTGTTCTTCTGCAGATTTCAAAACATCACTGTTGGTAAACAAAGCCTCTCTTCACACCCTTGTAACTAAAAAGCCAGTGTTATTTGTTATCACAAAATGAGAGAACATCAGTAAAGACAGAATTAGTTACTACTGTTTGTTTACATCAGACAAAACAAACTACTTCCTGGTTAATCCTTTATAAAACAAAATCACAAATTTCGCAAAATATCCCCCCCCCCCACTGGTGAAAATGTGAATACTCATGTCACATTAGAGGCATCACTTTCTTACAAATCTCTTGTACTTATTACTCTTATTTTGCTAATGGGGTTGTCAATTCGGACGTGGTTGTTTTTCGTCTAATGCCCTTACAAGTGAATTTGTGACAGCAAAGAATATCAGTAATCTCACAACTAGATGCAGGAAAACATTTTAATCAGACAAAACTTTCAGATTAAACAGTTACTTTAATCACAAGCCGAGTTTGTGATTTATAACTTGAAGAACCAACCAAATGCAATACTCAACTGAGTGTAGTTGAGAAATTTACGATCCATTTGAAATTACATCCATTTTGTTTTATTGACTGATCGCTGCAAATTACAAATGGTTAGTGATTTTAGTACAAGACAGCAATATTGCAAACTAAAATTCATTTGTACAAGTTTACAACATAAGATCTACAGCTACATTGGGGAGAACTTGTGCAAATGCAAGTTTGCAGCAACACTGCTGTTTCTGTGGGTTTCTCACATTCCTTAGGATTCACATTGTCACTGTCCCATAGTCCAACATGCTAGACCACTCATTCCATCAAATTCCAATTTGATGGAAAGGACACAACCTAAAGAGACTTCAATGCTTATGCTAAATGGTTCCAATAAATTCCATTACAATTCCAACTGCACTGGTGCAATTTGATGGACTGAGTGATCGGCTGGATGCAATACAAACCACAGAAAATCCAATAAAATCTGTCAACTGGCATACACTGGGAGTAAATCTGAGTGAAACCAAACATGCATAAACCTACTCAAGGCTATTTCTTATATCCAACCTAACTGCACATACAAAGAAATCTGTTTTTAAACCAACTACATTGAAGTTATAAGCCTCAGTTCCCAGCCCTGAGTGTTACCTGCAAACTTCCATCCATCAAACAGCTGAGGATATCATTTATGTGTGCAAAAAATAATCTTTGTGATGACATAGGGATGTGCACAGAATTTGGACCAAGGGTGGACTAGAACCTGGGACCATTGTACCATGGGTCAAGTGCTGTACTGACTCAAGTTAATAGGATGGGACTGGGGACTCAAAAGCCCAACTTTGCCCGTTATGATTACAATTTGGCATACAACTGAAAAAGTCAGGAACAAGGGAATTCCAAGAAACACAAGATTTTTGTACAGTGGTTTTTCCATTTTGTACTGACATACAAGTTAAAAAAAGGAGCAGAAATCAGCTGTTTGGAAGGAAAGCTTGCCAGCCAGAAAATTTACCCTTTGACTTATTGAAGGGAGGTACTGCCACAATGTACAAATGGCTAGGCACATTCATGCAATGCCAGCAAGCTGCAGATTCAGTTCTAAGACTCTTGCATGTACACCACACCAAGTTATGGTATACAGCCTTCACAGTGTAATGAACTTATTACTGGGAACTGAGATAGGGTCACATGCGACCATCGAAAGATGGTGAATGCTTGGCTCCACAACATTTAGTGGAAAGAACTTAGCTGGAAATATTTCACTAAACGAACAATGTAGAGGTCCTGTACATACAGGGGTCTCATAATTTTTTCTTGGAAAGTGAGTTTCTGTACTTTTTTCTGGACAAACATGGCTTTCCAACAGCCTGCACAAACTATTACTGCCTTCTCTTAATGCATTACATTTTGCTTGTTTTCACAACCCCCCCCCCAAAAAAAAGAAAAAAAAAAGAAAAACAGAAATCTGCATCTTCAAAATGCTGGAAAAAATAATTACTACAATTTTGAAGACATAATCATCCTGAATGAATGCGTTACAGTACAGATTTGGTGGACCTAAAATTACTTCATTGTTGGTATATAATGACTAACATACAAGTTATGTTACAAGACGTTTTTATTTTCATATTTAAGGGGGGAAGAGAACAATGTGTGTGCATGATTTTGGATTTACTCTTGCATTGCACAATTCTGCAGAATGGGTGCATACCTCTACCTGGGTACTCTTTATGAAAACCACTAGCCCTGAACAAGTTCTTGTAAATATTTGATGGGCAAAAGTATAAAAAAACAGCCACATACTGCCTTGACACAATTTGCTTTTTTATACTGTTTTTATCAACAAAGCTCAAGACCATCTGTGTCACTACAGTTAGTTTGCTATAATTTGTTGACAATTTGTCAAGTACACGTATCAGGTAATGGTTTATATTAACAAAACTGGAATATGGATTAAATGATGAACCTCTTTTGAGGATTTGAAAGCAAGATGTACTTGGTTATCAGTTGGTTCTAGTTTTTTACACCACTTTACGGAGCAAAAGTTTCCTACAAGACTCCAACAGTAAAATGGTGCTCTTTTGTGGAAAAGGCTCATTTTAATAAAGCTAACCTTCAGATATTCACCAGTTCAAATGTGAAAATAGATCAAATGCTTCTTTCTGACAGCAACATTTCAATCATGGTTCTAATGCATTTCTTCAGACTAAAACATGTTCTAAAATGCTAAACTTAACTAGATACCATAATTGAAATCTGTCTGTCCCCTTTTCTGAAAACCTGCTTGAGCAAAAACTTGCAGAAAAGCCTTATTTCAAACACTAGCCTATTACATGTACAAATACTGCTCAACTGAATGGCAGATCCCTTGTAGTTTACCAAACATCCCCAAGAAAGTAATCACACTAACTTGAAGGGACTTTCAACTTTTTACAAATCCAAACTCTAGCCTGAGGCTCAATGCTGTCTAAAGCAAACTTTTAAAACAAATAGCCCTCTTACTTCCCTTTTAGTTTCTGCAGTTTTGAATCGCTCAAATAAAAAGATAAACCAGCACTATGATCCTCAGGCCAGACCAATCACACTTTAGCTTTTTTATATGCTTTCAATCTTTCACTGTCGCATATAAAAGCAGCTACTATGGTGGCCTATAATCCATGGGCAGTAGAATGTTCTTTTTCAGCCACCGTAGCAGATGGTAAAGAAGGAAAGCTGAGTCGATGTACAAGAAAAGACAACAAAAGATGATACAGCAATGTCATTGCCTGTCAGCATACAGTCTTGTCCATTCTCTTGCTGTATATGATAAAAGGACAACAAAAGAAACTAATCTCAATGAATTCATTTCCTACTATGGACAACATTTTAACATGTATAACCAGTGAATGGACTTGTTACATGGATTGGTCAGTGGATGAAGTGGGAGAAGGTTCAACCTAACCCATTAAGTGATATTGTTACTAGAGTCTTTTTGAATTGACCAAAACCAAACAAACAAAATTTAGAGGAAACCAATGGCAAACTGATTTTTTTTCATCAAAATGATCCTAGAATACATACTAGATTTAGGTAATTTCAGGGTGACTTGGGTGTATGCAAATGAGACCAGTTCTAGACACAATATATACATTTTATGAGCTCTTCCTGTGTTAAAATTGGCAATATTTTGTTTTGATGGTGAAATGGAACTTGGGTTAGGGCTTAGTGAGTAGGTTGGGATAAGCATTTAGCCAAGGGAGACGTTTTGGTTGGTGGGATGAGGACTGAATATAATTATTTCCGTGAATAATATCAATCATCTGGACTAACTAACCTGTGTCTATAGCTTTTGCTTCATTTGTTTTCCACTGTTCAGCAACATCATTTGCTAAGGGATCATCTGGATTAGGAGCACTGAGGAGAGCTTGAATTGATAATAAGACAGTCCGAATCTGCAAAGCAGGACTCCACTTATCTGCGCAGTCACAGATTACATAAAAGTAAACAAAATTTAACAGGAGAGTGAAACAGCTGAAGGTTATATTTTTTCCCAAACAATCAAGAGTGCCTGCCTACTTGATCATAATCAGGTGACAAGTTCCACAGTTGGGACCTACCAGCTTGCAAAGAACAAGAACCACAAACTTTATTCTAATTTCTTTTTTTTTTACCAAAGATACAATGCTAAACCAGCAATAAAAACTCTAGAATCAATCCTGCAACATACAGGCAGCTGATGTAAATTACCAAGAATCATAAAATGAAAATTCACCAAGTGAATGGCCTACCTTTAAGAATATCCAGACATATGCGACCCAACTTATCAACATTTGGGTGGTATATTTTGGTCATGAAGCGT
Organism: Acanthaster planci; assembly: GCF_001949145.1. The sequence goes on along the minus strand of NW_019091578.1, from coordinate 88,582 downwards.
ACTTTAGGTGCTGACATTGGATAATCCTCTGGTAGGAAGAGTTCTAACTTGAAACTGCCTCCCTGATATGGTGACTGGAAGTAGTAACAAAAATTGAAAGAGGATACGTGAAAACAAAGCAATGCACAAGAAAAAATTGAAAAGAATTTTTAACTGCACGAGTGCTTGTACCTTTTTTCTCTTCTGAGGGAGTTTTGGTACAAGAATTTCTGAATGAAGCCTATGCCAAATAAGACTGTACAGTGCAAACACATGTACTAATGCATAGCTTATCCAGGGTCAACCTAAGCCTGACACCATACATGTACACCTATTAGCTCTGTGACTATGTATGGATTAACAGACTCAATATGAAGAGCTGGGCCCCTACATGTAGGTTCCAATGTTGCATACATAAAAAGATCCATCAAATATTATGGAATGTATAAACAAATGGTGTTGTAGACAGACCTCGACATTAACAATGTCCAACTGTCTAAACAAGTACATGTATTTATTCATTCAGGCAAGTTGAACTTCAGGACAAGTTACCTGATGGACAGGTAATGGACAGGTACTTTTTCCCTTGAAAGTGCAGTTTTTCATCACCAAGAATTGTGTTCCTTTCTATACACCAGAAAAAAAAGGCTTTGAGTATGACTTAGCTGCAAAATGATTCTTACATTGTGTGTGCAGCCTCCATGGTTCTCCAGAGCAGGCATGTCGTACACAACATACGCACGATGCTGACCTCAAGTTAGCATTACTACTATGAATACAAGCACAATCAAGAATGATATGAATGTTGTTATCATTTCTTACCTCTGTTGGCCCAGCGACTTTGACATGAAAGTATCTGGAATTACTTTCATCTGGAACAGCTTCTATTCCTGGCACCGGTTCAGTCATTAAACGCTGTGTCTCCTGACACAAAAACACAGTACAAAATGTACAATATCAACCAGTTAATGATTAAGCCTACATTTCCCTGATCTTTTTAAAATCTTTCTGGATTTGGAAAATAAGACAAATTAATGGTACATAAGACTTACGGAAAGTTACAGGACCTGATGTTAGTAACTATCTTTCCGCGGCGAGTTATTTTCTCACTGTGGTGAGTTAAATCGTTAAATGTGCAAGTTATAAGATCCTGACATGGCATCTAATTGATATGCCGCCACAGGGAATATTTCAATAGTTTCATAAGTCCTATTCAGCGCATCATTTTCAATTGTATCTTTAGGATGAAATGCATTGAGATTTGGTTTTAGATTGCTAATTGGAACAGAAATGGATGTTACATTTTAACAAACGCTTGTTTTCGAACACAAAGACAACAAAATCTTATTTTGTGGTGTGAATTTCCAAGTTCAGGTGAGAGGCAAACTGTTTCTAATTCCTTACTTCATTTTCCTAGTGCAGACTTGAAAGTTACATTAATTTTGAACTTTCATCAGTCAAAATTTATTAATTTATAGTACTTGAAATGGGAGATTAAAAACAGTACTTTTACAAACACAACACCTGAACTACCTCACAGCTTTGAACGCTCAAACCAATTCAGTGTAAGTGCACATGTCATACACACTGAGCCGGAAGTGTCGACTCGTGTTTAGATGTTAATATAGACTCCATCCAATAAGTTTTTGACACAAATATGTTATGTATTTGCCTCCTTCCCAGCACCCTGCACTGTATCGATGGTTTGTGACAAGTGCACACAAGGATGTGAGGTCAATGAGCCTGGGGGTTTCAATTCAGTTGATGAAAAAAAGTGTGTTAGTTTTCTTTTCACCTTTACTTCATTTTTCTTTTTGCCTGCAGAAATCTCCTAATTCAAAGCCGATTTTAATGTTAGGATGATATCAGCATTGAGGTCCAAAATAGCAACAAACAATAGCTTAAAATATGCATGGGTGTCGCCAGATGTTTTTGGGGGAGAGGACAAACCATCTAGTTCAAACAATAGCATTTAACTGCTGGAAGAAGTTCGATTTTCTTTTTTTTTTCTCAAGAAAATAATTATGTTCTATTTCACTTCTATTTTTCATTTCTTTGACAGTTTTTTTTGTTTTATTTTGTTCTTTTCAGGGTCCCCCTCATGGCAGGTATGTTAATAGGATTATTTAAAGTATAAATGAAAAGGCACCATAATCCTTTCACCAGGCAGTGTACCGGGAGTCAAAGTAGTCTACCCCACCTGCGGATATTGAAATTCATACCCCAAAGAGAGATTTCTTTTGTTTCCTCTGTGTTGCAAATCAAGCTTGGTTGAAATGTAACATCCCCTTTTGTTCCAATGTTCCCCTTTTGTTCCAATCTAAAACCAAATCTCACTGCATTTCACCCTAAAGACACATTTGTAAACAGCACGCTGAATAGGACTTATAAAACTATTGAAATATTCGCCAGCATATGTACAATGTACAGTGTGTATGCTACACGTGCATGCAGGGCCGGCTGGCAGCTGAAAACAGGCCACGTTCGTGATGCAATGATCGTAATATATTTGCACGATAATTATAGGCCTACATATGAAAGTCGCAGCGGGATAAATGTGAAATTGTAAGTTACAAACGGATCACAGTTCTTTTTTGGTGATGTTATCCACTGTGCTTGTCATATAGTTCGTTCTTTGTAATGTGCTCTTAAATTTCTTTAGGGGCGCGATTTTTACGCTCCTTCAGGAGTGCTGAGGAGCATGGTAGGAGCGGCTGCACAATCGCGCTCCTTTAAAATGAAGGACTGCCACGGCAAGATACAAAATCAACGATTTAACTCGCCACGCCGAGCTTTTATCTCTGATAATAACTGAGATGATAACTTAACAAATTCTGTAAATTCCCAAAGGAAAACAACAATTTATCTGAAATAACTTCTGGAAAATAACTAAATTTTTTATGCGGGCGGTGGACGGAAACCCGGGATATTCATTCCCATGGCCTTAGGCTATTTCAGTACATGTATTTGCCAACTGTTCAGTTTGTCCCAGCATGCCCAGCAGTAGGCCTATCGCAAGATCATGAAGAGAGACTTATTGAAGTTACTGCAGTCATGCAGTTTTCAACATGTTCAAATGCACAAACATGACAAAATAAGGTAATCTAGGCCTGTGTCTATGGTGGGTAATGACAGGCCTAGGCTACACATCATGTACACTGTACTTGGTAGTGGTCGTCGCTGTGCTCCACTACAGTGTATGTGCACTACAATGGTCAAACATGCCAAACGCATTGCACGTCTCGATTCTCTTCAATGCATTTTTCAACTTCAAGCATGTCAAGGAACCAAAATACACGAACATGACGAAAAAAAGGGTGTGTGATTTCATTTTAATTACCTTAATAATTCTCCTTGGTAAGCCGGCCATTTTTTCGGTTGCTCTGGTTGTTTATGTAGTTGCACTAAAATTACAAAATGCGGGCTTTTTTCGGACAAACCCGCGTTAGTTCCGCTCAAAAACAGCAGTTTTCGGAGGCGGACTGGCAGTCACGTTGAAAATGGCGAACAGAATTTCTGCCAGAGATAGTGCAGTCTTCCGGAACTAGGCATGATGGGTACGAACTTTGGGTTCTGATCCTCTACGGAGGCCGATGATAGACAAACGAAGTTTGATTTATCCAAAAAATTTCCTTTAGACCTGTGTGTTGGTTTTGGGGTTATGGGCAGTGAACAGAAAAAAAGCCACAATCTAGGCACCAGCGGCGGAACGAGTTTCGGGGGGGGGGCAGTTGTGAGACCATCGGGCATCAGTCATTAATAGGGCAATCCATTAAGCCCCATCCCATTGTAAGACCTGCAAAAATGGGGGGGGTGCACCCCCAGTTGAAAAAGTATGGGGGAGGAGTGTATCCCCTCCACTGTTTCACCTGCAACCTGTACTTGTGAAACAGATATTTCTGCACTTTGCCATAATCAGCCAAACTTTATCACAGGATTGGTTGTAGATGCATGGTGATTATATATTCAGTTATCATTATCTAAAACTAAATTCAAGGAGAGGACTTCAAAATGACCATGGACATTGCTGAGATCTAGAAACTGCATTCCATTTGTGCTTTTATTATCTTTCCATGATGTTATGTAATTTAAACAAGTTTGAAAAATTATTTGCCTTATTTACAATAATTACCAGATTGTTGATTTCTCTCTGTCCCTTCTGTCACAAATCCTTTAATTGATAAAACAGCCTTCAGTGAACACCTAAATTTACATTAACTCAATTTACCCAGTGCCAATACAAAACAGAGTCCACTTTCAATGAGTGGCTAAGCAGAAACATTTGCTCAGCAAACATCCATGCTTAGCTCCAGCTCCACAGAACTGAGTTCCAGACAGCATGTACCACGTTGTTTGTTAACAGGCTACATCCAAAAAGCTACGCTGTGGCTTACCGAAACACTGCCACCTATAGGACAAAGTCACTTGGTGACTGCTTGTGTCAGATTCATCCTTAGCCAGTGCTTTTAAACATAGCTAAGCACTCATTCTGCACAGCAAGTCTTCTCCATTCTGAAACTAATAATGTGAACAGTTATGTCAATTTGTGCACAGAGATCTCCCTTTAAGTACAGCACCCTCCTCTGGAAAATGGCAGCAAACAAGTTTTTGTCCATAAAACAAACCCAGCAACGAGGCAGCTATTGTACAATGCAATTCTGACCGTAATAGAGTAAAAAATCCAAGCTCTGCATGTGAATAAACCTATCTTGGCTGGGTTTACACACAGAGAGCTTGTTTATATATGTGTTTTCTTGACTAAGCAATTAGTATCCTTCCTACCAAAAGAAGGTACCCCGTTATTACATCCAGTGGTACTATTTCCAACAGTTTTGTTTCCATTTCTACAACATTTCTCCTTTGTTCTCTGAGTTCAACACGGGAACACATTCACTTTTTAAATGATTCTTTTTCACTTAAAATGACTTCTACATTAATTCAAGTGTTCACACATGGGCACAGATGATATGGACAACCAACAGTGTTCACAACTCTCATTTCAAACGTGAAAATTGCATAAGGATAAGGTGCTTATGGCAACACACATTAACCTCACAGACTTGTGCACATACAGTAGTAAATATATTGTACATGCTGATACAACTACCATTTAAATGAGATTCTTGCATAAAAATGACAGAATAAGTTTCAAGTTGCCATGCGTCTATGAGTTCTCTCTCTTAGGAACACTACTCTTGGAAAGTTTTTGAGACACCACTGCACGTACCAAATCTTCAATCAACGGTTGCTTCACTCCTACAGAACCTCAACACTGTCAAATCGATGCAGCTTCTCAATTCTAAATGTGGGTTAAGAACAGTGAGGGTACACAGAAAACAATAAAATCACTTCTGTTCACTCAAGCATACAAATCTCAAAAAGTGGGGTCTGACACATACCCCTAAGAAAAGATCAAACCTTTTCAAAAACTTCATAAATGCAGGAAAAAATCCAGTTTTCCAAATGTTACAACCTGCTTTAGCCCCCAAATAAGAGTCCAAATGCATTCAGCTGCATATGTATACAATTTTATGCACAGGACACCACTGCAACCTGTGTAGGAATAGACCATTATTGTCTGTTTGCTTACTTTTGAATTAACAAACCACTGTTCTTAACAAACATCAGAATTTTTGAGATATTTCATTACCCTACACATCGTAAAAACTCTCAACATACATTAACTGACAACTCAAGCACATACTTTTTTACATTTAAATATGTTTCCTTACAATAATTATTTATTTACATTATAATAACAAGTGTTACATAGTAGGAAGGCATCAATGGTTAGTTAATACATTAAAAGATGCATGCTCTAAAATCAAAGTTGCTCCTACATCATAACCCTCTGGTCGGTGAAATGATTCAACACTGGTTCTCACGTTTTGTAAGCAAGTTCTTGAAAGGTCCACGCTCGATTGGATTTATAAATTGTCCCGGCAGAGGAAACTGTGAAAGGTATGCAGGAATTCAGAAAGAATTCCATGCCCAACAGGGGCCAGTAGGTTTACTTGAATGTACTAAATTGGTACAATTTTTGGAAATGATACATTTGTTTCATTTTGTGGAAGGACTGGGCAGAGAAAGTAATGCCTTGATAAAGATTTCAGTGTATGAATCCATGAGATATTTGGGTTCATGTTTTGAACTTGCACAGAATAAATCAATAAATCTATTCTTTCTTAATGTGGACAATTTGGGGCTTGAATCAACTGAATCTGATGCTGTGAAATGTAAGAATATGGTAACTTTTGCAACATGACATTACAGTCATTTGCCAAAGTTTAGGATTACTCATACAAAATTCATTAACCTGAAGAAATACCAAACTTAAACCAATCAATCTTGGTAACTTATGTTTATTTTCAACGTGTAACCTTAGTATCTTGGTTAAACAGCTATTTGACCACATTTCAATGATTTGAAATGTTAACTTCTAATATTTAGTGTGCCCTCCTTTATTTCTGATTACTTTGGCTTTTTACCATGCTGCCTTACAGACAAATGTCATACAAGACTTGCTTTTGCAAAAAAAATTCATTAAAATGGGTACAGAGCACTACACTAATGTTATGCACCACAGTAAAAACATGTTAAGTAATCATTCAATGAGACAATGTAATGTAGGCCCAGTGACAGAAATACCACTAAAATTCCAGGTGATTTTAAACTTTTGCAAATGACTGAATATCAAGGGTCAGACAGGTTTTTTTTAGGGAGGGGGGAGAAGTGTTCCATTACAGAACAACTCTTTTATCCCAAAACTATCAAACTGACACATGTATGATGCCAAAATGCAACCATATCCTGCAGGAATACGATGGTCACATGTGACTTCACTTATCTGGACACATATGGACAAAAGAAACTTGAATGAATTCCCTGCTTGTATAAATCCATACTAATTTGAAATAAATCATATTTTTTCTTTATGTAACAATGATTCTAAGTTGTTTATGGAGTACTATTATTAATCTAAGATATCTAAGTGGTACTATTTATACTAATTCACTACATTTAAATAGTTTTTATAAATCATTATTGGGCAAATCCAGGCAAATTTCAACAATAAACTGGAGGGGTACTTTCAGGATTTTTTTATCATTTAAAAATATAAGGACTGCTAGTTAGAAATTTTTAATTCCTCACAAAATGAAGTCGCTATTTATTCAATCAATGCATTCCTAATTAAAATAATGATGGAAAGTGATGATTCAGATTGATACAGGCAAAAGTCTCCCTTGTGTTCTATTAATTAGACAATATCATCTAGTTTGGGGGCAGGGTATACTTGTGGGCCCATAACAAGGGAATAACGAGTGGCAGTGTTTATTTCTTGCTATTTTTCTGTTGATGATGCATATTTAATGCTGCAATTCACCAAATGCAAACCAAAGGAAAAGTACAGAAAGTAGGGTTTGGGAGAGGTTAAGTAATAGCTAAATTATGAAAAAAGTCTGGCGAAGGCATATTGTTATTTAAAATACTCAGGGTGATTAAGCTAGGATTCAATCTATTTTCAAAGGGATGGAACGATAGCCTAGGAAGGTAACAAAAACTGGTGGAACTCCTAGTTAGCAATGACACGTGTAATTGTGTATAGCGCAACTCACATCTAAACACTATTCTCATCAATGCCCACTTGAACTCAAAGTGCTTAGTGTTGACTAAAAAGATGAAAATGGTTTCCTCTTCGTCAGGCATAAAGAACTGAAGTTTGCTGAAAACACACCAGGTCTTGTGAAGTATAATATCCATCTTAGGTCTGCTTTTTATCACTAAAACACTTGTCAACTAAAAAAACATTTGTTTGCATTTCTAAAATTTGGGGGAAATGAGAAAAATAACATAAATTTAAAACACATTTGTAACTAAAAAATAATTAACTGCAGAGGACTATAAATCTGTTGGTTGATAAATAAAGGCACAAAAAATGTTTACCTCACGACATCTTGGAGACTTGCGGTTGTCTTTGTTTAATGGTCATGACTCAGTTCATGAACGAAATCAAACTATTGAGCTACAGAATTAGTACCTGTAATTGATTTACCACATCACTTATCAACCACAGACTGAGTTTTATTGAGGAATCAGTTCTACCAATGATTGCCCTCTACAGGTGTGGCCAAGTACACTCTCCGTCACTATCAGATACGAGGACTGGTACTTCTTGTTATATCAGATGCATGGTGAGACTTGTGAAAACTGTCTATGATACACCTCTGCCAGACGGTTTTATAAATAAAGGCAGGGTTTAAAATGCTATCACCACTGGAAACAGACTGTAGTTGCTGAGATACAGGCTGGGAAACTAGCATCCTCGCACATCCAATCAATGATTTGGATTTTGACTCTTGCCAAATGGTGTCATCAGGGTCACAGGCCATCGTCACGTGTTCAGTAGACCATGCTTTGCCGTCTGCCACGAATGGGACCTGTAGAATGAGGGACAGAAAAATGAAGTCAGTGAATTAGTAAGCGTCTGGATTTCATCTCAGCTACATGTATTTGGTTTGTGCTCTTAGCAATAATTTTCCTAATTTTGTGAGGAAAAATTATAGGGCTGCTTTAAGTTTTAGTATATAAGAAAAGAAGGAAAAGTCTACGCAAAAAGAATAAACTGAATAATGATCCTCAACTTGATAAAATGTTAAATACATACTCTGACTAAAATGAAGTCAAGTTCTGTTTAGCAAATTGAAGTGCAGCATGTTAATAAGAAATCTGAAAGCACAGAGCAGTCATGATTACGTAAAAACCACAGAAAGGGGAATCCCCATGCCTTAATGGCGTCTTATTAGTTCTTTGTTGCTGCTAGCGTGCTATTCCAGCATTTCCAAAGAATGCAACCTCCATCTGATCATACGAGACTGAATGGCCTCTGTGCATAATGTTGTCATACATGGAGCAGCAAATCTTTTATCTCAACCCAAGAAAACATGTTTACTATGGAGCCAAATTTCCTGACATAGCTAGATAGGGACTCTGGTGCATTTCTCTCAGATGTTGCCAGTTTGTGTTTGTATTCAGTGGAAAATTGACGGTACATGTTCCACTTGATGTGACCTTTATTGGCTCTGATAAGTAGGCAACACAGCACCCATCTATTGAGGGGTTACACTTCACTTTTTTCAGTGGTTCGTTGCAATGTTAAAGCAACAATTAACGAGTACCAGCTGCAAGGGGTGTAAAGTTCATACACAGACTTTGTCCATAATTAGTAAAAATTTGACTAAAAATTAGATTGTCACACTATTTACTGCTTGCAAGAGAGACATAATGTACATCCATGTATCTCTCCATGTACATGATGTATCTGGCTTTCATACATGTATCTCACTGGCTTTCAAGTAAGCTCCACAGCACCATCTACCATGTCTACAGTTCAATGCACAAAGTTCATTATGTCTGACCTTACCAGCTCTATATCCCACTGCAACCAATGCTATGAAGCATTCCGTTTGTAATCCATGTCACTTGAACTATTAACCTTAAAAGTCCTGAATCATTCAACATTTAGAGGATTCATGACTGTTATGGTGAAGTGGTTTTGTAAAACAACCATGCTAGTACAAGCTTTTACATTTGTAACTAATATTTTACTGAATAGTTAGTAATTTTTATCCTAAACTTTGCAGTCTGCTTCATGAAAACTTGAGCTGGTATAAAGTTCTACCTTGTTCTCTGCTACTTTCTAGCAATGCAAAAGATTTGTCTACTCTTGTGTTTGCTGAGGAACTCCATAAAAACCATGTCCATGCTTTGGCTTAGTAATGAAATGAAGCAATGACATGTAGAAACGAACCGCATCACCTGAATACATGTACACACTTGTATTACACCATGGAGCTATGGTTACACTGTGCATGCATATGATCACACATAATTCATAGTACATGTCGCACATGTAGGTCAACCTTGCTTTGGTTGAAAAGAACATGTACTTTGAAAACAAATTCAATGTAGTTCCATTAATCGCAACCGAGATTTGAGAAAGGATGAAACAGTGCTTACAATATTAAAGCATGGTTGTGGTTATGCTTACTAATTTGCAAATTGAATTATTGCAAAGACTGAAAAGAGTCTTGAGTTCACCTATGATCGGAAAACTATTTAAACATTGCGGGAGTAATGGGGAAAATTACAAGAGATGACAAGTATTTTATTAGCCACCTTAAATATTCAGAACAAGCCACACCAACACCATGATGAATATGAAATAAAGAGTGAAGTTGCATATTGAAGGTTACTGTCTCCACCCAGTTTCACTATTTAGGTTTTGATTATCATGAAATGTAATGATCGACTGGTGATGAAAAGTGGTATTTCAACTTCTGGAGAAGAATACACCAATGAGAAACTTTTGTCTGTAGTGCTCAGCTCAAAAGCAAAAGACTACAGCTCACTTTGCAACCCTTAAACCATCTCAACATGAACGATCAGCTCCTGAAATTTGAAGAGCTTCCCAGCAAGGTCTGTTGGGTGCAAGGACTACCCTTTTACTTTGTTAGTTTTTACCTCAATTAAAAATGGTTTGGAAGCCAATTTTCCTTACTGTTTTCCATGTGTTAGAGTAACCACACAAGCAAATCAGGATAAGGAATTCTTCTGTATTTTGAACAGTTCTTTAAAGAGAGGGTAAACATACCTCTGTCAAGGAGAAAAACTTCTGGAACATATACCATTTTAAGGCAGTGGCACATATATGTGAGTCGAGTCTTAATTGCTAAAAGTATGTTCTTCTGTTTGAGTCTTTATATTACATCCAAGAAATTGACATCTTCCAATTACCAGTATATGACTTGTATAAAACCCAACACCAGTCTTGGTTAAAGATATGCGAGCAGAAAAACAACTTGATAATTTGGGTGATTGCTGATTGCAAAGGTGAGAAATCCAAAACAAACAGATTTACATGTTTGGCGCATGATTTGAATCATCATGAGTAAACACGAGTGTAAAAGAAATCGCTGGTGTCAAAATAATGAGATAAAGTAAACTAACAAGCCTTGCAGAAATATTGCAAAATGAAAACACAGAGGCTGTTCTGCATTGTAAGCTAAGCTGCCAGCACTACTGCAACACTACTGGACTAAACTTTGTCAAACTTGTCTACAAATACCTAATCTAACATTCATAACTAAGGCCACACTTGAATTCTAATTCAAAACTGAGGTACAAGAAATCAGTGAGGTATGTTGGCTTATTTGTCTGTAAAACTGGACTGTATTGTGGGGAGACTTACATGTAAATGTAAAAAAAAGGCTTCAAAATCTCCCTCAACTGTGTTTTTTCTTAACCTTTTCCAACCCCTTCCCAACCCCAGGCCCTTAACCACTTGCTGCCAGGGAACCCCATTTTGGCGGCAGGCCTGGCTGAAATACTCGGTAGTCAATAATTGTTGTCTGTCAAATCAGAGTAGTCACCAGACAGTTATTCGTGTGGGTGTAAACGTCCATTAAATGAAATGATGAATTTCAGAAGAATTTTGAAAACTGAAAATCTTGAAAATCGCCAGTATGTGTGCACTGTATTTTTAAAAGCACCTGGCAGCAAGTGGTTAACCAATGTCCATTCCCACAAATTGCTTCTGGACCTAAATGGTAAACGAAACACCGATTGAGACTTCACAGAGTACTAGAATATGAAGTTATTGCTGCTCTCATAGCAATCTTATTACAGTACTAAAAAAATCAATATAAAAGCCAAAAGGGAAGGCTATGCTAAAATATTTCACTGAAATTATCAAAGATTTTTCTTCATATACCTGCCACAGTTTGGATAGGCATGCTTTGCGGTTGAATCCTTGCAATTATCTGTGCGGAATAGGTTATGGAGGAAGGGGATTAAGGGACAACAGTTGGGATGAGGTAAGGTAGGTGAGATGGGTAGAAAGATGGGTAGAAAGATGGGTAGTGCAAAGGAAACCATAGTGAGGAAGAGTAGGAAAAGCAGAGAGACAAAGAGAAATAACATGTATGTAGACAGACAAACATAAATGCAGTGACATACACGTATATGAGTGCAGACAGACAAAACGACACATATGTAGTAACGTACATGTAAACATGTGTGTAAGCAGGTAAGGTGAAAACACAGAAGAACATATACAGTAGTAAGAAAGATACACAAATGAAGGGATAGATTGGCAGAAACACAGTCATACCCAGGTGCATAAAAAACAGATAGAAATGTGTATATAGACAAGGAAGGAGAATTAGTGAGAAAAATTTAGGGAGGATTAGACAAATTGAAGTTAAAATTGAGGATTTTGGGATAGAAAGGAAAGGATATGAGGAATGGAGTTGGGAGGGGACGATGAGAAATAAGGGAGAGAAGAGAAAAACAACAGCAAAATTAAGTTAACAGTGAGAGAAATGTAACGTTAACAGATACCGTACAATGCTCAACAACATTCACAAGCAGCATGCATGGAAAAGGAAAGGAGAGAGAAGACAGATTTAAAAACCTTTTCTCCGATTTCCACGAGGCCTCACAACAAACGTAACCAGGATCTGGGAATTGGACACTAGCCGGCATGCATTTCAATCAAACCTTTTTACTGGGGCATCTGCTCCATACATATATTGTAGCCATCCACTGGCAAAATTCAAAAATCTGTTTATCTTACTACACTAGGAGGAAGTTTGGCTTGTTTACATGCATAGCATCTTTCGGAAGAGGTGCAGTAGCAACAAGTGGTACAGTGTACATAAGTACAGTATCTGCTCTCGTTCAAATCCAAGTCAAAGTGGAAAATGAACATGTATGCCAACTTTTGTGCACAGTCAAATGAAAGTTGGTTGCTAACACTGTCCACTGATCATCAGCTGATGGACAAGCAACAAAGTCAATGGCAGATAATATGTGCATTTGGCAGATTTGGGTGTTTGGTTTGGTTGAGTATAGCATGCAAAAGTGTTCTTGGCATTCCAAACAACAACTTCTGGCCTATATATGGGGTAAGCAAGCAAGCAACATATGTCAAGGTTAACAGATCTAACGACAAAACCATTGTTACCTGGTAATCAACAACTCTCGCCAGGTGTGGAGATATGATGCACATGGATAAGATTGGCATCAATTACATCACATGGGTCCAAGTTTTTATGGGAAGGGTAACTTTGCAGTACTCAGCTCTGGCTAAATTGAAAAGACCTTTGCCCATAAAACTACACTAGCATTTAAACAAAATACTACAGGGAGGTGTTTTAGGTGATTACATATGGTGTAGGTTACTACAATTTTATCATGCCAATCGTGAGAATGCAGACACATATTACTGTTGAGAAACAGACATTTCTTTTAGCCAAAATGACTTTTCTTCCATACCAAGAAGCCAAAATATTGTAAGGAACACCTCTGGTTTGTCAACACTGCCCCAAGGTTGTGGATGATTTTATAAAGGGAAAGTATCTGCAGCATGGCAGGTTTGTTTGCCCGAATAGTTACACATGAATGGACTCCGGCAGGGAATAACATGAGATGATAAATAAATCATTTTTAGTGTATTTCAGAATCATTGATGTATATTCTGTTCGACAAATAATATAGAATACCCACTGAAAAGACAGGGAAAATTTACTACTGGTAATCAAACAATGGTACTACATATGCTACAGAAAGCAAATCATATTGTAAATTTACTTCAAGAAAGACCTTAGCTTTAGCCTAAGGAGAGTCAGGAAAATGTTTATTATTAAGCGAACTTTACAATCACAATTCTGGAAGCCTCTGCACAGATAGCTGAATTGTCAATTGTGGTACAAAAAATGTGTCCATGCATGTAATGAAACCTTTGACAGTTTCTCACATTTGTGAAACCAGGGATGAGAGAGAGGCCCTGTAAGCATTACAGCTGCTGTTCCCTACAGCAAGAACATCCCAGTTCTCATCTGCAAAACAAATTTTCTCTCTTTGCCCAAGGCTGGATGCCAGAGTTCAAACCTCAGCACTTCGGTGCATATTTAAACAAAGAGAGATTTTACCAAACTGTAAATTCTCAACAGAATAAACATTTGAGATAATCAAACACTAAACCAGGTGACGGAAGGTAGGAAGGATTTATTGTTAATCACATTGTGCACCATGTGCGTCCTCTCCAAGCCAATTTCCTCTTGCTTAATCTCTCTTTTATCAGAAGTGTTTATTTTTTCTCTTTTTACATGTGACTGGCGATGAAATTAGAGATTGGGGAATCAGGAGAACAGATGGCAGGAAGATGATTCAAGATGGAATAGATATTAAAAGATTTTTAAAAAAGTGACATCCTTAGTAGACTGTGTCTGAGTTTGGTACTTTTTAATACGGCTATGGACAGCCATGACTGGGTGTTAACACATGGAAGCCAAAGACACAAAACCTGTTACAGCACACCTCTTGCTGGTTCTTTAAACTGGCTGGCTGACAAATAGTCATGAGGGGTTAACTAAAAGGCAAGTGCATGAAATTTGCATCAGTGTGAATTGGACATGTGCCAAGACACCATGTACACCAAACTTTTGACTGGTTACAGTACCCTCAAATGTCAAGAACAGTGAGTGGCAACCCAGAACTGAATCTAGGAAAAGTGAAAGTCTTCCTTGAATTGTTGAAGGTTGAATTATAACGGTTCAGTCAGAAATATCCTGAAAAGTTTCTTTTCGTATTTTACATTCTGGACCAAAGTGCATTATAAAATACATATGGACTGCAATAATTTAGTCACAAGTGCACATCTATGTCCCCCTCCCGGCCTGTGAGTGACTAGAAGAGGGTCTTATTTCCCAAGGCATAGGCCAGGGAAATAGGACCATCTTCAGGTCACTCACAGGCCTCGGAGGGGCATGGATGTCCACTTGTGACCAGATTATGCCAGTCCATATACTGTAGATACTACCACTCATGAAAAAAATGAACTTAGAGTTCGCTATCTGGCCAGCTCTGGTAATGGCCTGGTAGTCATGAACATTGACAGAGAGTCCACAACGTAATTTGTGAAAAGAACCCTTAGGTACATGTATACATGTACTTGTCTCATGTACAGCCCTAACACAATGAGGCTAGGAGTATGACTGTGTAGGCCCAACCTTTCTATCTATGGCTATGCATCAGTACCAAAGAGCATATTTTTTACATCAGAACATCAAGCCATAGCTGCTCAATACCTGGCTCCAAACACACACACACAAACATACTAGCAGGTTGGATCATTCTGGTTTTGCTTAGAGGGATTGGTGACTATCTGAAATGTAAAATGCAACCTAACTGTACTAGTACCTGAGAGGTAATGCATACACATCAGTCATTCTATGGGTTAAAAGTACATACATATACATGATGCTGGATCATTTCAACTATGGAAAACCAAATTGCCTTACTACTACTGCTCAGTAGTAAGGCCTTTACAGCTAATCCTGACAGAGCATGCATGATCATATGCATCTTATATACATTATGCTACTTGTTGTAGCATGCACGAAAATTTGCTGCCTGGAAAAAATAAAAAATGAGGGAGAAACATACTATTTCTCCCTTTCTTCATGAGGAAAGAGAAATGAAATAGGCCTGAAGTTTGCTGAAAAAATACACCAAAGACATATGAAACTAATTAGAGGCTAAACACAAATAATAAAATTTGAAGTACAATAGAAAGTATCACAATTTGAAAAAGAGAGAAAAGAAAAGACAATCTGCTTGATAAAAAAATGTGGCCACAAAAAACTTCATATCAAAATCAAAAAAATAATATGCGTATAACTATGCATAAGACAAAAAGTCTCAGGAACTACTCCACCATTTCATTGCCTAAAACTAAAAGATTGCTCTAGAAGTCATCTGAAGACACCAACTTTCTTGCCTACTGAAATGCAAATCAAAGAAGCATCTTTCCAACAGAAAATTCTTTTGCCAAATTAGAAGGGAAAGCAATGGGAAACGGTTTTCTGCAATATGTTTTCACATGTGCATGATACTCCAGCAGACTTTGCTATCATAGGCCAAGTTTTAATATCATTTACTGCACTGATATGAGCAGAAGTTGTTTTTGAATTTACGAAAACAAAACCATTAGATGCCTAAACAAAAAGCTTTGCATAACAAGTACACATGTGCATGCATTCATGCTGGTTCAAACTCACTTAAGACTTACATGTTCATTTTAAAAAAAATGGTGAATGGTAATTTTGTTTGACTTTTCAAACATTTTGGATAAAATTAAGGATAATGGGAAGTTGAAAGTTCTGGTTTACATAACCAGCTAGGAACAAGACTGCAACTACATGTAGGTGGCAGCCAGTCAGGTGCCATCTAGGTGCCAATTCGGTATCACTGAGTACCAGCAGTGCACAAGTTGGCTGTTAAGAGGGTATAAACTAGGTACAAATTGGGATCATCGGGCATGACTATAGGAACCAACTCACCTTGTCCTGACACTGCTGAGGTTCGGATTCCTGGGTCTTTGTCCAGTTTACATTCTGGGAGTTCAAATATGGATTGCTCTAAAAATGGGAAAAATATATTTTTGGAAAAAAAAGTGGAAATCTACATTAGAAGACTTAGAACAGACGGCAATGTGAAAGTTTAGGCACACATTTTGGAAAAAGGAATCTATAAAACTTAAATTACTGGTAGTCAAATTCAAGAAAATACTGCGCTGGCCTCTGATTTCAGTCAGAGGTCAGCGCAGTATTTTCTTGAATTTCTTGACAAATACTTTGAAAAACATCACTTTGGTCACTACCAGAATGTTACGTGCCACTCTCATGGTTTCTTAATCAAACATTGCTGCTCAAGATTTGAAAGTTCAGTTTAACATGAATCAACTAATTATTGTATGAATTTCATTAATTACAATTTTCTGACCACTAGGGCAGTTACACATACATGTATATGACATTTAAAATAATATCCTTTCTTTTAAAACCTGAGTTAGTTTGCATATCAGTAACTGCAAAGGCCGCAATGGGTCTTTAACAATATGGTTTGGAGAAAATGAAACTCCCAGCCAAAATGTGATGACTTTCCATTCTGTTCCATGTATGTACATCTTTCACAGAGGAATGAAGAAAGACTAAATGCATAACATGGACTCACCATCTCTGAGGTCTGTGATATGAGGTCCAAAGCAGTTGAAGAAAGGATGACGCATAGCGTCATGAGCTGATATTCTGTTCTTGCCTTGGTACTGGGAATGGAAACAGAAATAATTACCAAAAACCAGCTGTCACACATAACATGTATACAATACACACTTATCAATGTAAATTACTCGTGCATAGGAGATACACGTAGTGTGAATACATGTACCTCTTCAACCAACAGGATGCTGTCACTAGCCAAAATGCACAAATGTATCAAGTTTAATAAGTGCATCAGTGTAGCAACACTGCAGTAATGGCATCTCCTTGGATTAGTCTATGGACCTCAAGCTGGACTAAGAGAGCGCACTATTTCCTTAGCAACGGAGGCTTCTTTGTTAGTAACTGCACATAGTTGGTTCAAGAACAACTAGAAAATGCAAGTGCTGCAGTCGCATCACTACCAACAAAACAAGTACTCTCAACCAACATGGCTCTTTTCAACCAATGAGGGGATACTTCGGCTTAAGGTAGGTTGTTGATTTGATCCTAGCTGCCCTAAATCCACTTCCAGGTTCCGGAGTGCTTTAATTCTGCACTGTAGAGCCAAAGTACTGTACTATTCCCTTTTGGTATTTATAATGAGTTTATTTATTATTAGTATCCATAAGCTCAATTGTTATTTTGGCTTTTCTAATTTAAGGGGGTCTATGTTACATAGTCTTTTAGTTTTATGCATCACTTTTTAAACGTTAAAGTTTTGGAGATATCCAAAAAAGGACAGGCAGTCAAGACCTACCTGTAACAGTTTACTTAATAAGTTCTGGCCATCAGCATCCAGTCTTGGAGCATGGTTGACCAGTGGTTCACGCCGATATCTGTGGAAGTTGTAAGAGAGGAACTCCTCATTGGAGCTGATGTTAGGCCAAGTCTCATCTGTAGGTGTGCCTAGGACCTTCCATATCAAGTGGAGTTCATCCTCTACTGTGGAGCCAGGGAAAAGGGGTCTACCAGCAACCATCTCATAATAGATGCATCCAACACCCCTGAGGGAAAAAAATACAATTAGTAATCAGATGAGCCCATATGTGCACCAAAATCAACAGTCGTTGGTATGCCACGGCAAGGCAATACAACGTCATGTCTTTAACAGCTTTCCCGGAAATTGTATTGGTTGAGACTGGTACCAAACACAGAATTTCAGAGTGAGCCCACTTACTGTACACTAAAACATAAACTAGTGGCCTTTGTGACAAGAGATGTCAAAACAATCCAGGAATTAAAAAATCAGCATCATTGGAAAGTTTTATGAGTGTCCTAACAAGGCTGGAAATAAGAATTGATGAGGGCACGGCCATTTGGCCTCCGTGATCTATTCATTGGGAAGGGCAGCAAGGCAAACAAGTAGGTCACCAAGGTCAAACACTAACTTGGATGATGGGCACCAAGGACATGAGGATCAGTCTTGTCAAAGGTTGCATCCCAATCAGACGCTCTTTATATACAACGGTGTTGCACTAATCCGTTGATGAGTCGATGTCCAAAAATTGTTTGAAATCTCATAAAAAATTATGCACATAGAACATGCAAAAGCCGTGCAATGTACCACACAATTTCTTTGCCCCACACCAGTTGCCATGAAGCCCTCTGCATGTATTTCCCCAAAAGTGGAATATTTACTAACCTCATTTCAAGCTGCATATTTAAATATGTGCTACATAAAATACTGGAGATTGTCACTGCTGCCGTTGATGCACATGCGGTTTCAAAGAGTCTCGCTAATGTATATATAAATATTGATATTTCATGGGCTGCCAATCACAACGTAACGATCGGGTAGTTGCCATTTGCTATAAATTTACACACGGTTTGTAAATGTGCATGCAAACTCCGTATGCATGTATATGTACATGCAATGCACTCGGCAGCTCAAGCAGCTTGGTGCATTTCCCACATGTTTGTGTTTATCCTATTGACTCCTAGTGACACCAGACCTGTCAATGAATGACAGTATCACAGTGGGTGGGTGCGCATGCATGAAGGGTGCAAAGCTCTGGCTCTTCTCTGTGCTCCTGACCGAGATCATTGTGTGAGGTAAGGTTTTTACATAGGTATTTTCCACTTTGGATGTTCGTTGCTTTTCGAAGAGAGGCATGGTAGCCAAGGAATATGGGCATGGCGGCCTTTGTGGCCGTGAACTATAGGTGTTTTTGTAGGGCACCACGGCCATCTTCAAAAATATGGCGGCCATGGCCGTTGTGGCCATCGTTTATTTCCAGCCCTGTCCCAAAGTCAAATGGGCTCTTTTTGGCTAAAATAATGTATCCATGTTATGCCCTCTGAAATACTGCTGGATAATTCTTTGTCAGCATTTGTAATTGGAAGAGAACGGGGTGAAGAAGATAAAGTAGGAGTACCACATATCGATGGAAGTTGAATACTCTGTGCTTCCTAGGAGGACGTCTGGGGGTCGATACCAAAGGGTAACAACCTCGTTGGAAAATGTCTTACTGGGGACGGACTTTGCTCTGGCCAACCCTGCAAAGGTGACAACAGAAGCTAGTAGAATTAATATCTCTGCCAAAAAGAAATGCAATATAAGTGAATCAATCATGATGCGTTTGAAACTGAATTTTTAACTTAATTTGGAGCCTTTTATGATGAAAAATGAAATACATGTAGTGAAAGCATGGTATTAAATTTTCCACAACCAACCTAACTTTAATTTTCAATCATGATAGAAAGAAACAAGTGAAGTAATTTCAATTTTTTATATCAGGGTATATGTATATATTTGATTCATGGAATAGCGTGAATTTATTATTTTTTTCATACATCAAACTTGAGCGAGAAGTGAAGTCAGAATTTAGTATTAATTTGTAACCTTACTATCAGGATTATATTCTGGTAGCTGAAGTACATGTACACATTGCCTCACCTGTCTGACAACAGCCTTTGCCTTAGAAAAATTTTTCGTGGGGGGGGGGAGACTTTATATAATTCACTTACAATGACTGCCTAAAGACACATGCATCATGATAAGTCCACATGACATTATTACTGCCAAGATCCTTGGAAGATGAAAACCCTACAACCTGCAACCTGCCCCTTAGCAAAGTGAAATGTCAGCAGGTGTTCCCTTTGAATGCCCAATGGAAAACCTTTGCAGTATACCTGAAATATCAACGGCTGTTATTGGCTGCTTTCAAATCACTGAATTGTACGGTACTGAGGAAAGAGGTCTTTTGATTTGAAACCATGTTCAGGACAACATACCACCTAAGAAAGAGGTTTCCGAATACTCTTTCAGATAAAATGTTAACAGGGTGAGATTTGCAGGAAACTTTCAGCAAAACAATTCATAAGAGCCATAAAATAGGAAGAGGGCGACACTGAGACAATAACGTGAATAATTGAAAATTTTACCCATGAGAGAAAAAAACACCTTGAAGCAATTTCTGAGGAATAATCCAAGAGACTTTGAACTCATAGACACCTTTTCAATCACTCTAAGCAAAATTATCAGGGGAGAAAGAACAAAAACCTCAGCAGAGTTGCCATGCCAACAGAGATAGAGTATCTGGATTCTGCATGAGTTATTTAGTGTTAGTACCACCCGTCTAATTTGACAGCCTATGATAAATACCGGTGACCTTTTCCTACCACAATGGTGTTGGCAGACACAGCTGTTTTGATTGCTACAGTGTCTGACTATGGTCTGATGGTGATGGCTATTCCAAGCATGCACCAGGTACCAAGAGAATTACAAATGGGGGAAGCCATTTGTGGAAGGGGGATCACAGGATTATGGTGATTTGAAATCAAAGTACATGTACATGTATGGCCGGGAATATGCTTCCGCTCTGCTGATGGGAACAGGGTTTGGACAAGCTATGGAGACCAATATATAAGAGAAGGATTTCTACCGGTAATGCTACGAACTGAAAAGGGAATGGCAAATGTCATGGATTCTTGGTTTACTTATCATCAATATTCTAGGCCTACATAAATACTTAATTACCTAATTGAGTACTTGTGAGATTACTTTGCATAGAAGCCTGTTCATTTTTAATTTTACTTTTAGAGAGAATTTCACAAGATAATTTTTCTGCTTGTGTATCATAAGAAATCCAGAAGTGGTACAAATGTTTATTCTAAGGCTGAACTGTTCATGTAACAACACAAGATACCGGTAGTGCAAAGCATTAATGAAAACTCAAAGATTTGTATCATGGCAAGTCTTTTGAAGATGAACGCAGTATAGTGTTTAAAACTGAGTGAAGCACTTCTCCTACGTGTAAGGTTAAGTTCAAATATTAAACTGTATACATGTAGATGTTCTTACCAAAATCTGCTAGTTTAAGTTCGCCATTGTCATTGATAAGGAGATTTTGTGGTTTGAGATCTCGATGTAGCACCTGGCGTTTGTGACAGTAGTGAAGTCCTCGAAGGAGTTGAAATAAAAATAACTGCCAAGATAAACAAAATGAAGACGAATGTCAAAAAGTTAAAAATATGAGAAAAATGACAGGTCAGGTTTGAATGAATTTTGGGTTAAGGAAGCTTCTGACACAAATGAAACAAGAAGGGGTGTTTTCCTCCTATTGGAGCACAGAAAGTATAGGGTACTCGAATTACTCTTAAGAGTCATAATGTTACATACCATACCTCACAAACCTTAGCCCTGGAAACATGATACATGTACTTATCAGATTACAGCTATACATCAAACATTATAGAAATGCTTATGGTGACATAACGGGAACTGGTCCATTTATGGGTAATTCTAGAAATTAAGGGTTCCTGTTACATCTGATCTTTGTTACTTGACATGGAAATATCACCAGAATTGATTTCAAACTATCAATATTTGTTTGGCAGGTAATTTGCATTAATTCATCACTTTTGGGAATTATAGAAAATGTGTTCTGAACTTACAAAATCATATGTCAGATGTGACAGGGACACAAAAAAAGAACCCTAATTTCTGGAATTACCCTCAAATGTGTACCGGTACCTCATTAGTCTCCGTTTAATGAGTACAGCACAATAGCCACACATTTTATCTAGTGAAATGGTATCAAAATTCATGTTAATCACTAAATGTTGTATGCATGTTTATACAGCCAAGAGGCATATCTGAATTTTCTCAATAAAAATCCTTAACAATTTTGGGGAGACAATAACCACCACTTGTATCACAACACATGAACCTCATTCACCATAAAAATAGCCAGCAACTCCTGGCTATGTAGACGTACACATGAAATCAGCAAATCCTTCAAGGAATTAGCAATAGAATAGTCAGGGTATTACTCTTACATGTACCGCTACATGCAAAACACTTATCAAAAATGGGCCATCTTTTAATAATTGTCCAACACAGAAGCACAGCAGGTGGGACCACAAAATATGGGCATGGGGTTTTCAACTGGCTGTGCTTTTGGCATTAAAACCTTAGAGGGAGAAAAATAGTCCTATCCATGACAACATGTAAAACATTAGCAACATAGTTGATGCATACATCCACGTACAATGTACTGTACAAGATTCAAACCCCTGGCCTGCCATGCAAAGCAAAGCTCAGAATATCATCCACATATGCTTCAGTGGCATGAATACTGATACGTACACAGCCTTTCAACTACTGTACAAGAGAACAGGCACCTTGGCTGCTGTAGGCTGAGATATTTTATGCTACTCAATTAGCAGATACACGCCGATAATAGCATTCATGTGTATACTATTCCCTCCAGCTGCAGGGTACACACTGAGCACAATGCAAAGACAAGTCTAGGCTCATCTGTAAGGGTTGCATGTACTGTACATGTACAATATGAACATGCAGGTTTGTTTCTTGTTTCAAAGATTAAACTTGTACATACAGTATGTTGAATTATCTGTTCATGCAGCATGAAATCAATGCCCAGCAAAGTACAAAAGTGGATATGGTGGGTAGTATTTTCCATGAAAAACAGTCACTTTAATACTAATCTTCTTCAGCTTGACTTGAAATTATTTTCTCCATAGGCAGTGGTGTAGCTAGGATTTTACTCGAGGGGGCGCTTAAAAGGGGCACCAGCATATTATGGGGGGCACCAGCTTTCAGTGGTGTGTTTTTTTTGTAAACCTATTTACAAGTTTTTGTTAGCCTTGTCCTATATCCATTCATCCTTTTTTTCAGTGGGAGGGGGACACCTGGAATTTGGGGGGGGGGGAGGGGCATGCCCCCGGCCACCCCGTGGCTATGCCACTGTTCATAGGTAATTCTTCAGGAAATCTGAACAAAATTTATTGCCCTTTACTGAGTAGTTATGAATTTACTGTACTCGTAGATGTACTGTACACAATATGTGATATTTACATGTACATACACGTACAAAGGAAAGAAATGGTGCCGCTATGTACACATGTAGGCCTACATGTGTATCATTACCTTAACGTTGTTCATACTCATGATGCTTCCACAGTCATCCATGTACTGCTTGAGATCTCTTTCCTGTAGGAAATAAAAGAAAGCTTGACATCATTTGACTATATTTTACTATTTTATTGTTCATTCAATAAAGTGTACATTTTAACAGGTACCGTATTTATCCATTACAAAATCTTTTCCCTTCCCTTCAGTTTAGTATAAGGCCTACATGTGCTTGTAAAGAAAACCGATTTTGTTGGTGAGTCATAGGGTAGCAGAGCTTAATCTGTAATAATGATAGGATAACTGGCTAAAATTCTCCCCCTGTGTTTAGCATATGGAGTCAACCAGCGTAAAGGCTAGTCCACTGTTTTTGTTGACAGTGTGTTTACGCAAGATGGAGTCCTCTCATAAGAGACACCGTGATTATAGGCTTCCCGCTGAATAGGTACTGTACAACCAAGACTGCCCCTTTTTATAAGAATTAAGTCACATGTTGCAAGGTTAATTGATTGTTTCTACTGGTAGACTACTTCTGGGGCTTCAATGATTTGGTAGGTGAATCAATTGATGAGATAATGACTGTCAGACATTTTAAGACTGTTTTGGACATTTCACCTTACAAAACATGGAAATGCCCAGAAAATTATGCTTTTGATTGTTCACAAAGGATGTTGATATATAATTTACATATCAACTGCACAAAGCTCAAAATCTGCTGAAGAAAAATACACGAGATAATAAGCTGTGTAGTGTCTACCATGACATGTACAGTGGAAACAATTACTGCCAGGAGATCCATCTTTTGATGTAAACACAGAAACACTTAAGGTATCAGTAACAGTTAACATTATTCTAGAAAGTAAAATGCTTCTCAAATGGTACCAAGGCAGGTGAATAGAAAGGATTGATGGAGGGTTGCACCTGGAGCAAAGCTACTGCAAAAAGCTAAGCAGTACGTTATTTTTTACTTTTCAAAATCTGGGTACAAAAAATTTTTCAAGTGCCAATAAATCATATGTGTAACTTTCATTTTTGCATCTTCAAAGTAATATAATTTTAAAGACATACTGTATCAAAATTTCAATCACAACTCTTTTTTTCGATCTACCTGTGGTGAACATGAAGTGTCATTTCACAAATAAGTTCATCCTCTGGGCGTGTATTTAAAGAAAAAAGTCACCATTTTTGTTTGGCTTGAACATTCCACATTGCTACTTTAGGCTTTAAAATAATCAAATAGCGGTATAAATACCACATAAAGCATGCGTTATAAAACAGATGTCCATGGAAAATAACTATAATGCCCTCTGATTAAATTTTTATAAACAATATGCGAGAAAAAAGTATTTTATAAATGGCATGTTCAAACATTACATTAAAATAGCTGACCGGCAAATACACATTAACACCAAAAATATGAGCCTCCTGAAATTCACTGACCTATATCTGTCTAAACACACTTTACAAGATCAATTTTGGTGGCAATATAATTTCTGGGAGTGCCATTACTGCACTGTCTTCTGCCTGCTCTCATATATTTGAACTTCAATTTCAGCTACATGAACCTTCTTTTATTTGTGAGTCAAAATTGTACTTGCGGTTGATGGATATTGGTAATTGTTTATGCTGCCATTTGAACATCCAGGAAATGAGTTAAGATCACTTCAGTGATGTGCAAATCACATGCATCCATTTGGTCAGGAAAATATGATAACACTGTTCCATGTGAACCTATGATTTCATTTTTATTATTTGGCAATGTTTTTTGGAATTTAATCAACAGAACCAATCAGCAGAGTGGAGAGGAGAGGACTTATTTTTGGGTGGAAGTTTGCATAGTACCTGTAAATTTATGGGCACAGGTTTTAGAGATTAACTACCAAAAACAGCAGAGAAAAATTGGTGTGGTTAAGTACATGTACATGTATTTCACCTAGGGGGGAAAATTTATTTTCAGGTCATTTCTACCCCTATGCACTTTAAGATGAAAAAAAAAAGAAAAACAGATCATGACTTGAGTTTTATGGGGCTGTTTGTTTAACATTGATTCAGACCGCAATCAGTGATCCTTCATTGGTTCACTGACACCAGGCCCCACCTAGTGGATAGAGCAAACCAGCTGTGGGATCACTGATCGAGATTAAGACCCAAGTGAAACAAACAGGCCCTATGTGTTTTAAAAACACACACAGTTGGTCATCTTTGTGATTATTTAATATAAATGAGTCACTCCCTTCCTGTGAATTTTGTTTAGGTACAAAGCAGTAAAGCCAAACAAGTGTACTCAAAGAATGTACATGTACCAATGTATGTGTTTACTGGCCAAACCAAAGACAAAAGGCATCAATGTTTGAATCAATCTAAACAAAAAAAACGTACGTGCATTTCATGATTTGTTTTTGTTTTGTTTTGTTTTGTTTAGCAAGACTTTTAGTGCTTGGTGCACAGACAGCGACAGTTGATTTCCTTAGCATTCAAATGAACGTTTTTGTAAAAGTTATATATCATTCGCAATCAGATGGATCTAATCAAGGATAAATGAAATTTGCTTGTATTGGTCATAAGCAGAAAGCCTCTTCAAGGTGAACTGTGGATTTCCATTCACTTGTAAAGCAAAGATTACTAATTCAGTAAACCACAGATCAATGAGAATGCCTAAAGGTCAGGATGTTCACATGACACCTTGCTTGTGTAGAGGCACATGACCATAACAGCAACCTGTCCACCACAAAAACTGTAGGGACATGT